>OX578141.1:37901697-38249197 GCA_951213105.1 Amaurobius ferox | reverse complement strand
ATAGAGTTAAATGACTTTTACCTCCATGGTTTTAAGTTTTTAAGTAAAATTAATGATTTTAGTATTGTGATGAATGAAAGGAATGGAACAATGTGTATGAATGAAATATTTACTGCTTTGCCATAGTGAGCCAGGCAATTTATATTTCAATGACGTTATTTGAATAAAGTTCATGTTTTCGATGAAGTTTTAAGTTTCAAATAGAATAAATCATAGTAGTATTGTGATAATTTTAAAAATATTACCGCTGAATGTATCGCATTTTAGGTATGTTTAAATAAAATTGCATTGCATTTGGAAAGTGTTTCATAACCAATGCTTTATGCATAATTGATCTTACTTGTTTATGCATACGCTTGGAGCTGTAGATAAATCAAACATTTTAATTTAATTGATGAAGAAGTATGGTGATAACGATTGTCATTTAATCACTTGTCATGATACATACGCTTTTGCAGTGGATTAAGCGATTTTTTTTTACTTTAATTGATTTAGTTCCAGAGATGATGATTGGCGATCATGATTTAGTAATAAATCGACTTTTCACCTTAAATATATAGGGATGGGTGGTCTTTAAATACTAAAAAGGCATTTTATCAGTCTGAGGAAAAGTGGGTGCCCAATCGTTGGCCCTTCCTTATCTCAAAAACCGCTAAAGCGATTTGGGTCAAAATTAGGTGAAAATTTTCATATATTATGCAGATGTGAACCCATTAACAAAATTCCGAAAACTGTATATAGTTTAGGTACGAAACGTTATTTCGTTAAAATCGTTGATATTTCGTAATCCCGAAAACCGTTTAAGCAATTTAGACGAAGTTTGATTGGATACTTACGCATATTGTCTTGATATGAATGCAGAAAAAAAATTCGGAAATTTGCATAGTGTAACTATTAAGAGAGATTTGCCAAAATCGTTGAGTCTTGGTAATTTCTAAAACAGCTGAAAAGCTTTTGATCTAATTCGAGTGGTGTACTACATATATTGCGCAAATGTGAATGCAAAAAGGACATTTTTAAAAATGTATATAGTTTGGCTCAGAGGTTAAATGTCCACTTGTTTCAAGGAAAGTCTGGTTTTCAGATGTAGAAAATGTCATTACATTTAAATTTGTTCACTATTATTAAATGAGTGAAATCATTATAAAATTCTTAAAAAATAAATAAGTTGACACTACTGTTTTTTATTTAAAATTAACAGTTCTCAAGATATTAGAAGCTAATTATCACAAGCAATTCTCACATAACACGTCTATAGAGAGCTTTTCCAAAGTAAAGATTACTTCCTCATTTCGAATTATATCCTCCATGGACTGATTTTGCCCTTATTATGCACTCTACTACATAGATTAGCTGATATCTGAAACGGTAGCGGGTTTTGTTCCGTTTCAGATATCGGCTATTTAAGGCTGACTATCGCAAAATAAACGTAAATGCTGTCCACGATGGTGTTATCTTCAAGGGGAGCGTAATTCCAAGTCCGTGAAATGCAGCATGTTCAATGAAATTGGGAACAGTAACTTGTTGATTTTCGGATATTTTGATTTATAAGAAAGCAATAATTTCTGTCCACAATATTGATGTTGTTAATCATTAGTGATACTCATAGTTCAGATTTGTATACTTATCTACTTTTAACGAAATTTTTTAATGAAACGTGAACGAGTAAGACGTTATAATGTAGGGTGTCCAGGAAGGTCCGCATCAGGGAAAATTTCTCGAGAACGAGGAGAGTTATACATATTTTTTAATGCAGCTGCATAGGAAACACATATAAAACCGCATGGTGACGTTTGTATAACAAACGATGTAATAAATTTAGTTAGAATGATAAATATTTCATTTGACGGACGATTTGTTGGTAAATATCGTCGTAATCGAAGCCAGAAAAGAAAAAAACTAATCTGAGATTGAAAGAATATTTCATGTCCAAAATTGTATCCCTATACTATGTGTTTGTGACTTCGTCCTAATTTTATTTGGAATTTATAAATCTTGTCTACTTACTAATGAAGAATACATTAAAATAATCCTTATTTTTGGAGAATGTAACCAGAATACCAATGCAGCCGAACGATTACACGCAAAGCGTTTCCCAATACAATGCAGCCCAATCGTGTTAGTAAGTTAATGTTATTTTACTTGTGTGAGATGTAAAGTGTATTCCCTAATTTTCTTTGGAGTTCTTTTCAGCTTTTTCTCTCGGACATTTTTGTACTTAATTGGCATCGCTTTACAACTTTGTGATTTAAATTATCCTATATCACTAAAAGTGAGGAAGATCGCCCTCCTCCCCATAAAAATAGGACTTTCGTTCTCGAGATATTTCTCCTGTTACGGACTTTTATAGACATCTTGTATACTACGGCAAGATTTTAGACATCAACTAAAATGCAATAATATTAAATCAAGGAAATCTGGAATGCGCATGCGATTAAAATCAGTACTTTTTTCTGACCCTATGAATTGTTTGGAGACGAGGCACATGTGATTCGTATATTCGAACGCTGATTCTTAAATTTTGACATTTAAGCCAGGTGTTTAGCTATACATAATGTGTGCACTAGTGTCACTGATTAATGAGTTTTATTGAAAGAAATACAATCTGCTATATATCTATAGCATTTTTGGTATAAGCAAAATTTAAAAAATGAAATATTTTATAATTACGCGTTCAAACTCCTATTATTTTGTTTAGAATAATGCAATGTGGAGAGAATAAATATCCTGCAGTTATTTTGAGGTTAAGTCTGCTCGATACATTTTATTATTCTTTATTATGTGGTGGTCACAAGATATACAGCTGCATCGTCTCAAAAGTAGATGTATTATGATCACAAAACTAGCCTGTAAGGGGCACTCCCAAAAATTTGGAATACATTCTCATCGTAGATAAAGGAATCAGTTTCGCGCTTATTGTTCGCTCGTCATCATGAAATAGCTGATATCTGTAATGACGGCAATAAACTTGCTATAGGCCACATTTTTTTCGAACTTTAATGCAAACTTCCAATTTCAGTCCTTTCATGTTATCCGCAACAACTTCATACCCAATTTAGCTAGGGATACGCGAAAGTACAAAGGTCAAGTTCATAATCACAAACTATGTACGTAAGGGAATAATTTTCTCGCTTCCATTGTACATATTGGCTATTCCATACTAATGAGTGAGTAATAAGTGTGAAACCGGTCCATTTATATTGCTATTTGCTAAGGGACTGTCTTTCAGATCTATTATGTTTTCTGTCTGATGGAGCTCAAAAAGGTGTAGTCTCATGAATAAGAACCATGATGCAAGTCTATCGGTAGATCGTAGATATTTTTTAGCTCTGATAAATCTAAGTAAGACTGTATAAAGAACCTTGCTGCCCCAGACGGGAATCGAACCTTGGATGTTTGAACTGGGATAAAATTGCAAGCTGTTATAGTCAAAGTAGACTCTGCATTCTCCACCCTCTAATGTCAGATTGACGTGCAACTGATATTCTGACCACCTCATTCTGTATTTTTACCTCAGGTTAGCCTCCTGATGCAATTTTTATCCTCCATATTAGCTTCCTGCGTGGTATTTCTCCTCTCGATTTTAAATCAGCATTCAATAACTCAGAGTCCATTGAATCCGTGCTACTCAGACTATGGCTTTCAGACATCCGGTATCTTTGCACTAACCTACAGGGTTGATTTGTTCGGCAGCTGTTGTAAAGAATTCAACCGAGAATCGAACCATGGATCTTCGAACTGGGACGAAATTACAAGCAGTTATTGTGGAAGTGGACTTGGAAGCTTGATCCATGTCTCTCAAATATATTTCTTATTTATATAATGAAATACATTTGTAATACTTACATGTATAAAATATTTCCACTATTGTATAAGAGTCACTACTGATCGAACGGTGTCCAACTTACGATTCCACGAAACCTTTCAGATCTCAATTAGAATAGTGCATTTCTTTCCACTTCTTAACTAGGAAGATTGAGTGGATGCATTGTGATAAAATGGAACTGCGGCCACAATTTTGGCTCTTTAAATTAGGCGGACAGAATAGCGCGGAGAAAGTCTTTTGACTGCGCAGTACTCAGCGTCGATTATGTTTTTTTCCCGCTTCCTTCGTTCTATCACTTTGTCGCCGTTCTTCTTTTGAACGTCTAAATTACATTAGCAAAATCGAGTGAAGAAAATGGTGGGGGCCGCTATCCGACCCTTGACAGATTGACGGCCGGGATCGATGCGGAGGCCTTTATGCGGGAGGTTTCGCGCTTAAAGGGTTTCATTTCAAAAGAAATAAGAGCTATGTAACAAAAAATAACAAATAAATAACAAAAAAGAAGTTTTTATTTTTCAAATGCACAGTTTCGGTTATTCTTTTTCGTAGCGACAGATCCATGCGAGATATACTGCTGAGGATATTGATCCCGGTATTGATGTCTGCGTTGAAGATTTTGACGTTTTTTTCTCTCACATAGTATTAAAAAACTGCGGAAACTTTTCAATCTTGTGTGGCTTTAATGATTAACAACATTTCCTATTTTGAAAAAGAGACGTCACCGCAACGTCGATGAATCCATTAGTTTAACACCTTTTAAAATCAATTACGTAGTTCGTGCTTCGAATTTTCAATTTTTGATTTCGCTCCAATGCTTTTAGCTTTCCTGCGATTAAAGTAATGCCTTCTATTGAGCACTTAGAAAGTGTGGCAACACTGAGAGCATGGCTTTTAAAATTTGAGTCACAAGATGTTTGACAATCAAATTTTAAGATCAGATGTTTCTGCAGAAAGTCAAAACTCCCGAATCTTGGTAACATTGGAGTAGAAGGGCTGTCATGTTTAAATATTTCTATTATTAGCCATCTTTCTTTTTCATGTTTAAAAATATTTTACGTTATTTTATTTTTAAATTGTGGGTGCATACACAGATTGAATACGTGACAATTTTAAATATGAATAATACATGTGTTGATATAAATGGTTATTTATTATGGTTAGTTATTTTTATTTAAATATAAAGGAATCCTAATTCTCATCCAATATTTACATGTTTTTAAATGCGAAATTAAGATATAATTTACAGTTATAATTTTACATAATATACTTATAAACAATGGTTGAAATGAGATTTAAAATATACTTCTTAAAATGTTTCACTTTTTCGTAACAGTATTATCCTGACTATATTTCACTGTGAGGTGTCACAAACTGAGCAATAATTCATTTTCAATCTCCTTTGTAATAGTAGCTTATTCTTTTTACTTCACCGCCAGTACGTCTACCTGCTTTAAGAATGTTAAAATGATGGCTTTTGTATTCGCGCGGAACGGATTTTTATCTTCAAAGTCAACATAAGTACTATGTAGCTAACAGGAAATTGCATATTGCTTAATTATGTGAAAACGTTTAATTCTAAATTTGCGCTGATACACAATATTTTATTTCTTTTCGCTTTCATCGTGGAAGAATGTTTTCCAGATTTTCTTCTTTTAAAGAAAGAATTGGGCTTCAACTTGAGAATTCCAAATCTTTATATTGCGTGATGCTATTCATCAGAAAGTAATAACGATTTAACATCGACCAATATTACAGTCCTTGCTCCTTTCAGCATTTATGGAAAGATCGTATTTTAAAAATGAAATGGGGTATTGCAGACAGGTTGTTTTCCTCCCTGGATCTTTCATATATTTGAAATTTTCTATCAAAATCAATGACATATTATTTATGGTGAATGATATTACACCTTGATTTATAGTGATTTAATTAATTTCTCTAATTCACATTAACAGATTTCTTGGAAATTAAGAAAATAGATCTTTCCCCAAACATGAAATATTTATGCAGTAAACATGCATTTTAATATTTTCCATAATTTCTTAAGATTTCAACAATTCTTATTCGAATGGTATTGACTAACTAATAGCAAGATATAATCAAGTACATAACAGAAAAGTTGGAAGTAAAAAAAAATGCTGGTTAATTTGAATTCTGTAAGTAAAAAAAAAAACATTTTATGCAAAAGATAGAGAAAAGTTAAACAACGTATTTGAGCACAAATAAGATAATAGCGCAGCATACAAATGTTTCGAAAATACGTTGGATTCCCTTCATAAGTACAAGGGAATTAACAAACCCGATGTCCAAAAGACGAAATTGTCGCAAATAAAATAAACACAGTGGTTTTAATACCCTAGATCTGGATTAAGAGTTTACCTGAGAGAGTCAATCAGAAAGTGGAATGAAGGATAGTTAAGCCAATCCGAAAAGAAAAGTAAAACACAAGATTGGCGGTCAAGCAATAATAAATGAGACTAAAAAAATTCCGTCTTGCTGGGTTTCATCTATTCTTGTTGAAACTGACGAGTCATGCTGGTATATTCCTGTTGTATTTTGGTGCAGACTAATCTAGTGTGTTACTTCTCGTTTTGAACTGGCTGAACTACTCTACTTTCTGCTTTTTGATTGGATCTCTTGGGTGAACTCTTAATCGAGGTCTTAGGTATATAAACTCATATATGTTTTATTTACGCCCATTTATTTTTGTCATCGGGTTAGTTGTTTCTCTTGCACTAATGAAGGAGATCCATCGTGTTTTCGAAACAGCTTTATGCTGCGTTATTATCTTATTTGGACTAAAATACTTTGCTCAATGTTTTCTTATTTATATTTTGGTTTTCTGGTTGCCATGTTTTCTGAGAAATTTTATCACAATCACGTTTCAAATCAGCATGGATCAAAAATAGATGATTTTACTCATGTCTGAAAGAAGACATTGGAACTGCAACTCTTAATAGAGTGCTCAACTGGTTTTGGACTCCATACTGCTTGCTCTCAAGCAAAGATCAGCTGATACGAAGATCAGAGATCTCACAAAGCCATCAAATCATACAATTTAGAAATTTTCTGGTAAAAGTTTCAATATTTTTCTCACCCGCAGCAGAGAAGTGATTATTTATAGTCACACCGACCTTGAGAAGGACGTTGAACACTCGATATTACAGTGAGAATATTGCTTTCACGAGGTCCACAACGCGCGGTCCTATAAAACGCGGTCCTATAAAACGCTGTCCACACAAGCATGGAAGTACTTACTAGTTATACGATTAGGGTTTAACTTTAATGATTAACTTTATCATCCTTGGACTGGGGGGGGCATAGATATAACTAGTTGAAGACCCAGACCATCCGACTCGTCCAAAGGACTAAGAGCAACAGATATAACTAGTTGACCACGTTCTTTCTCCTGTGCAAAATCCTGTTTTAAAACAAAAGTCGCTTCACTATAATGTTAACCCAGCCTTACACCAAAGATTTATTTCATTTATACTATCTATCGCATTTCCTTATATATTTCCCAACTGCTTTAATATCGTTACAGAAAAGTATCGGTGAATATTTCTTAACATTTAAAGGAATAGCAGGGTTTAACCAATCAAGAAAATGTACAAACATGATGGTATAACAATGATTAATTTGAAAATATTTTCTGCCTGTATGAGATTTAAAATACACTCTTTACAAACATGCCAACCACTGGACTACATATTGAACAACTTTTTCAACTATGTTTTCCAGGATTTAATACACTACATATCCTAATAATCCATTAATATCCTTGTTCAGGTCACCAATAGAACATGTCTGGGACATGCTGGAATGGCATATGCAGCTTTCACAGAATACCACAGAATTAGTTAACTAGCTACAGCATTTATAATAGAATCATCAGCAGAGGGTTATAATCAAATTAACTGATTCTATGCCACACTAAATATTGGCTTGTATCAGCTGTCAGGGGAGGATTTACTAAAATGTTCTTGCTACCGCCATTTTTTAGAAAAATATTTTGTTATTCCAAATTCTAATCATTTGCATATCTCCTTAAACGATACAGACATGTTGATTTTCGCGACTAAAACTCAATTTTTTATGGATTATTTTCTTGAACCAGAGTGTATATAGTTTGTACACAACTGAACTTAATTTGGAAATTTTAGATCAGCGATCGAATCAACTATACTCTTCACAATGATGGTGTCTATAAACAGAAATACATATTATATATCTAGCGGTGATTTATAATACATCAAACTGAAAATTCTGCGGTACAGGACCATTAGGGCCACTTATCAAATCCCTTGCGAATTACTCGAAATATAAGCACTTGGCGTTTTTTTCCCCGAGAGACCTTGCATTAAGTCAGAAAATGCATTCTTGAAAGAATGAAAGTATAGAAATAAAATATATCAGCCAACAAAGTTTAAATGTTGAAAAAATACATTAAAACATTATATTGCACCAAGGGAAATATTATTTATTCATAGTATACTTTAAACTCGCGTAGATGCTTAAAATATATTTTATGTTACATTACTTTAAAAGTAAAAATTTTCTTTTATGCTGGACGATAATTTATGATTAAGCATACAATCTTTATTACTTAATACAATCTTTTCTACTAAAAATATGCCTGAATTAAACTACTATAGTATATTTTAAATGTGGTATCTATATCTTTATTATAATAAACACAACTAAGGAAAGATTTAAATTATTTAGTTAAAGAAGAAGTGTGATTTAAATATTGAAGAAAACAATGAGATGCACACCGTAATACATGATTATGCAACACTTATCTGTTCTATACATTTTTATGACCTCCAGATAAAAAAATCTGTGCATTTCGCTGTTTTAAATCTAAATATATTTAATAATTCACATTTAATGCAAGTCATCAATATTTCGTAAATTTATCAATTAGAAAATAAACTTTTATTCTTAACATTAAAATAAATACACTTTTCTTCAAATAAAACATGTACAGTTTGACATTTTCCAAGGAAGTACTCAAAATTCCAACGTCTGGCCAAGAAAATAAGGGTTTTTTCAAGTTAACTGCCCATGTTTGAGAGATATCTTCCCATTTGATTAAAGTCGGGACTTTTGATCTCTACGAAACGAATCATATAGTCCCACTTCTGGCAATTCGAGATATTTAGGTACAGGGTTCACTTCGAACATAAGAAATTGCAATTCCTTCCCAATAGCTTAATAGTAGAGCATCGCCTGACTAGTATGAAAATCTTTGTTCGATTATCGGTTGGGGCAGCAAGATTTTTAACATACTAGTAAACAGAAGCCTACCAACTAGTTTGCTTGTGTTAGGGAGGGTATCTAATGAAAATCCATTTTAATATAAACATTTACCAACAAAGTTTGCATGGATTTAATGTGATTGCGTTTTGCAATTCGAATAATGAAGACATTTTCGCAACGAAACATCACGGAAGTAAATCCTTATACTATTGCCAGCAGCTTCATTCTTTAAATATGGCATGTATTCTAAACAAGTGGATACTAAACAGGAAAGTCAGACCAAACAAATTAGAATACGAAATAGCCGTGAATTTGCTTCCATGGGGAAGTGTGCGTATGTAACAGAACGAATATTATCAACCTGGGAAAACAATTCAGTTCCACAAGAAAAGGTGGGGTAGTGAGGGCTGTCTCACTAAGGTAAAGGAAATCAACCCACACATCTATACATACTCCGAAAACGGACGATAGTTACGCACGCAACAAGAAATTCTATTGAACGAGCCCAAAATATATTGGGAGCTAGCTGGCTTTAGTTGGGTTTACTCCGGTGGAATAATTAATTAATCGTTGACGGTGTAATTATAAATTATTATTCACGGCTTGGTGCAATACTGTAAATTCATTTATTGTTAGAATTATGAAATATTTTACAAGCAATAACTCGACGAATATTGCAAATAATTTCACAGTTATGTTTTCTTTAATCTAGATACTGTACTGCGTGAATTTATTATTTGCAACTTTTTGATCAAGTGGCAATGGAAGAATCCCGAATCTAATATTGAAGAAATTATGTGAAAGAATTCCATATTTAATATTGTGATATCAGAATATATATAAATATATATATATATATATATATATATATATATATATATATATATATATATATATATGGGGAGGCTTGTATTTGTTTATTTGTCAAGATTCACGCAAGTATTTTTTTCGTCAAATATATAAAAATATATTTTCAGTGTTAAAATGATGAATACTTCTTTAATTTCACTGCCTTCCATTTTGTCATTTCCCAAATAATTAAATCCATGTTTAGAAACATTACAGAAGTACGTGTCCATAATTTATCTCACAACTTTATTTATTAAATTTGCCATCTGCTTCTGCAATATTGATCAAACCATACAGAGAGGTGAGACCCAACAGAACAGATTATAAAATGGCCCTAAATTTCCTTTCAGAGAAGTTTGCGTGTGCAACAGAAGGAAAAATTATGAACCTGGGAACAATTCAACTTAACAAGAAGAGGTGGTGGGGTAGACTCACCAAGTTAAAGGAAACCCACCCACACATCTATACATACTCCGAAAACGGACGATGGTTCTGCACGCAATGAAAATTCTATTGAACGACTGCCGAAAATGTATTGGATAGCAAACTTTCATTGGAGTTAGTTTGCAGTGGAACGTCAAGTGTTGACATACGAACTGTCAATATTGGATTTTTTTGTTTTGTTTTTAGTATCAGAGAAGGGTTAGTATGTTGGAGGGAAGATCGATTCCTGGTTGTCAATAACCTACTGTCGAGTAAACATATAATTACATCTGAAATTGCGTTTCGCCAAGAAATATATTATTTTATGAAATATTTGTAAATGCGCAATGGAGAATCATATCAGTAAATATTTCGATCATAATTTGTGCGTTTGGATTATCAGTATTACTAACTTTTATATCTGATGAAATTTGAAATAATGTGCGGCGCTTCATATATACAGATTTTACACTTATTACAGTGTATAGAATTTGGTGATTATTGAATTTTAAATTATATATAACTGCAATAAATTGAAAAGAAAGATGCATGCATTCCCACTCTCAATCAAAATTACAATATATTTGAGATAAATAACAGTGAATAAATCCAAATTTCATTACAGAAATATATAATTGAAAAGGAAATTAACCATTGTGTATACCTGAGCTTTTAATGTTTCCTTACCCTTATATGCGAAATATTCTTATCGACTACATATTACATTTTCTCTGTATTTTATACTTATTTATGGCATAAAACTGGCTTTCGCCTAACGATCTGTAAACATACTCAGCCTCATTGCTTCTTTATATTAGTGACTACCCTGAAAAGATAGATATAATCAGTTTTGCGAGCCTTATATTTATAGGAGAAAAATTCTATTTGCAGATTGTTACTGAAACTCAATCGTCAACCTTTATTTTTATATTGTCTAGGTATATAATCATATGATCAGCTAAGCATGATCAGGATATTTCTTTTATATTTTATTCCATGATAATACTCTTTTATTTGGTTTATAACAGCTATATCATGCTGTGGATGTTTCTACTCAAAAATATCAGAGATAACTACGTGATTGATAAATAAGAAAATATTAAACAGGAGTAATTTTTGCATTGCTCAATTTTTTCAAATTTATTTTTTTATAATATGAGACTCAAAAATCTGCGTCAAATTAGTTCTAAAGAACATTAATAACTAGATTAGTTCGATAAAAACTAGTAATAAATTATGTTCTGTATACTGCTACACATTTCATTTTATTTAATTGAAAATATGAATCTTTGTTTTAAGTTCTGGTGAAAAATAGCATATTTCCTTAGAGAATCCTACTGATAAATACATCCTACTGATGTCAATACTGAGAAGGCAGCGTGCTTCTCAGTATTGATATCTAAAAGTAATATTTGATTATTATATGTAAATAGTAATATTCTATTTTAAATCTCTCACGTTACTAAAAAAATGACGAATAAAGGAATTGGTACCCGTATAATGAAATTATACTATATAAAATTCTCAATATTTCTAGTCAGCCCATGATGCGGTGATAACCAGTGAATCATAAAGGGACAATCCTTACATTTTCAGTTTACGCCTGTAAGGATTAACAAGTCTATTCTCGGATTCTTAATTTCCAAGCAGTATCTACCCTGAGGAAGTAAGAGCCTAAATTTAAATAACAGCCGCGTAGATTGCAGACGGTAGAGGGTGCTGGCAACCAGGTTATAAAACGGCAAAGAGCGAAACACGAGCGGGGTTCGAGATGATACGATTTGATAAGACTTAGAATGTGGCTTGTGTGGATGCAGACGATGGTAGAAAAGGGTTGATCAGGTACATTATAATTTATTATTTGTAAATTACGTTAATGAAGTTTATTTTATGATTTCTACAGTTTAATGATGAAATTTTTGTTTTTATCAAAAGATGCCTGTGTGTTCATTTAGACACCTTCACACACCTTCTATCATCCTGGTATTCTTAGCATGTTCTTATCTTGTTTTACGAGTTTTGCTTTAGTAAAAGACATGAAACTCACTTTTTCTTATACATCGCTGCTATACATACGTTTTACCTATTTAAAATCCATCCAAATATCATTTAAATTAATAAATAAATAAATATATATATATATATATATATATATATATATATATATATATATATATATATATATATATATATATATATATATATTATCGAACTGAATGAGAATGGCTTTTAAATAGTGTTCAGTTAAAATAATTTACACTGGACAAAATAGCCTGGGATTTTTGTATCTGCAGAAGACGCATTTTAAACACATTTATTTTTCCGATCCAAGAAGCATCTTAACAAAATATTTTCTTAAATCATAAACGCTTACTATATACTTATAAAGGTAGATATGCAATAATTAAAGTTAGCCGAGTGTTTAACTCCGTGGCCTTCATATCCATGGTACTTGAGTTTAAATCCCTATGTTATGCGGGATATGGCATTGTTCGACTTCCAGGTACAGGGATTACACGCATGTTCTTAGTTGTATAAAACTTGATCAAATCTGCTCTCGTATATAGGACAGTACTACAAGTATATCGCCAATATAGAGAATGAAATTCTAATGATGACATCTTCTAGCATTTCTCTAAAATATTTCTTATTATTCTTTATTTAACTATATACTTTTAGTTTACAACAGCGCAGATGAAATTAATCATCATATAGGGTATCTGGTTATGCATATTTAAAAATGTATTTTTTTAAAATTAAAGTAATAAAATTGGATTTTCTTCAGATTCCCTAATTCGGAAACCTATTCTAAATTGCTATAACAAAAAATTATATAAATGCAAAAAAGCTATATAATTGCAAAAAAAAAAGCTTTAAAATTGCAAATTGCTGTAACAAAATGCATTTGGGTGCAAATTCTGCTCTATAACATAATTTATATCAAAATTTTCAAGGAAAAGATAAAATACGAGTATAAGTAAAACACTTTTTTCATTAAACTTATCTTAATAGAATAGATTTTATCTGTTTATTCTCTGAAATTTATTGTAAAATTATTTGCTTGTACAATAATTTTATCAGTGTTAATATATTTTTATTTTGTAAAATATTAGACTATTATTTATGCTCAATGTACACCTCCATAAAATCCATTTAAATTAAATTGTACTCCACACCTTTTTCTGCCAATGTTCCTAATTGCCAACCTAGATGTAGAAACCTATTGATTTCCTAACGTTAATCAGTTCTAGTTTTGTGACTGGACTACTAAATGTTGACTAACGAACTGTCAATATGATAAGCCCGGCTTTCGTTTTGGTATCAGATGGAAATTGGGAGAGATATACGTTAATCAAGATATTCGATGGTTCTATTTGTCAAAGAATATTTAGCTGTTAGATTGCTACTGAAAATTCCTGGCTCTCCTTTTATATCCCTGATACAAAATAATTGAATGGATATGACGGAATTAATGATCAAGCATTGCAAGACACGTTAACACATTTTCTGTTGCCTTTTTAACACTTTACAACAAAGTTGAAAAGTGTTTATGAATTTGTCCATTCTGTCTGTCTGTCAGTCTGTCCGTTAGCACGATAACTGCCGTAAAAATCACTTAATCAAAATGAAATTTTAGTATGTTGTTCAGCCAGTCTGTAAGACCTATGGGAATATAAATGAATAGTATCAACTAATTAGTTTTGGTTTGAACGCGGGTTAAAAAAATGAAATACATTGAACCCTATTGGACCTAATTTTGCAAACATTCTTTAAGCGGATTTAAAATTTACAAATTGCTTCGAAAATTTTAGGTAATATTCAAATTATTCCATAAAATATATAAAACAATTTCAGCAAAATATATTCAGTAGTTTTTTAAATAAATATTAAAATAATAATTTCTCCTCTTATATGAAGCGATCACGTGACCAGGATATGAAAAGATCACGTGACCCACTTCAAAATGAAATATAGCATCCATCTTGTCTCAAAATCGTGATTTTTAAAGTTCTTTTTAATTCATATTGAGTGTTGTATCCTTCCAAAAACCGCTTCATTTTTGCTTAAATTATGTGCATCTACATATTGAAACAAGGCAATTACAATATATTTGAGTTTAAATGATCATCCAAATTTGCTTATTTTTACAACGAAGCCTATTTTTCACTTATGTAAAATGTAAACAGCAAAATATGTAGGATGAGTTGTATGAGAATTGCTGTATTTCTTTAACGCAAGATTATTTTGCTCATGGAGTCTGCATAGCTGATATGAATGAAATATTCATTGATTTTACAGAGAGGACGATTTTTTTCGATGAAGTTTTAAGCATAGAGTTTAATTAATTGTAGCTCCATGGTCTTAATTTTTAAATAAAATAAATTATTTTAGTACTGTGATGAACTAAATGAATGGGAAAATGTTATGAATGAAATGCTGTTTTTATAGAGAGAGCCAGACGTGTTATTTTTTCTATGACGTCATTTCAATGAATGTCAGTTGTTTTCGACAGAGTTTTCAAATATAATAAATTATTGTAGTATTATGATAATTTTAAAAATATTACCGAGGAATATATTGCATTTTAGAGATGTTTAAGCTAGGCAATTTATATTTCAATGCCGTTATTTGAATGAAGTTCATTTTTTTCGATAAAGGATTAAGTTTTCAAATATAATAAATTAATGTAGTATTGTGATAAATTTTAAAATATTTCCGAGAAATGTATTGCGTTTTAGAGATGTTTAAATAAAATTGCATTGAAGTTGGAAAGTGTTTCATAATCAATGCTTTAAGCATGATTGATATTTTTTGTTTGTGTATATAATATTTGAAATGTATAATGTTAAATGTATGTTTAATGGCTTGCGACATTTTACTTCATGTTTAAAGTGTCATAATATTTTAAGTTAACTAATAATCAGATGTAGCGATTTTAATAGTATAAACTTAGCGATAGGAAATATATATTTACATAATTTATATCTTGATACCATCGGAATGTTTGGCGGACGTTCATTACAACGATCTTTAAACCGAATCCGTGAAACACTTCTTTTAAATTTGTTTATTTATTTTACATCATCAAAAATTACATGTTTTGTCTATTTCATGTTTATTTCACCGCATTCAAGAATCGAAGATTTGCACAATTCTAACTTTGTCATGACTATTGTTTGATCTTTTCGACTTTAAATAAAAGCAATAATTACTCTATTTTAAAATTGTCTATGAATTTTTAAACGAAAACATAAAAGTGGACGTTTTCTGTTTCCGGAGACAGAGAACTTATTTCTCCTTATGCGTTACTATGCTTCTTGCCTTAAAAACTCGGAGTGCGCATCCTTTGTTATCTGGGCCACTGACGTATTTTTGGAGTCAGTGATGACTTTTTCTAAACAGTTGTTTCCCGTGTTATTTGTACGCGATTATTTAGATTCCGATATATAAGTTCCGATTATGTGATCGTAGGTTTATTAGTGTGCTTATTTATGACATTTAAGTAATATTTTGTTTTGTTTCATTCCTGTGCCATTTAAGTAAATGTAAGCAACATAATGTTAACATTTCCGAATCATTCCCTCCCTTCTTAATTTTGGGTATTTCAGTAATTTGATCATATCTCAGCTTCTAATTATGCTAGAGCTTTGTTTTAAAGACTGCACTTCTTCGGTTGAGCTAAAAAGCTATATATCTGAATTGCATGTTTCCCGCAGTTTTATTTAGCGATTACTAGGTGTGTACAGCAAGTTATTTATTGTATGTTCTGAGCAGAAGTATCATGTTTTAAAATTTCGCTGTATGGTTCTGTGCAATTTTCATCAGAGGTTTACGTATTAAGTCTCCAAAAACGTCAGGAACCTTTTTTATTTACAATATATTTTGAATAATTTTTATTTTTACTTATTTCAAACATTAAATATACATTTACAGTAGTTCGAATATATATATGATTAATCATCGAAGTATATCTCCAAAAAACGATAATTACGTTAACTATAACATTATTTATAAAAACAAAAGACACATTTTCTAAAATTACGTGTAAATAAAATAATTCATATAAATGTATGGCCTTTCAATGAATTAAAAAATAACTTTTTTGACTGGTATTTCAGTACATCACCGTAAAGGAAGTTGAAAACCCTTTAAGTTTATCTTCCAAAGAAACTAATTAAGATAATTGTAATATTATTTATATTTAAATAGCAATTTATCTAACATTACATGATGATTAAATATCCCATGTAAATGTATGGCCTTCCAATAAATTCAAGAATAACCTTTATAACTAATATTTCAAAGCAGTAATGTAAAGGAAGTAGAGAAAAAAAGTTGTTTCCCCCGGAAAAACACCACAGAAAATTACTGATCCGCATCAAAAACTGAATAAAACACATGGAAAGAAAAACAAACGAAATACATTTCCATCGCGACGCATACATCTAAGAAAATTCGGCATCTCTTCTGGCATTAAATTTTATACTAAGCGCTTTTTATGCTCAAAGATAATACAAATGAAAAATTATCTGTCAGAAACGTCGTTTTAAAGAAAAATAATCTAATCACATGAAACAATTTTGATCTATGAACTGTCGAGTGCATTTTTTAATTACTGTTCCTTGCATAAAATATTGAATATTATAAACGTCACAGAAACTTCTTTTCCTGATTGACAGATCGTTATTTTAGTGGAAAAACCCTCGCTTTTTTAATTGATTACGTTGTTAGTTTGAGCTATAGCGCTGGGAATTTTATTGATTGTTGCAGTTAGGCATATGTCTCTTTTATTTGTTACAGTTCTTTTATGATCATTTTCCTCTTTGAGAACTCTCTTAAACCACCTAGAAGATTAAATTTTATTTCTTTTAAGTGACGTGAACTCCGTTTTTTGTCTTGTCTAATAAAAAGACTCCAGTGGTAAATTGTTAATATCAAAGAGCGGTTACATTAAAAGAACGGTTAGATATCTTATCGTGTCAAAATGCAATGCTTTAATCAATGTATCATTCCATAACTGGATGCGCTCGATTGTTTTATCGATAATTAATGTTCTTGTATTGTACTTCATACTTTGAATTCAGGGAATCAATTTTAATTTACCGCAGTCGTGAAGAAACACACCAGAATAGCAAATCCGTTGGAATCGACGTAAGCATGTTTGCATATTTCATAGAAGTATACAAATATACATACGCCAGCCAATATCTGTTAACTCTTTCACAGCGTGATTCGTGAATACTTGATTCCTTATGAGAGTGCAAAAACATCTATCATTAAGAATGTTTTATTTTCATGTAACTTAAGACATGTTTCCAAGCTATTTTATGCGCTTTAAAAGTGCTTATAGTCATTGAACATAATTTAATTATTTGGTATTATATAAGGCCATTTGGTATTATAATGGGTTATTTTGTATTATACTCGGTTCTTAAGAAATTCTATGTAACCCCTATAGAGCTTTTAAAGCGTATCGTAATGCCACGAAAATTGCACGTCCCAATAAAAATGTGGCCATGCGCTGTTAATTGAACTCGCTTGTTGCGCTCCTAGTTGCAGAAAAGACCAGTCATGGGAAAGGGGTAAACATTTATAACAACACATACGTCTCGCAAAATTCATGCTACTCAGATACACCTAACCTGCAGAGTTGTCTATGTGCACATTGTTCTAAATGTACACCATCAGCGACAATGTACATCTGGATTCGGAAAAGAACCGCAACATGAATAGACGATGCATTACTTTACAATGATTGCTTGAACCTTTACAATGCTTTCTTGAACCTTTACAATGTTTGCTTGAATCAAGTATTGTTTTACATTATGCATAGCCGTTTCATTTTGTATATTGCAATTTTAACATTTTTCATATCTCTGTTGATTTCCGAGTTAGTTTACATAAGTTCCATATTTTGGCAGTTAGGAGTGTAACAAGTACATTTACTCGACTAATTACTTTAATATAGATACATGCTACTTACTTGGTGCTATGATACGTAGTTTAAAAGTTATAGGTGTGTTATGAACTTTCCTAAGAACCCCCTTTACTACCCCTTCCTAAGAATATTGGGGACATATCTTATGTAGATTTTGAATGTAGTTTTAATTTGAAACTTGTCATAAATTATCTCTACGTACATAAAACTAACGACATTTCATCTTAGAATTATTTAATGGAACGGAATTTTGTACAGTTTGACTAAGTATATGAGGAATATCGAAGGCAGAATTTGAAGGGATCTCCGACAAACAAAACTACTGTTAAAACTGTTTTAGAACACATAGAAAAAGTTTCGTGTGTATATATCTGTGATTTGTGTGTGATGGTTAGTGATATCAAACAGAACACGTAATTTAATATCATCAAACTAAACATCATAGCTTCTTTATACTTCAATGAACAATGAAGCAGTATCCTAATTTAACGCATCCCATATTCTGTAGAATCTTGGAATTAGCTTTTACCCTCCATTAAAGCCACCGTTATCGCTGTCAAAATACTCAAGTGATTGTTACATAGCACATATTTGCTGTATATATAAACAGATTAAACGTGTAAAATAATGTTGGGATTGATATGTAACATCAGCTTCGAATAGCTATTATTCCGTGACCTTTAGCGAAAATGACATAAACATCTGTATTTACTTTAGCATTCTACCGCGTTATGAGCTCATACGAATGATTTAACTTTCACACTAGCAACTTTACAGTGGTTAATTCTTACGATTTAAAATATTGTATTAAGAATAGATTGCTGTAATACAATTCGATGAACGTATTCCGTGAGGTAATTTTAATGTAGTACGTGAAATTATAAAACTGCATAGATGCAAAAATTAAATGCATCCTTAACTAGTAAGTGTGTGTGTACATTAATACACACACACACACACACACACACACACACACACATATATATATATATATATATATATATATATATATATATATATATGTATATATATATATATATGTGTGTAATACAAATGTTTGAAGGTCCAATGAAAGAAAAGTGAGAAACTGTAACTCAAAAAACCTAACTTTCTAACAGGCTTCTTACAAAATAAAAGTATAAAACAGCCAATTATAATATATATATATATATATATATATATATATATATATATATATATATATATATATATATATATATATATGAATTCAAATGAAAGAGGGAAATAAGCCAACTGGATAGTAAAAGGCCGAGGGGGATTGTGACCCCTCGTTCTCGGTTTAAGAGTGCTTTTACGCGTAGGCAACACTCCCGGAACCATTACTATGCAATGGCCTATTCTCCGAAATTGTGTCAAGTATAATACACAGATGGCCATGGAAAATGCGAATAAGGAGAGAAGAGCATCTGCCACCCATAGGAATGCCCCTGACTTGTTGATAATAATTAGATCCATTAAAAAGTATATTTTCGAATAAAACAATTCGTATCAAGCTCTTATATTTACTAATTGTAACCAATGCATGCAAATCATGTGTCTCGTATATTTCCTGTAAAATAGAAAACATATCTTCGATTTATGATATGTTGAACAAATCCTTGAAATCGTAACTTCTAAATCTCATGTGTTTGTTGTAAAATTTGAGTCTGTTGATCACGTCATAGCTGTTATTGATCATAACATTGCCATTTCGTTTGATGTTTGACATGACTGTTTTCAGATATGATAATAGCTTAGAATTAGCTATAGTTAAGGAAGTTTTGCAGCCCACGGTCATAGGAGGAAATTTAACCTTTTTTTTTTGTGTGTAGCTTAGGAATCAATACGAGATATGGAAAGAAGACATTTATTAGATCGTGATCAATACGCTTATAAAGAGCCTTTATTTTATTTTCTATAGTTCTTCCTATATGTTGTAACTTCCTATATAATGTAAACATTTGTGCATCTTGATAACAATTATTCAAGGAGTCTACATTATATT
Source organism: Amaurobius ferox (assembly GCA_951213105.1). Classification (NCBI taxonomy): domain Eukaryota; kingdom Metazoa; phylum Arthropoda; class Arachnida; order Araneae; family Amaurobiidae; genus Amaurobius; species Amaurobius ferox. Next base: position 38,228,896 of record OX578141.1, on the reverse strand, counting down.
TGATACAAGTGAAAGTATAATTGGATACTATTTTATCTGTATAAGTTATTGCATATGCAGTGCTATATTTTTTGAGATCAGCCTTAATTGATGGAGAATAATTTTTAAGATCAGCCTCAGTTGAAGGATAATAATTTGTATTTCTTAATTTGTTATAATGATAATTAAACATTTTGGATATGTTATACTTCCATTCTGCAAATGCGCTAATTGGAATGCTGTATTTGCACTGCGAGTTTGTGTATAAATTTTTCGAGATCTTGTATAAAGCAATCTTCAATTTGTCCAGATTCTTGTATTCGTAATTTTGTTCGTTCCGAGTTGAAGTATATATATATATATATATTTCTTTTCAGCTAGATTGGATACATGCATTGCACAGATATACACAGAAGCATATACAAAAGCTGATAAGCTCATAAGACATCATAAACTTAAGTCCCAATTTTGACCCGATTCCAATACATTCCCTATGCATTAATATTCATTGTAGAGGAAGCAAAATACTAAATATTATGAATATACACAGCATAACTATTTCAAATATAGAAAATTTTGTAGAATTTTTAATATTTTAAATATGCGATTTTTCGAACTTTTGTGAAACGTGTTTCGTCCCAATACAGTTTTCTGGCACAGAACAAAATATGCAATCTAACCTTATTTCAATGTATAAGGGAATATTCTCTCTCTTTATACAACGAATCGAAAGCTAGTTTAAGAACTGAATATGTTACTCTTACTTGCAAATTCGGTTTTCATCCAGACAGCTGTCATGAGTAGAGTTTTGAGGTACTATTTTGGAATACAGCGGGCGAGTTTAGTGGATGAATTCATACAATAAAATCCTGAAAATAAATCAATAACAAATAAAATATAAGCCCTCCCCTACTATCAGACACTTGTAATAGAAAATACATTTTTTTAGTAGAATTACTCATTTCAAAAGAATAGAGGATAATATTTTTTGAGAGAGGATAATATTTTTTAGTTTTTCTCAAAAGAATTTTTAACATAGTGTTAAGGTGTTTGATTAAAAAAATAATTTACACTAGATATATAGAGATCTGCACCACATTCTAATAAATAAAGGTAAATATATAACTATCTTATAAGGTCTAATAAAGATCATGAATATATGATACATTTTTCAATATCTAATAAATTATTAAATCATTATTATTTCTTTATAATTATTTTTCTTATTAAAAATTTCTATTAATTGAGAAAAACACCGCTATTAAGAACAGTCAGAAGCTTTCCAAAATAAGGAATCACTGAGAAGTAGATATCTTGTGCATTCTCAAGAACAGATACCTTTTCATTACGTTTACCAAAAATATTTCTTTACTGGACAGGGCGTGCATAATTCTTACCAAAAATCGATGCCTAAATGTTTGCTAGATTATAAAATATCAGAAATGTAATATCAGAAACAAAATGCCAGATTATAGAATATCAGAAATGGAATTAGGACCTGGAACGGACTTGCAGATTATAGGAATATTTAGAAAGTAAAATAATATTGCACAGAAAGGCATAATAATCGATTCTGTGAAGTTGGCAACATAGCCTGGATGGCTGAGAATCTAGAGACTGCATTGCTGAAAAAAGTGATAAGAGAATCGAGCTCGAGTTATAAAGTAATATTTAAAACTTTAGAATGTGGAGAGGTATTGTTGTTTCCGTTAATTCTGTGAGCTAGAGATATGTCAAGATTGTTGAACTCTTAATAGTTTAGGGTTCCAGTGTTGTAATTTATATAAAAGAATAGCTGTTACTTTTCAGTGATTTTTTGTTTTAAACAAAATTATGAAAATTAAAATTTGATCCGTATGACATGCTACAAATAATTTATTTTTACTTTTTTTACTTGTAAACGCACCCGCCTTTGCCCAACATTTAAAGCAGGGATTAATTGAATTCATTCATTATGTTTTTCAAAAGGCATAGTCGCCAGCTGTGTGAGCACATGCACGGCTGCTCCCCTTATAAAAGGTGGGCATAATACTTTCCACATAAGCACTTAATCACGCCTCATCCATCAGCACGGTAACTAAACACGCTTTGGGCACAGCGCTGAGCACATCAGGCACTACACCCTTACACGATTCCCTCTAACAAAGCTATTTTGATACGTCCTAAATAAACTCTTTTGATATGTCCTAAATAAGTTCCTTTGATACGTCCTAAATAAATTATTTAGATACGTCCTAAATAGGCTCCTTTGATATTCCTTTTTCACCTTCTATGCGGTCATAATACGCCCTAAATAAGCTCTTTAATATGTCCTAAATAGTCTCAGTTGATATAAACCGAATGTTGTTTAAATCAATAGCTTTTCACAGCTGTTAACCGCTGTTGACTAAAATAAATACCACGTTTTATAAATGAAAATACTTGCAAATTCTTCTATAATATTTTCGATCTCTAAAGAACCGGTTTTTCGCTATGCGATCAACAGATAGACAAACAGAAAATCTTATTTTATTATTATAGCTTCTACGTTAAAGCAAGACATTTCAGTATTATTTTATATCTAAATAAGTACATTAATTCGAATTTACAAAATAGCACTCCGATGGGCCTATAGTGAAGTATCACTGTACCGAATTTTGTAGCTGTGTGTCTCTTGATTTTCAACTAGGTGATCGACAAACAAACAAACAAACAAAGAACCTTAATTATTAAAGATGGAAGGTATAAGATCTTGATGCTGGCTTATGTAAAGTGATATTGTAATAGATCAGAATATTGAATCACATCGCAGTGATTTGAATGCACTTTACCAGTTAGCATATAAGGGGTTCTACTTTAGCTTTACCAGAGTACAATTTGCACAAAATTGGAAGTTAATTCTGTTACTAGTCTGATACTTTTAAGAAAACAATCTTGGCATTTTTTCTTACTCTTGAAATCAAAACAAACTAAGCTGTAAGATATTCTTTCTTTTCCAGTCTGACCCAAACTCCAATGTTTTTATTATCGTTTAGTTTAAAGTGCCTGTCAATTGTTGGAAAAAAACACTTTTAGCGCTTAAATATACTAAACATACACATATTAATAAAGACACTGGTATTTACCATTAAAATATAGCAGTGATGCATAAAAGCTAATATCTTGTTACGACAAAATCTCTAGGGAAATTACTCAAGTAAGAAATATTTTTAATGTCATTTTCTAGCGACAGAAGTTTCATTACTGCGAAAGAAGAAAATTTTTCCTTGTTTTCGCATTACAGCTGCTATGGTTAAGTGCAATGCAACCGAGGGCATTTTTAGACACTTACTAATTTAGAACAAATTAGCTAAGAGATTTACTCAAGCCCTGTTCCATGATTCTGAGGTTTTTTTAATATAGCTAATAATTAGATTTCTATTTTCGCGCTTTAGAAGCAATATTAATCTTAATTGCACTTTAAAATAATTTTGAATTACAGATCCGTTACCACATTATATTAATACAATAAAATTTAAACTGTCTGCATTGTAGAATATAAATAAAAGGAAATCGTTTATACATATACATGGTTGAAAAAGCATCTATATTTGCATTCAGATGAAACTATTTACACAACACTATTCATCAATAAACATTCCTTCACACTGTATATTTTTGATTAATGAAAACTCTTAATATTGACAATTTAAATTTTAAAGCAACATTTTATAATTTTAGAATTTAATCATGTGAAACTGGATCAAAATTACACGTAGACTCATTGTAAAGATAAATAAAAAGGATTCATAAAGTAATATATTACGGGGGTTATTGCAACTGATTAAAAATGTTTTATCAAACATAGGATGAAAATTATCGTTTATAACATACTGGGCAAGAACTGTAGCCAGTTTACCATTTTTAACATCTCGAGCATGTTTAGTAAAACGAATACAGACAGTACGTTTAGTACTGTCAATATATATATATACTTTATTCCCAGGTGTGCAACCTTAAGATTCTGAACTTCGCTACAATAAATAGTATGGATACACGTTAACTTTAATTGCATTTTAAAATCAAAGATAACCAAAAATAGGTTTAAAAGTCCTTTAATAAAATGTCCTTTCCTCGACGTACAAAATTTACACGGCCAAAGCGCTTTCGGGCATCACTATGCCCTTCATCAGTGGCGAAGTGAGAATACAGTGCAAATAAGTACTTACATATAGGCCACAACCGCCAGGCGAAATTTACATATCATCAATTTACAATTTTACATTTCTTACATTTTTTTAAAAAAGAAAACATTTAAAATATAAATGATTATAAAATACAAATTACAATAAAGTTGAAGGTTCATAGCCAAAATGAATGTCTTCGAGACACAATTTACACCAATTGCTAAATTTTCAGAAAATCAGTTAAAGTTTTGACACAGATGGAGTTGAGAACGACTCGCCAGGCATAAGTCAGGGTCTGAACTGGATCAAAATTACACGTAGACTCATTGTAAAGATAAATAAAAAGGATTCATAAAGTAATATATTACGAGGGTTAGTGCAACTGATTAAAAAAAAAATTATCTAACATAGGATGAAAATTATCCTTTATGAAAATCAACCTCCTCCTTATTTCCTCCTTGAAAATTATACTGGGCAAGAACTGTAGCCAGTTTACCATTTTTAACATCTCGAGCATGTTTAGTAAATCGAATGCCAATATAGAATTTAAAGTTATTATCAGGAAATAAAAGGGAGACAACGTACACACAGCCTAGCACTTAAAGTTATTTTTTTCCTTATATATATGCATCTACCTACAAAGCGGCAAATAACGTGGGGCCACTAATAAATTAGTTACTAAATAAGTGAATTACTTATTAATACGTTGAACGTATTAATATTCCGGTTTTCAATAGCTACAACTCATGAGTCGATAGAGAATTTTAATTATTCATGTGCAATAACAGCTATTTATCGTTTCTATTTCGTGGATGATTTTATCGACAAGATGCTCATATATTTATAAATTATACAAATATAACAAATAAGTTTTAATAGTGTAAAATAACATCTATTATAAATATATTATACCTAAACAATATTGCTATCTGGAATATGACTGTGCTTCTTACTTATATTCCTTCATTTTAATGCAACTTTAACCCAAATTTTGTACTATCAATCAAGTATAAATAACTGAAACTGGGTCATAAATTGCGATGGTCATTTGGAGCCACATATTTTCTTTATATTTTATAATTTTGTAATTAAACTGATTGAGGAGAATACTGGGTTTCCTTGATATCTTGGAAAATCACCAGTATGGACAGGATAGTCCAGTAGTTAAGGAATCAGGATTGTTCGCGAAAGATTTTAATTCGAGTCCCAAAGCTGTCCAAATTATCCCGATGTATACGCTGTGTACGGATAAGTTAAATCTGTGGACCCAAAAAGGTTATTTTCATAAAGTTCTTGGTTCAACGCAGCGACGACAAACCAATGCGCCTTTGCAGCCATTGTCGACCTCGTTCGTCTCATAGGCGATTGAATGCGAATAACTTATCCAATTTGCCCGAAAATCAGAACATTTTCCACTCTCTACGGCCATTTTAAAAAGATATTTTATATACATAAATCATTTTGTAAGTAAATTATTACTAATATAGTTTCTTTGGTTTCTTTTACTCAATCAGATATTTATCAGCGTCGAGCAAGGTTACAATTTCGACGCGTTTCTGAAATTTCGCCTTTTTGTGAATTTAGACAAGGGCATACACGAGCATGCATTGGCGATATATGTATAATCCATCAGTGTAATTCCATCACAAAAAGCAAAATATATTATTAAAATTACTTTTGAATATTCACTACAATTTAACAATTTCCTCGTTTTAATGAATACGATTATCTTCTATTTCTAGAATCGTTAAATAATCATTTGACAGAATTTAGAAAATGAATTTTGATGCATGTTTCTCACACAATTTTTTGTTTTTCTGCAATAATATTAAAACAACTTGAAAATATATTCTGCTTATTCTTTAAAATAATACTCTGAAGTAGCACTAAAAGTTCTTCATCACATGATTCATTCAGATATAGTTCATTCCAAATATAAAACTTTGTCTTGGGCGTTAAAGAGCAAATGAGCTGTCTCCGATTCAAATACAATCGGACACTTAAATTTTACAATTCGTGCTGTCATCGTGCTAAAATATTCAAGAATTTTTCTTAAATAATCTGAAGAATTTTTTGTTTAAAATTATTTCAAGTTTTATCTGAAAATCACCTTATTTCAATACATTATTTTTAAGTTTGAGTGTTTATGAAAATTAATCCTGAAGTTAATTTGAAAAAAACACTTAAAGTATACTTTATACCATCTACATATAGATAGATGGAATATACATGTTCCCCTATTTTCTATAATTGAAAAAGTTCTTGTATGAGTATTAAATATGGGTACAAAACAGGATAGACATCATGGAACATCTATATAGTAGTTATCTTTAGACATGTAATTTTGAACATCTAATACTAGAACGAAACGAAATTCAAACTACTGAGATTTTGAAAAAGTTACATTTAAATAATTTGGCGCCAATATTAGAATATTTTTATGTTAAATATATATAGACAAATTAAATGTTTGCTTTAATGAGAAAAAAATTTTGTTTAAAAAATTCCGAATAAAATAGTTTTTCACTTCAGTTTTCTTATCAGTGATAGTCTCTCACACAAATCTTCAATAAAAACTAAAACGACCATGCAAATAAATAAAAATATATTCTTGGCAAGAAATGCAATAAATAACTTATTTCACCTCTATATTAAAAATTGCTTTGAAAGGTTTTACGTTAATTTCGCTGTATAAATGAGATCCTTTGATCCCTTGAGACAAACGGAGGAATACCGTTGGTTTTGTATCAAGCAAATTGGCTTCATAAGTAAAGAATGTGAGACTCATGATTTGAATGATCAAGATGTATTTAATAAAATTAACATAAGTCTTTTTGATGTCTTTTAAGCAGCTACTAAAAGCTTCCCCCAAAATGGTTTGATTCCGTCTGCCTTAAGTTGTCCCAAAGGTTATTAATTGATCTTGGATAATAATTTTGAAATCACTTTCTATAAAATTATAACATGTTTAAAGCAATTAGAAAGAAAAACTAAATAGGGCTTCGGAGAGTTATTTAAATAACTTGATTTATCTTTTTCTACTTTCCCCTTGTGAGTTGCGTTAATTTTCAAGCTGTAGTTATGCGTCATATTCTGTTTGCAAATGCTTAAACTTGTCTATTTCGTTTCTTCATTTCATTGATATTAAAAGTGAATGATGTATTTTATGCTCGCCAAAGTTTAATTACAAATTATAAAATTCGTAGTTAAATTATTGCCATATAATCTAATATCTATAAAATTATAAAACGTTCACAAAAATGCTATAGAAGAAATGTATGGTATAAACTCAAGCTGAGCTAGATACCTTAATCTTTAAAATTTTGTGTATATAATATTAAAATATATATATATATATATATATATATATATATATATATATATATATATATATATATATATATATATATATTTATATATATATATATATATATATATATATATATATAAACACACACACATATATATATATATATATATATATGTATAAGTGTGTGTGTGTGTGTGTATATATACAGGGTGGCTAAAATAAAACTGTCCCGGAAAAGTTTTTTCGGAATTTTGTGAAAACGTAATCTAAACAACAAGGAGATCATTAGAAGACTTTTCAGGGCCAGTTTTATTTTGACCACCCTGTGTATATATATATATATATATATATATATGCATGTATACTCAAATTTTCATGTGCCAATTCACTTTTCACTCTTTGTAAATGTCAATATTTTTAATTAATTCTGATCCTGAGAAGTATTACACTTTACAATAAACAAATAGCCATTTCACTGGAAAAGAAAGCTGATTTTTGTGGATATCCTTACCATACATAAACAATTATAAATCATTTTCGCAAGAGTTCGAGAATGTTAGACGAGTGACTTCAGTTTAAACTGCATCCTACCAAGATTTAATACTGGACACTATTAATATTGTAATATATTGAAAATTCTTGGTTTCGTAGCCAACCACTGTTCAAGGTACAGAAACTGGAATTGATAAATTATCCCATAACGTAAATAAAGTTAATATGTTAGGAGACGATATATTAAAATTTATAATGAATGGTTTATTCAGTTCACGATTGCGTAAAGCTTCTCATACTCCCTGCAATTTATAGTTAAAGGCACTGAAGGAATCCAGCGTTATTTTATGACTACGTACTGTTGCAGGATCAACTCGCTAATAGAAATGACACCCAAGATTTATTACATAAATCTTTCGCATCGGCTTTGTGGCTTTTCTTCGATCAGTGGTACGTTTTCAACGACCTTCTAAATGATTCAGAAGAACATTAGAACAATCATATATCTTAATTTTATAGAAGCATCCATTTAATCACTAGTTCTTTGTTCTAAAAATGAAAGTCGTTTAGGGTAAATATTTTCTGTTTGCCTGCCTAGAAGCTGTTGTACAATTGAAATAAACAGATTAATTTAATGAATAATTTTTAATTTTCATAAAGTGGTATTTTCCTAATTGGTATTGCACAATAATGTATCGTACGAATGATGTATCTCACATGCATATGATATAAACAAATGCAACCGTAAAAATAAAAATCTAAAAAAAGAACCTGGTTTGACATTTTGATACTTTTTTAGACTGGTATGGTTATTGAGATCCGCCGGAGTGATGCAAATACTTGAATTTAGACTACCTGATATTTTCCAAAAATATTTTGAAAAACGCATATTTTAGTCCTATAAACTATTTATGCTATGGGGAAACCACAATTAATAAATCAAAAATTATATTGAAAGTATACAAACTTGAAAAGTATTGCTTCAATTAAGTATTGCTTCAATTGCACCTTCAATAAACAATATCAATGATTTTAGATTGTTTATAAAGGAATAATAGAGCAAGATTTAGGACTGAAATATGAACTAGTAATTTTACAAAAAATTAATTTATTATATGCATGTTCCATCGTAGAAAAAGCCATGTAAAATAGAGAAATGGAAACCGAAATCATTAACACTGACTATAAAAATGTACATTGTATCATCATTTGTAGATTTATGATGCATTTAAATAAAGTTCAAGAATCCTTTAGTTAAAGATCCTATCTAAAATAAAACAATGATTACCTCTAGTAGAATGATTTGCATGTACTTGCAATCAAAGGAATTGAGAATCATTGGAATAAAGAGGCTATCGCAAAGGAAATACACACGATGATTTATGATGACAAGTCAAGAGGAATTATAATTTTACATTTTGATTGAAGCGATTTTGAATTTCTGTGTTTGTCTTGAGCTAGACACTTTGAACCGAGTGGTCTTACCAACTTCAAACAATTCCTACTTTAGTCTATTGACACAAAAAAACTGCTGAATTAACACAATAGGTTACTAGCAAAGTAAAATATATGGATGTAAAATATACAACTAAATTTGGTTATCCTAACATTATTAATGAGTTCCTAATTTTTTTTAACTAAATGTATGTAAACTATTGTTTAAAAATTTTAAAAACATCTTCGCTAGATTCATAACCGCATAAATAAGCAGTTCTCATTATTTTTCTACTCTTGAAGCAACATTCCGAATCCCTTTATCTGCAGATTATTTTGAAAAATAAATGAAGAAAAAATTAAAGCGAAATAACTCCATATACTTACTTATATTATGTATTTCTTCTTTTATAACGAACTAAGTCACTTTGCTTCCGTTTTCTTGATGTTAAAATATTTCTATCTGTAATTCTTGCATCTAGCGGTCACTAAAGCAACCAGTTTTATTAGTAATAAGTTGTTTAATAAGTTCTGCGTCCACACTTCAAGCTCAGAATTTGCACAACAAAAATGTATGGACATTCAGCGGGAACAAGTCGAGAGAGTCCATTGCAGAGTAAAAAATGCAGCGTGAAAAATGGAATTAAAATCAGAGTAGGAGTCAAAAAGTTAGACAAAATCGCAGATTTAAAAAATGGGGTCCGACCCCTTTCTCACGAGTTAAAATGAGATAAAGATGAGAACTCATTTTTCAAAATGATATACGGAACCTGCTACGTCATTATCAATGCTACGTCACTTAAATTTAAACTCAATTCGAAAGATTTGAAAATTTATTTTTCGGATTTGATACGGAGAACAAGCACTACTAAATCGCTTTGAAATGAAAGTTATTGATTCCTTAATATAATTGTGAAAAATTAATAAAGTAACAACAGAAGTTTTCCAGGGCTAAGGAGTGAGTTGACATATGTTAAGATCGTTCCTTGAATAGTCTTTGTTTGGCGATAGTTTTAATATGACCAATATGGATAATACTAAAAATATTTAAAATACTCGCATTAAAAATCTATATATGCAACAGTCAACTTTCTTTAAATCGTTCTTCTAGAGCCTATAAGGAATTTATCTGTCCCTCTTTCAAACAAAAATATGGATCCTATTTGGAGGAATTACCCTTTATTCCATACCATGTTTTTACGCTTTAAAAATAGATTTTTACAATTATTTAAAAAGCTATTGAATTTTGCTAGTTTTTTAAAGTTTTCAAATTGTCTGCTACATAGAACAACGTCTAGGTCAATACTTCTAGGCCAAGCTTCTAGGCCAATTCGGGGCTTCGGAATAGGAGGAGACAGATATAATAGCAAACTGCTGTATTCAGTACTGTTTTTCCACGCGTCAATAGTATCGATTTTGAACATATACAGGGTGTCCGGAAAGCACAGAACAATGCCTTATTTCCTTAAATATTGCTCCTAGAGACATATTTCCAATTACAAAGTTTTAAAAAAGAAAGGTGCAAAGTTTTATGAAATAATTTTCAATTAGCAGGGAAAAAATTATAAGGTTCAGCAAAATTTCCATTTAGTAAATTGTTCCTTATACTGTTATTAATTAATAACAAAAAGTTCCATAGGTGCTAGTCACAAATTGAAATGTGAAAAAAGCAATTTTGAGCAACGCAGGAAACATTCTTATGCAAATATCTGTCTCTCAAACGTACGTCATGCAGTTATCATGACGTACATGATTTAGCATTTAAATTTTTTTTTGAGCGTTGACAATTAACTTTTAAGCATTCAAAAGTTTTCCCCAGGGCATTTGAGATTGAAGTTAACCTGTACAGAAAATATGTCACAGTATAGTAACAATAGACTTTTTAAATGCTTATGATTTATGCTTTATATAATTGTAATGTTGTCGATATTGCACAACGATACCAACGTCGTTTTCCAATTTCTTTAATTCATGCTAAGAGTTTTTTTACCGACTACTTCAGTGAATGCGAACTATAGGATACTTACGATACCGGGGAGGACCAGGTAGACTGAGACATTACATAAGTGATTTAGAAATTGACATTTTGACTTCCTTTGCCAGTTATTTTTATGCTAGTTCAGAAATGAGCAATCATAAATAATCATTTATAAATAAGCATTCGAATAGCTAGTTCAGAAATAAGCATTCCACGTATAACGAAAAGCCAAATACTGTAATGAAGTAATTGACATTCGTACAGTATTCATGGACACCATGCACAACAACAATTATGCTGTCAACGTAGTGTAGGTTTTTGAAACTGGGACCTAAACTAGGAACACGCTAACCATTCATTTCTGGTAAATGTGCTATGGATAGACGACTGACCTTGTAATCAAGATGAGAACATCAATCGACAAAATGAAAACATTTGTAATGATAAAAATATATACTTCATACACGAGGTCCATCAACAATGTCAATTTTCTACTAAAGTGTAATGTGACATTTTCCGAAATTCCTTTGTTGGTCCCACACTATACAGAAAAACATTAACTGGCGAGTGGCAAGTAACGAGTGGCGAGTAACTTGGCAATACTCCTAAACGTGTGGTTCCAGTTAGATGGAGCCCGATCTCACCACACTTCGATGGTAAGGAACTTCTTAAATCTAGAGTTTCCAGGCAGGTTGCATGGCTGAGAAGGACTTTTGAATTTCCTCCAAAAACACCTGATTTGACACATATATATTTTTATTTATGGGATCACTTATATAGAACTGTTTAACTTACACCTCCAGTAGACCTCGCAAACATGTGCCAACAAATTCAAGTATCCTGTCATGCTATCTCAAAACTAACTGGATCACAGGAGTGCCTTTCGCTGAACAGTGATATGCATTGACATCGATGGCGGGCATTTTGAGATTTTCAGCAAGTATTGTAAATATTTCAATTAAGTGTTACTGATACATAATTTTATAGTTTAATAGCAACCAATAAAAATATTGTAAATTTCTCCATTCAGGTTTAAATACTCTTATTTTGTGAACAATCCCTATATTTTCCTTCAATAGTATTGATTTTTAGTACGTTAGAGGCATCATTAAGTGATCTATGTATTTTTTTGTATTTTAATATCTCTGCGAATTTGGCAGATAAGAAGATGGAACTTATTGCTATTAATTCATGAATGTATGAGCACCATATTACTATTCGAAATTTTTAATGTATGAGGAGCGTACAAAATCTTATTAATTTTTCTTTTAATTTTTCAAATATATCCTATAGAATTGAAATTAATTTCAGAAAGTTCTGCATTTATTTTCATAATACTTTGTAATTGGAAGTATGTGGCTGGGAGCAAAATTGATGGCAATAAAGACATGTTTTATGTTTTTCGAACACCTTTTATGGATAACTATACGTATCATCTTACAGACATGTGATATAATAACTTGGACAAGATTTAAAGATGAAAAACATCAACTTTTTGCAGTTTTATAAACATAAAATAAATTGCACATTTTTAACCACCGTAAACACTGTGCCTATAGTTTGCACAGAAAAAATTAATATCAACATATATAAAGTATCTAAATTATACAAGAAATACAGTATAACTTTGATATTTATATTTATTATATAAATATCAAAGCATGATAATAATCGTTGATATTTATATGTATATCTTTAACGGTATCTCTGCAGTTGTACAAAGTTTCAACAGCTTTTGGAATTGTGGTGCAGTCTCCAGATTTTAACTTTTCTGCAGATTTTCCAAGTTTATGAACTGGAATGTATTGATTGTTTCAGGAGTGTTTCATCAAACCATTGATTGTTTCAGGTGTGTTCCATCAAAGTATTGATTATTTCAGGAGTGTTTCATCGAATATTGATTGTTTCAGAAACGGAGAAAATTGTTATGGACGAGCGAAACGAAGTTCATTCTCCATTCTTGAAGAAACAAACCCCACATTTGCCTGAATTTTGTTACATGCTTGAAATTGCATACGTGAAATATATGTGAATATAAGCACGTGAAACTAAACAGAGATTTAGAGAATCACAATTTCAATTATTTAAACGAAATGTAACAGGGCGAAATGCCCAATTTTAAATCCCGCACTCGTATTATGCTTCCCACAAATAACAAGCAAACAACAACTTTTAAACAGCTAATCAAAGCGTGGGCACTTGTATATATTGTGATTTAACAAGTGTTTCTGTATATTAAATATATTTTTGCGATTTAAATGTGTTACTTAGATTTAATCGTTTCCCCGTATTTTAATTCGTTTAATTTAATATCCAAATTTTAAAATCTTATGTGCTCTTTTGTATTAGGGTTTTCAAATATAGAAATTATTTTTTTATACTTCTAATTTTATAATTATTTGTTAAATTAAGATTTAATATAAAATCTTTTAGATCTCGCATATTTAATATGCGCGATTCCAATTCAAAGCACAGTTTTTTTCTAGTACTAGATAAGAACCAGACAGATATGCCTTTACTTTCAATTAAATATCTAAACTTTCAAGGTTTGTATCATATTTAAATACATATTTCCTAGTGAAATCCAATTATGCATATAAATCTATGCTTACTTTATTTATATCTCAATAATAATCTCGTCTTCTCTTAAATTATGCAGCATTTTCAATGACATAAAATTTTCCTGAAAACTTTTTAAGGACTGACGAATTATGACCTATTACGTGGCCTACATTATATTATTCGGGACTCTGGAGCTGAGAACCATATCTCATAAATTAGTTAAAGGAGTGCTAAATATCACATGCGCCACTATTTTTATTACAATATAGCGGCACTTACAATCTAACTTTTTTTGGAATGATTTAAATAACAGTGCTCAAATTTAGCATGATGTCTTTTAGAAAATTTTAGTATTTTAAAAGCCCTTGTACTTATCAATTGACAGTTGAAACAATTCTTTAAAGTGTCTGAATTCCTGTAAAGCGGTTTTTCTGTTTATTTTACTGTAGCTTAACTCTAAGCTTAGATCAATGACGTTTCAAAACGTTAAACTGACATTCAAGTTTGCTTTTATTTCAAATATTTCTAAAGATTCCATTCATTTCTCTGAATGTAAACGCAGTTTCTTATATTACGATAAAAATCAAGCTGTAAATGCTGGTCAAAGCAATATTTGTGGAACATGTTTAATTTTATCCTGGGAAAATATATCTACACCAGGCATGACTCTGAGTATGCAATTTTGAGTATACAATTTTCATCTACTACTTGTTTTAAATGTTAATGTTTAAACACGAATTTTTTTTTATTATTATCGAACATATTTTGGGTAATGCAATACACATACAGGCACCAACTAAATATCTACATGTGTATCATTTAAAATACGTATATTTCTTTATATCCAGAGCCATGATCTAAAATTATACTTTTTCGCGTTTCTGCTTTGAAAAAGTAAGATTTAAAGTTTTTGAGATTTAGCCAACTTATGAGGTATCTAGATGGTATATTTTATAGACTTAAGTTTCGATTATCCGGATTATCTCAGATGGTTGAGTACGGGCTTGAGATTCAATGTTTGCAGTCATTTATTAGTCATACATTCATATCGAGTCCCCATTGTTTTTGTTAACCCCCGATGATACTATTAATAAAAGCAGTGGCGAATTGTAAAACAGAAAAAAATATGAATATTAGGCTAAGGAATATCCCTAAAACTAGAAGGAAAAGCTCATAAGGTTACCATACTCTGATATTTAGGTTTCAAGTCCTTCCTTGAGATTGACTTCATATTATTTTATATGGGTTAAAGTTCTCAGATTTGTGATTATTAAAGTGTTAGAAAAATTATATGATTTTTATCCTTTTATTAGGGAGAACTATTATTAAAATGCTAAGAAATATTTTAATGTCTGAAACTGAAATAATTGTTTTCTGTTTATATATATATTTCTGGTATCGCTTAAATATCTTTTGTATGCTCTTTTTAATATGTCAGATACGTTTCAAGTATTCTGCATTCTTTATCAATTTTTGGGGAAATTCAAAACGTATTTATTTATGTCACTCTAAATTGTATTTTACGTTCTATCATTTTATATTTCAAAATTAAATTCAAAACATTTTGGTAAAACACATACACTAGTGACGGATGATAAATGGGTGACAGAATGTTAAGATGAAATATACTGCTATGTTTGGAAATCCGGCATTTAGAAGCACGTACTAATTGTCTAATTTCATTTTATTGAAACTTTATATATAAAAAAACAATTGACAAACAAATAAACCTTAATGAAATTACTGATTTTGCCATAAAATTATTTTAAACAAACACGTGTACCTGACTGAAAAACAAAAAGAAACAGAATCGTAATGGAAGTCATAAAACACTATCTCAAAGAATTGCATGTGCACTTATTTCCAAGAAAAAATTCCAGGTCATGCTTACCAAATTAAGAAATTTGTCTAAATTTCACCTTCATACGAATTCAAATTACTTCCGTTTCGTCGTAACTCATACAATGTAGGAACCTTAAATAAGTCACTTTGAAACTAAAAATAACTTTGAAAGGAACGCCCTTGTTCCGTAGCATGTTAATGACGTAATTGCTCTGAGCTTTCCGCCGCATTCGCTTCATATTCCATCGCATTCGCATGTTTCTGTAGAAAAAATTCGAAAAGGAATTCGAGGACCTCAAATGCTATAAAATTCTTAGCTGTTGAATGTTGGATCGATTTGTTTAATCGTAACATATGTTAATAAACTTATTTCTCACCTAGTTTTATTCAGAATTATACTTGAAACCTGTTGCATAATTTTAAAATTTAGCGAGTGTATTAATAAGAATAGGCATTTAGCTTATCTCTTGAATTACTTTTTATGCTTATCGTCTTTGAGCATCTATAGTTTGGAGGCAGAACTTTAATATGTGCATAAGTTGGCTCCGAGTATGTTTGGTTTTTTTAAGTATGTAGTGGAATATGGAAAAATGAAAAAAATCACAAAGTTTGCTTTTTCTTATCTATGTTTATTCATTATTTTTAAAATGTAACTTCTGTTAAACATTGTTAGCTTCTTAGTTTATTGAAACTAAAAATCAATCTAAATAAAACTAAACTAAACAGAATACATGAAATATCTTAATATAAAAGCTATTTTTCCCCAGGTAAGGTTTAGCGTAATTTGTAAAATTAAAAAGTAAAAATTAAGTTTTATGTCTGAAAAATTTCTGCACCATGAGCGCTACAAAAAATGTGTTCTTAAAATGTTAAAAATGTGAAATTTAAATAGTTTTGATTGTATACCAGCGCTAATATATGTTTACTGGTGACATGATAAGTAAATTTTTTAACGCCTAAATAATTTGCATCTTAATTTGTAGACATATTTTTAACGAAAAAATAATCGGCAGCAAGAACCGATCAGTGGCTTTTTAAAAAGCTCTAAAATGTCTTCAGTAAGACCCGCATTCAACATCTATGTGGACAGACACATAAACAAGCAGGTCCCATTTATCTCAGTACTCTCGCAGTCTGTGTAGCTTACTACACAAACAGGTCACACACCAACAGGCTATACTCTCACTGGGATTGCGACAGCAATTGGTGTTTTGAAGAGTGTGATTTTCACATTCGAAAAAAAAACTTCGTAGAAGTAAAGAGTCTTTCGTATTCATGGAAGAGGTCAAAAAGTTGAATAAGAGGAAGGTATGTAAACATTTTTCAGAAATTATCAAAACTTTTATGACTGTATATTTAGCATCAGATCTTGCATATGCTTAAATCACTCGTGTGTCCTATTAAATAATATTTCATCGCCTGCGTAGCACCAGGTTATAAACTCTGAAACCCGTCAGTTTATTACCCGTCAGTTGTACGATTACAGTGCAATAGAGATCGCCATAAGTGGTCCAAGATGATGTTCTCGGACGAATCCCTGTTTAGTGTCCCGAGCGATTCTGGAGGTCATCTGGCTTTAAGAAACCAATAAGCACATTACTAAAGAAATGCATCTGAAGTTGACAATTATGGCAGTTATGCACTCCTGATCTGAATGGGTACGATGTCTAACGAAATGATACTGATGCATATTTTCTCAGAAGAGATGGTAACAGAATAAAGAGATTGTTATGAGATTCTAGATGGTAATTTCGTTCTCCTGTGAAACACTGCAAACGTATTTTGTGTTCAATGAATATAATGACTATCTGGACAGGACTGCTGTACTGAAAAGGGGAGATATTAAGCGCATAGAATGGCCTACGTGTTTTTCGAAACTCTTCAGAAGACTCTTCAGAAACTTAAAACTGCATTCAAAATATAATGAAATAAAATTTTAACCGTACTCCTGAAAGATATTGTGCAGAGCATACCAACTATGTAAAAATCGTACATTAGTGCTTGAGGTGAAATATAAGCTACGAATTACACCAGAATTGTTGGTATTCATATTGGAAGATACATTTGTTGATATAATACTGAGGTGTACTGTAAGTACCCTTTTAGTTTTTGGTTTCCTTCCTTAGCTTGGTATTCATGAAATATCATGTCAATAAAGTAATTTCGTCTAATTGTACATGATGTGTTTGTTCCATGACCTATGACGATGTCCCGTAATATTTGTACAATACTGACATGCCGTACAAGCTAGATTGCCTCTGTTTCCCTAGCACTTTTCCTTACAAATAAACCGATAATATATTTCGAATCCTATCTCAAGAACGTTGACCTTCCATAAACCGGTTCATAACTGGTTTTGCACCAGTTGTAGGCTCATTTTAAAAGACAGCTTGACCATTGAAATATTTGCTAAAACCCATTCAACACATATCGCTTCCATTAAAGTGTTGCATTTCTAAACATTCATCATAACGTCGTACTATCAATATTTTGCTTGGCAGCATGTATTGTACGTCCGCCAAATTATCACTCATTACAGACTATTTCATGTGATATATTTCATGTGACTGTTTCATGTTGTTGTTGAAACCCAGACCGTCCGACCTACCAGAAAGGTGTAAGGTAACTGTTTGGACGGTCGGGAAGTGCCAACCAATTCAGACCGGAACCCAGTGGGGGAGGCATCCACAGGGACCGCACCCTCCTTCCCCTACCACCAACCTCTCGGAAGGACTTTCGGACCCACATGTTTAACGTGATCGTACTCCGCATGAACACGGCGGCAGTTTTGGCAGTGGCTGGAATCGAACCCGGGCCTACCGAGTGCAACTCCAGCGCGCTAACCAATGGGCTACCGCGCCCTTGTGACTGTTTCATATGAAGATGAATTCTCATTCGATAAAACGTACGTGTCAGACCTAAAAGACTAACTTTAGGACGACAGTTTGGAATAATATGTTGTTTTGCGAAGGCGGGGTCTCTCAAGCAATAACTGAAAGAACTGCGTATTTAGAAATATTGTGGTACATATGTAGGCTCCATTGTAGTTTTCTTTCATAGTAGTGGCACTCAGTAGTTAGAAATGTAATTCCAGCTATCATCATCTGATCTATCATTTTGCTTACAAGCATAAAATAGAATATAATCTAGGTAAAATTAGAAATGTATTTTGTATTCAAATGTTAGGTGTTATACTGTATTTTGTTACATTTTGTAATTCATTAGTCTTTAGTGATTATTGGTGATCTAGTTGCGTTCGATGAGACGTCAGTGTCAGTTCTAAAACCGCATCTACCATTCAATAGGTGGATATATCCGTTTTTCTAAATAACTTTAAATATGATTAACAGAATTCGTTACCAGTTTCTTATTATCAATGATTTAAGTAAATGCATTTTTTAATCTGAAACCCTTAATGGTATTATATATTTCTAGTATATTGGACACCATTTGAAAATTTAAATAACACATGATTTTTATAAGATAAAAATGCGGAGAAGGAAATTAATTTATGATTTTTTTTTATTCTGTAATGGAAAAGAAATGAAATAACTCCACTGTCTTCTAATACTCACACTCTTTAAAAGTATTTTTTCAAAACAACTAGTTACTGCATAAATTTCAAGTAAAAGATGAAATTTTCCTGTTTGAAATTCCACTTTTGTCATTTATTATTACCCACATATTGTAAAGGGTAGATATTGACACTAGAAAGACGGAAGCGGTCATTTTAACCACATAAATACTTTTAGAAACGATTCCTCTAAAAAGGCTAATCCCAGCCAAATGAAGTTTTATGACTTTTCTTATTTTCTTAAATTTATTGAAAACACAGAAGAACATTATTCTAGGTTTTATAATAAGAGAACAAATCAACGATCTTCCTAGAACGACGGCAGCGGTCAAAATGGCCGCTACCGTAGTTCTCGTGTTAAAATTTGAAGATTGTATAGGTCAGTCTTAATAAATTTCTCATTAGTTCATCATGATTTGAATTATTAACTGGCTACACAGGCGAGTATATCAACTTCGCGTGAAGTTGTAGATTAGAATAGAGAAAAACACAAAATTGTAGATAAAATTCAAATAGCATTTAAACGTTACTAAGATGTGATTTCGCACTGGACTATAAATATTCCACAGTTTTCATACTCAGATTAGATATATAATAAAAAGTAATCTAGTATTTAAGAGGAGACGTCACAAATATGTTCAAGTCATTTTGCTGAAGCGTTGCTTTTGTTACTTATCTTAACCTTATAATGTTGATCAATATCATTTAAATATAAATATATATTATCTCTTTTCTGTCAAAAATATATATTAACTACTTAACATGTTCTTGGCCTATATATATATATATATATATATATATTAACTACTTAACATATCCAAAAGGTCATCTTTATATGAGCTTTTATTCTCAGTAATTTAATGTATAATATATATATATAAGAGTTCCTTTATATAAATGCGCACCTCTCTGTCAGACAGATAAATCAGCGAATTCGGGTTAACAAGTATTAATTCACTGCATAATGATTCTGAGTCATAATTTTGACCTAATTTTCTTTTTTCAGTCATAAAGTTGAATATTTAACAAATTTAGTATATTTAAATGACAGATGTGACATATGAAATATTATATAATTTCCTTGCACTGAAACTATCTATCTCTCTCTCTCACTCTCACACACACCCAGACACAAACTAGGCACATTGTAACATTTCTTCAGCTGTCAATTCCCACATAAATTAAAGTTAGTATTGTTAGACACAGTGCTAAAAGTGTCTAACACATAGCCTGTTCCGTTTACGAAACTCAATATTTTGTAAGTGATTATTATTTGTAGCAAAAATAAATCTTAACAATACTACATAAAACTTTAGATAAGAGAGTGCGTTTCTTTTTTCTTTAATTTTGCTAAGTATATAAAAACACGAAAATGTATTTTAAAATTGTTCATTAAAATGCATAAAACATATATAATTTACTACATTATGACTCACATTTTTCTACTTATACAGCAATTGGCAATACATGACATTGAATAAAATATAACTGCGAATCTAGCTTAGCTGACTTATTTCGTGCTAAAATTGTGATGATAAAATTATTTGATTGTGAGTTCAGCTACTTTTATTTTTTACACACATCAGTTTGGATATAAATTTGTTTGGACACACAACGGTTACTTCGTGTCCACATCCCATAAATTGTTTTAACACTTTACAACAAAGTTGAAAAGTGTTTATGACTTTGTTCATTCTGTCTGTCTGTCTGTCCGTTAGCACGATAACTGCCGTAAAAATGACTTAATCAAAATGAAATTTCAGTATGTTGTTCAGACGGTCTGTAGGACCTATGGGAATATAAATGAATAATATCAACAAATAGTTTTGGATTGAACCCGAGTTGAAAAAATGAAATACATTGAGCCCTATGGGACCTAATTTTTCAAACATTTTTTAAGCGGATTTAAAATTCACAAATTGCTTCGAAAATTTTAGGTAATATTTAAATTGTTCCATAAAATATATAAAAAAAAAATCAGCGAAATATATTCAGCAGTTTTTAAAATAAAAATTAAAATAATAATTACACCCCTTATATGAAACGATCACGTGACCATGATATGAAACGATCACATGACCCACTTCAAAATGATATATGGCATCCATCTTGTGTCACAATCGTGATTTTTAGAGTTCTTTTTAATTCATATTGAGTGTTGTATCCGTCCTAAAAAAACTTTATTTTTGCTTAAATTCTGTGCATCTACATACTTAAACAACGCAATTACAATGTATTTAAGTTCAAATACAATATATTTGAGTTTAAATGATTATCCAAATTTGATTATTTTTACAACGAAGCCTATTTTTCACTTATGTAAAATGTAAACAGCAACATATGTAGAATGAGTTGTATTAGAATTGCTGTATTTATTTCTTTAACACAAAATAATTTAGTCCATGGAGTCTGCATGGCTGATATGAATGAAATATTAATTGATTTTATGAAGAGAAGGACGATTTTTTTCGATGAAGTTTTAAGCATAGTTTTATTAATTATAGCTCCATGGTCTTAATTTTTAAATAAAATAAATGATTATAGTATTGTGATGAATGAAATGAATGGGAAAATGTTATGAATGAAATGCTGCTTTTATAGAGAGAGCCAGGCGTGTTATTTTTTCTATGATGTCATTTGATATGAATTTCAGTTGTTTTCGATGATGTTTTCAAATATAATTAATTATCGTAGTATTATGATAATTTTAAAAGTATTTCCGAGGAATGTATTGCATTTCAGAGGTGTTTAAACCAGGCAATTTATATTTCAATGCCGTTATTTGAATGAAGTTCATTTTTTTCGATGAAGGTTTAAGTTTTCAAATATAATAAATTAATGTAGTGTTGTGATAAGTTTTAAATATTACTTAGGAATGTATTGCAGTTTAGAGATGTTTAAATAAAATTGCATTGTAGTTGGAAAGTGTTTCATAATCAATGCTTTAAGCATGATTGATCTTTCTTGTTTTAATCTACAGCGAAAATAACATAATTGTTATTTTTAAAAATTTACTGTCAGTGAAGATCAAAAGTGTCTAATCCAAATGAATTTGTGTAAATGAATATTTAAAATGTTAATTCTCGAATTTTCCTTCTACAAAATATCATTTTGCAGATATTGATGAAAAGAAAATTAAATTAGAAATGACTAACAATATACTTTAGCATATATAAACCTTCAACGTATTTTAATTTGAATAATTATACAAGTACAAAAAATATTTTTTGTAGAAAATCGTTACTCGTAATAATTTTGATGAAAATCCCTTTAACATTACAACACAACAGTCACTTCAATGAATGCTGATATTTAGATATAAGGCGTGGCATTTTGCTAAACATTTTAGTTTGCCAATGTGCCATTAAACTAAACATTTTAGTTTAAAAATATATATTTTAAAAAATAAATTTTAGATAACAGCATTTAATACAAATGCAAAATATTCTCCGCTTTGAATTCCTAAGAGAATTTCCTTTGAAGCTGTATAAATTTACCACAAATTTAAAATTCTGCATCGTTCTTTACGTCAAAACAATTTCTAAAGAAGATAACGTCTTTAGAAAATAAGGAGAAAAGCTAACAAAAAGATTATGAAAAGAAAACAGAATTTAAACGTAAAATCTGAAAATAAAAATACAAAATGGAAAATGGAATATTTTGCCTCGGTAACAGAACAACTTTTACTGGAATTGGAGTTATTACCAAGACTGACAAACGCAGGACTACGATTTTTAAATTCAAAAAATGTAAAGTTTCAAAAGGCTATAAGAAGCGACCGATTTTAAGACTGATCTCATAATGGTAACGTTAAGATCAAGGACTGGACAATTTACAAGTCACTGTGATAGTAAAAGGATCTTTATGTAAATGGAATGTACGAAAGGAGATCTCTCATGTATGTTGCAGTATGCCTTAAAGGCAGACGCTGTTTAAATATTTATTGAAATTCTACTGATGACTTTGAAAGGAAAGCAAAGCCGTTGTTAATTTAACAATCTAACCAAATAAGGCTTTGTCGTGAGCTTTGTGGGAGGAATAAACAGGATGAATTGATCATTTCCTTAGGGAAAATTAATAATAACTCCACATTACAAATATTCTTTTATTAAAAATCGAAGAATAATATTAAAAATACTGAAGTGTTAAATATAATTTTAGCTGCCCAAAAGATATTCCTGGCGGAAAAATTAATTCAGAAGTGAAAGTCTAAACGAGAAAACAATTTTCAGAACTACGCTATTAATTAATTTCATTTTATGGAAGATTTTCGCACACTTAAACACACTTAATCGTTTGTTTCTGAATTCATAATTATATATATTACTTTAAATGTATCCAAAATACTTTTTTATATTAAAGGTTTGCAACTATAATGTTCGAGACACGCGTTTCCTGGCAAGCGAACTTGTTATAATTTTAGTAAAATATTATTGTGCGTTTAACAAATGTGTTCTTTTAATCAATGTGGGATAATATTTCAATAATAAAATTAGTGAATGATATTTCACATAATTTAAATTTCCCTCAATTTAAGCATGAGTAATACAAAAATGAAATTTTATATTTTAATTGAGAGGGGAAAATGTACATTCATTTATAATACCCACATTGTTTTTTAAGACATATTTATCAAATTATGTAGGTATTTTATGTTATACATACGGTGGAAATTCTTACTTTTGAAATATTAATGTTATAAACTTCACGTGTGTATTGAATAATCCCATTTAATAGAAACGCAAAACATTCTCTAGTTTATATCTGAAAATAAATTCTTAAAATGTTGTATAGATTTTCCAAGAGTTTTGAATTCTGCATAGCGTTTGTGTTTTATGTAAAACAATTTCTGAGAAAAGATAATAGAGGAAACCGGAGAACAATAGCTATCAGAATGGTTGAATAAAATATATTCATGTGCAAAATTATAATAACATGAAAAATAGGAAAATGCTTTTTTTAGCAACAAGACAAGAAATTCAACTGGGAATACCCATACAAGTTAACAGAATATCACTGTTTTTGTTATTCAGAAAATTGCAAAAGGTTATTAAAATCGACTGATTTTAAGGCCGGTACCATTAGTATAAAAGAAACACACTTTAAATTAAGAAGCAAATTCAAAACGTCTTTCTGCAGAAGTTTGGCAGTATGTCTGAAAACACTGATTCATGTACCACTATGTTAGACAATATACAAATATTAATTTGCATTTGTAATCAGACAAAAGAAAATACACAGCGATTTGAATTGTTGAAATGTACCATTCACTTAAACTGTTCAAATATAATAATTTTATTCTAATTATCAGGAAGGTTAGATTATTGACATAAAAATTATGGCTCATAGTACAGCAGTTGAAACCTCAGCAACAGATCAAATGAGATATTTTATATTGTATATACTATATTCAGTTTTTGCAGAGCTAGGATTAGATAAGTATGTTTAACAACTTGATGCATACTTAGGGAATTGGATGAGAAATATTTTCGTATTATTATGGGTCTACAAAGTAAGTTTTCGGCACAATCTGGAACCACAAATCTTGAGAGAATATCCATATTATGTTAAACATAAGAAAATCGTCTATATCAAATTCCTGCTGGATGGTATACCCCACTTCTTATATTTCATTAGTCGCTATTATTCAAACTATTTGACCTCAACTACTTTGATGATTTTCACATTAAAAAAATTCGTCTAATTTAGTTAACAATTCATGACACCAAATATATTCTATTTTTGGCATGACCATGAATAATTTGCTTCTTTTCCTTCATATTTTCCTTCTTTTCCTTCATAATCATATTTTCTGTGTTTAACCCCCTCCTCTAGTTTTTACAGACATTTTTTTGTTTTATTTTATTCCTACTCGTTCCTTTCAATAAGTGGGACATCCACTGCTACTTTTAGCAGTTCCTATCACGAGATAAGATCGTAGCTCTTCATTTGTCCTCACTGAAGAAGAAATGATGCCTGTTTTAGGACAGATCTTCTTTTTTTTGCATTTTATTTGCGCAACATTTCACAATATGATTTATTTTACCTATAATTAAGTTTGTTTATAAACTATTTAGGTAGCATTTGGTGCAAATTATTTAACACATTTACTTCAATATTGGACAGGCAAGTGAAGTTCTTATTGTATTCTTTCCTTTATGTTAGCGTTAAGATGAAGAGAGTTGGATGATTTATACAAATCAGTAAAGTGGTAAACGAAACGTTATGAAAATGGAGTGCAACAAGTAATTTAGTGATAATTTTAGTTACAATGCTTTGAAGAGTAGCGCTATTTAAATATTTATTTATATTTTGACAATGTCCTCAGGGAAAACATATTTCTAATTTAACAGTGAAACCGAATAAGGGTTTGTCATGAACTCAATGGGTAATAGAAATCGATGATTTCCTTAGGGAGAAAGGATAATTCCAAATAGCAAATATTCTTTTGTTCAAATAATCGGCGAGAAATGTCAAAAATATCCAGATATTTTATTCAAATTTTTAAGCCGAAGATATTTTAGACGAAAATATATTAGTTGGGAAGTATTATGAAATGTGAATGAGTTTGAAGAGCAATCATATGACCAATTTAGCTTCGAGTGAAGTCACTGTACTTAAGTATACGGACTTGCATAGTTCTTCACTCATAATTTTTTTGTAAGTGTCGAAATTGTCAGAAAACTTCAGTGTAAACAAGTAACACGTACATTGGTTAAAGTACGGTCAAAATCCAAAAGATACTATGTGCTGATTGGCTAATCTCATTAGGACAGCTTGTCACTAAGTTTTAACCCCATGTTCCGCATTCCTGCAAATTGAGACTTCAACATCCGGATTATGCTAACTTCTACTTCAACCGGTTAGAGATTAGCATACTCGGGAAAAACATTTACTTCTACTTCAAAAACATTAACTTCTACTTCGATCACGCAGCACTATTTAAGCTGGTGAATGTGTCAGTAGAGTTAGTTGGTGTTGGGTCTATTCCTGCACTCTGATTCATTCATGATGTTGTCTTCTAATATTGAATAATCTCGTGATGTTACTGTTCAAACATTTCCTGTTTTTGGATTATTCTTATGTAATGAACTATGTTGTGTATGTTTTCAAACGTGATTGCCGGTAAATTGAAAAGGTACGTGGCCGGTTCTGTTAGGCCTAATTTTCTGTCTGCTATATAATTTCAAGACATGGTTGTTACTACTTGTGCAAATACAGTATCAAAGTAAATAATACGCGTAGTGTTTATGTTATCTTTCTTATTGCTTTGATGAAAATAAATTTAGTTATTTTTTTCACGTATCTTCTCTTCAATAACGTGTCTAGATAAGCTACTGCCACTTCTGCTAAATCTTCAAGGCGACGTATCGAATCTTTTAAACTGATTTTAAATTTTTAAATTTTTGTGCATGCCAAGAGAAATAAATAATTAAGTAATTTTAATGTATGTCGGCCTAATTGATGTAGCAGATGTAAGATTGTATATTTTCTATGGGTTTTGCCAAAACCATGATTTTCAAAATAAATGTTAGCACCTGATGCAATTAGAAGTTTTGAGTCAATACCATTTTTGCAATACTGTAGAATCTTCAGAACTTAAAGAAATTCTGCAGAAAACACTTATTGCACTTTGTACGTACATGATGACAATTCCATTCAGCAATCGTTTTAATTATTTTCCGAGCAGAATGTAAGAAATTATATTTGATCCTATCATATTGCATCTGCCCAAAGGTTAAATTTTGCATTTTTGTTATTCACGATCTTCCCCAGATCGATGTCTTTGGCAACAGAAGAAAAAGCCTCAGAGCAGCTTTACTCACGTAAAGAGCACATATTTATATGATACATATTTGTAAGAAGTAATGGATTTAAAAATTACCAGCACAAACTGTAAGAGAGGTCATTGCCAAATAAAAATCACATAACTAGTGCTACTTATGTCTTTATAAACAATATATTTTAATTGCATGTATAAAATACAATTTTAAGTTTAATATAGGGATGTTAATAGGAATCATTGCATTGTTTTTATAAAATAAAATTACTAAGAGTATTAGCCTAAAATATATAACCGCGTGTGTTGTCCTTCCTAAAGTCAATTTTATCAACTTCAATAAAAAATATTCTAAACCACAACACATCCATACAGATAAAAGTATGAAACATTGATTTCTTTCAAGCGTGTTTTCAGTAGACTAGAACATGACTCCAGAATTCAACAGCGTTATTGATAAAATATTAGTAAAGAAAAACTAACTGATAGGGAGAAAATATAAAAGCAAAATCAATATTCTCCTTCTGTGATAGATAATTTTGTTTTTCTTGCTGCTAAATATTTGAAATTTGCATTATCTGTATGAAGATCTTCCACGTGTCACTTAAAATGTAATTTAACATAACGAAACACTGAAACTAATATATATATATATATATATATATATATGCTGTCCGCCCAGTTGACCTTTAAATTTCGTTATATTTATTTCACCTCACTGCTCTTGAATTACATAATTTTCGACTCATACATTGCAGAATTTTAATTTTACATAAATCTATCTCAGGTTAAATTATTCAGTTTTAATGTACTTGACGTATATGATTAAACATTTTCCCATGGTCTCTGATAATATAATATTTTATTGCAGTTCATACTATTACTGTCTTGAATTAAAAAGTGTTAGATATTTTACATTCTTACATCACTAATTATTTTAGAATAAATCTGCTTATATCTTTTAAGTAGGGCTTCGTGGTCCATCAAATGAATTTTATAATGCCATTTAGTTATGTTATGGTTTACACAAACATAGATAGTTCATCGGTAGAGCGCTTGTCTCCGAACCTAGAGGATGCATGAGATACATCCTATCTAGATGGAACATCATACTGCCGTCGGAGTTTTGCCGTGTCTGGTACAAAAAATAGAGATTTTCTGAAGAAAAGAAATAGCTTTGTGTGATCACGAAATAAGATTATTGATTCTGTGAAAACAAATCTTAAACTCAGCTGTCAAGTTCCTCTAAGCCTTTCATAGCTTAGAATGCTTCTAGATGAATAAGTAACAACGTACAGATATTTTGTCGGCAAAAATATATTTATACTTTTCAGCTATAAGTACTTTATTCTGGTACTGCTGAAGTTAGAGTCAAAATCTATTATTTTAGATGTTTTTATTCAATACCCTTAGTTATAACTGCCAATCACGTAACATTTTAAAATATATTTTTACAGTCCATAAGTCATTTCAAACTGAATTATTTGACATTAGTTCTCTAAATTAAAGAAAAATATGCAAAACTGTACGCAACTCCCATTGTAGGTAAAAAAACAATTAAATTTGATATGACGATTTAATATTATATGATTCATCAAGTGTTCAAGCAGTTCATGCTATTAAGATCTTGAATTTAAAAAGTGTTAGACATTTCACATTCTTACATCACTAATTATTTTGGAATAAATCTGCGAATATCTTTTATGTAGGGATTTGTGGTCCAGCAAATGAATTTTATAATGCCATTTAGTTATGTTATGGTTTACACAAACATAGGTAATTCAGCGGTAGAGGGCTTGTCTCCGAACCTAGAGGTTGCATGAGATACATCCTATCTAGATGGAACATCATACTGCCGTCGGAGTTTTGTCGTGTCTGGTATAAAAATAGAGATTTTTTGAAGAAAAGAAATAGCTTTGTGTGATCACGAAATAAGATTGTTGATTCTGTGGAAACAAATCTTAAACTCAAACGTCAAGTTCCTCTAAGCCTTTCATAGCTTAGAATGCTTCTAGATGAATAAGTAACAGCGTTTAGATATTTTGTCGGCAAAAACATATTTATACCTTTTCAGCTATAAGTACTTTATTCTGGTACTGCTGAAGTTAGAGTCAAAATCTATTATTTTAGATGTTTTTATTCAATACCCTTGGTTATAACTGCCAATCACGTAACATTTTAAAATATATTTTTACAGTCCATAAGCCATTTCAGACTGAATTCTTTGACATTAGTTCTCTAAATTAAAGAAAAATATGCAAAACTATACGCAACTCCCATTGTCGGTAAAGAAAAGCAATTAAATTTGATATGACGGTTTAATATTATATGATTCATCAAGTGCGATAGAAATGTCATCACCATTATGAAATTTAAAGATATTATTTCTTAGGTAGATGAAAATGTACAATGCTATAATATTTGTTCTGTTTGATGCAAGGGCACATAGTACTTGATTGGCTCTCATGCTGTCGATAAGTGTGTATTAATGAGTTAGTCTGTTCTCCAGTGTATAAATGGGGAAATTAGCCTTCTTCTCTACTAGATCTGTTTAGAGTTCCTAGATGGTTCTGACAGGTGTTTGGAATATCTACATCTTACTCCCTAATGCATCCCATACATGTGGCATGGGATTGAGATCAAGAGATTTAGCCGGCCTCTACATGAACCTACTGTCCAGCATGCTCAGGAAAATGTGTACTAGCTGGGATTGATGAACTTTCGAGTCGTTATCCATAAAAGTGAAACCCAAGACAATATATATATATATATATATATATATATATATATATATATATATATATATATATATATATATATATATATATATATATGTATATATGTATATATATATATATATATATATATATATATATATATATGTATATATGTATATATATATATATATATATATATATATATATATATATATATGTATATATGTATATATATATATATATATATATATATATATATATATATATGTATATATGTATATATATATATATATATATATATATATATATATATATATATATATATATGTATATATGTATATATATATATATATATATATATATATATATATATATATATATATATATATGTATATATGTATATATATATATATATATATATATATGTATATATGTATATATATATATATATATATATATATATATATGTATATATGTATATATATACATATATATATATATATATATATATATATATATATATATATATATATATATATATGTAACCCCTCATTAAGCAAAGACAGCACTACCACCAAACTATTTCACGTAGGTTAAACTGGATGCAGCGCATTACTTGCTCTCTCCAGATGACAGCCCATTGGGAATCAATTTTCAAACTGAATCGAAACTCATTTTAGAAAAGAACGAGTGCCTACTAGTCGAAGCTCCAGAAGTGATGTACAAAGTATCACTTTAAATAATTTCTTCTGGTAGAGGGAGTGAAACGGACAGAAATAAATCGCCTTTTCGAATAAAGATCTCACTAATAAAGCCTGCTCTATACAGTATGCTGAACGATATTCTAGTCCTTGCAGTTTCAGGCAGCTCCTAAGGAGCTGACAAGTCCTAAGTAGCTGACACATCGTAAGTTAAGGGATACTCTATGTCATCTACCTGTGTCATTTTACAGTCAGGGGATTCAACCTTACATTTTCGAGTAGGCTGGACAATTTGGGTCAAAAGAAAATCAGAGGAATCATTCGTGAGCTGTAGTTGTGGCATTGATACAATCATGCCTAATCACCGACAGGTATTCCTTGTTTCTTGAAACTTGAAACTAACTCCAGAGTCTTAAAAGGCCATTTTGTAATATATATAGTGTCCTGGATACTTCTGCATTAGAATGGTTCTCTTCCTTCTTATCATTCACTATTTTCTCTTGAGCGTCGTCCAGACGATGCCTTTGTAATATATTAAAATAGGGATCTAATGTAGCAACCGATTGAATTATGCAAACTAAGACTACTGTACTCAAATGCAATTATTCCCCCTTCCAGCAAAGCCCCAAGCACAGGGATGCTGTCCAAGGAAACCTATCGAACAGAGACTCCAGTCGCTGACGGATTTGTACACATATAACAAATTCAGGTGCAAACCGCAACCTAGAATAGTCTCTGTGATACGCAGAACAAAAATCAGGAGAAACCGTGTAATCAATCATTAAGCCATTGTTTTCGGATTTATGTTCCCTTTAGTGGATATGGGCCAGGACTCCAGAGAAAATATTTACCCAAGACGTGGAAAGGACCTAATAAGCATGACCTAATATGCAGAATGAATGCCTTTATGGCATGAATAGTTTCACGTGCCGCGGGACTGAACTTTGTGTTGCATCACCACCACCTGCGTCTAGTACAAGAGGCGAGAAAACTAACACGCCTTTAAAACTAATCAGTAATTGACATATTCGAAGTCACGTTATGCTTCAAACACTGCAAAGCAAGTGCGCATTCGTCAGATAAATTTTTGGCTACACAAAATGGTATTACATCTCCTTAATTTGTACTTATAGTTCTGTACTCATTTGAAAAGTATCCTTTAAATTTAGATTCCCAGTGTATATTGCAATTTTTAAAGACTTCTAAAAAACCATGGTTCAAGTAAGCATTTTATTTAAACATATTTAGGTCTTTATACTGTGTAAAGCATGAAAATTCCTTTCTACATCCGAACTGAAACATTGGCTACAATGTTTAAATAAGTAATACACGTAAAATGTTTTTATATTACATATAGTCCTCACAAATTTTTGTAAGGAAATACCTGGATAAAATAGTAAACAATTCCTGATGTTAATAATGCATTAGCATGCTGACAGCGTACTTTAAACATGTCAAACTAAAAAAAAGAGAGCCAGTATACTTATTTCTGTTATGTAGGCGGTTTGTTTATTGCATCTGCAACTTCAATGTGTAGAAATTTCCCCGGAGACTTCGCTAGTGATTTCTTTACTTATTGCAACCAGTATTTGTTTGACTGACTGAAAGTTCCGGGGGTGTTGATATTCTTTCCGGAATTAAGAATGGGCGTTCCTTTTCCATGTTCACGCCAAGACCATATTGTTGTTCAAATTTCGTCTAGATTACATGAAGCAAACTTAGCATGTTTAGGTCCTTGAAAATTAAGCATTCAGTAAGGATACAAAATTCTGTTGAGATCATGCAATTCTTAAACGAGAGTAAAAAGTTACAAAATCGATTGCCCATTAATTCTCTAATAAACAATAAAGTATCGGCTAGCGGATATCAACTACAATATCGTTTTACACGTGAACTAGTCTGGGGCAAAGCAAAATTTAAAATTAGGGAACAGGGTTATTCTATTTAAGTTTTCTGCATGATGTATATTTTGTAAGTTTAAAATGGTAGCATGTATTAAATTACTTCATTTTTTTAAATAATATGATCTGTGGTATTTCGCATATAAAATATTTAAATGTGTAGAGGGTACGTATATTTAACTCGGTGTATAAGAAACAGTTCTGTCATTCAAAATAGCTAAGCAAACCGTTACCCGTAAATTGGTTTATTAAATACGGAAACTCAGTAAATCCATTTTACATAGTAAATGTGTATAATTGTAGAAATTAGGCCTTGTTTTGGAGGATACGAATCTTATACCCCCAGAAGGCGTTAAATGTAAAGTGAAACAACATTGTAGATACCAATCTATCTGCGAACCTACGATTAATGGAAAAGTCCATATACATACCCCAAGCTTTTTTATTTTATCTAAATGGTTTAAATACTACACTCCAGAGGAATTATTATCATATTTTACTTCTGATATATTCCACTTTCTTAGGAGCATGATTCCCACGTTTTTCACCAAAACCCATTGACAAGACCTCTATCCAATATCTTCGTATAATTTCCGTAACAATGGTGACCCAGAAAGTACATGAGTACTTCTGGATGGAGGATGGAAGATCTCAGGTGTTTCTGTCGGTTACATCTTCTAATACGATCCTACAGCATACATATATAATGCATATCATATTTCCATAAGTAGAAAAAACACTAAGGGGGAAGAAACACTAACTTGTGCTAAAGATAATGAAAAAACTGAGCAACGTAATTAAGCGCAAATAAATAAATAATGGACCACACATGCATTTCAAGAATACATTGGATCTTATTTATTGTCGGGCAGACCAAAAATTCCGAATCGAAAAAGATGAAATGTTGGCATATATATATATATATATATATATATATATATATATATATATATATATATATATATATATATATATATATATATATATATATATATATATATATAAATATATATATATACATATATATATATATAAATATATATATATACATATATATATATATATATATATATATATATATATATATATATATATATATATACATAAAATTCTTGAATTTAGAGGATGAATTCATTCCAATAATAAATGTTAGTTATGCGTCTCTGATTGGCCAGCTGCTCTTTATGATGCTTCCTGATTGGCTCAGCCGTACTCTATGATATGTGAGTCATCACACGTCAGGTATTGACGCTATATAGACCGATCTCGTAAAGTGGAGTAAATTAAAATACATCTAATAAGAAACTAAAACTGAAGAGACAAATTTTAATAACAGAAGTAAATAAACATTTATTTATGCGATAACCATTACTAATATTTGATAAATTCAACAATTCCACAATGCATGTTTAATACTCCAGACCTCGTATCAACTCGTCTAATTTTACAATCATGCCGCGGAACCAATATTTCAAATCATATACTGATAGATCTCCTTTATCAACATCTGCCTTGCGTGAGGCATACATTACACAATGGCATAATTAAATTTAATAAAACCCTTTTGTCACTCTTAACACTAGTCTTAATTAATGGGGAGAGAGGGTGAGAGCATATTGAACAAATTGACCTTCGTGCAAAATACATGTAAATAAATTGCCTACCTCTGGCATCGTCGTCGACGGAAACTTGTCATTGGCGGGAATCGGACCTCTCCGCTCGGACTTCTCCGTGTCTCCTTGTCGCTCTCTCTAGCGACCACCTTTCCGCACTCACAAAATTCAACTCCCTCCTCGGTTTTCAAATTTTAAAAGTTTAAGTCTCTCTTCATCTCTCCCCTCTCTCTTAGGCCCCCAGACTCTCATTGGTTCCGTAAATACATAACTCCGCCTTCCGGCTATCTAACTGGCCGAAGCCCCCCTTGAAATATCAGATATTTGAGCATTGTCTTTTTCGAGCAGAAAGTTCTCACGAACATTTTCCCATGTCCATCAGGAAGTTAATTGACTTCTCGGGTCAAGAGGTTCAACCCCTTTCGTCTAATATAGTACCTAGTGTTGACGTGAATACTAGAAGCTCCCTTTTTCACTCTCGAACTACGTCCGGTCCAGCTGTGTCTAAGGGAACGTTATATGAATTGTCTCGCTGTATGAGGGACCATCTTCTTAGATCCCCTTCCACTTTCAAAATAGCAATGTTATATTGGGAATTGAAAATTACAATATAACACTCTATATCCAAGACTTGGGTATATATTTCGTTTGTTTCTTTTATATGTTCACATTTTTTTTTATTTCGAGTTTGATGGTCTGTATAGCATAAAGGAGGGAATCCAAATTATCCTTGAAACAACTGTATGATGCAATATTTTTAATTTTAATTTAATTATATTGTTTATGATTTTCTACCATGTATTTTACTTCTATAAGTCCTCATAAATGAAGACCACCAATCGATGTTTCTTATTGTTGTCGATTTCCGACATTTTAATGTGGAATTTGTATTCAATCATATTTCTCAATTTGCTCGTTACATACATGGTTGTCGAAAAATTTACTCATTAATATTGAGCAAATCAGGATTCAAATAGTATTGAAATTAAAAGTAATTAAAAGTTTATTATTTCCTTGTTAAATATGGATGTTTCCTAACATACAGGTTTGTTATAGACAGATACCACTTTATATATATCTAGCTGTTTTCATGCAATATAAATTATTCGGGAGTGTTTTTATTTTAAATGTGGATTAAAATGTTGTTCTCTTTTAGTTCCATAGCTGCTACAAAGTACACACCGACGATCATAGGCTAAACTATTTCTTCATAGTAATCGAAATGTCGTTTACCAACCTTTTGACAATTTCAATATTTCCAATGTCATTTTCAAGCTTTATATCCCTGTAGCTTTAAGTCAAGGAACAGCTTTAAATCTTGGCACGAATTTCATTTCTTGATCATTGAGCGAATTCGGGGGGAGGGGGAGATTTAAAGTAATGCTCGTTTCCTTCGAAAACTCTCCTTCCTCTCATGTAGCATTCGGAAACAGTTCAGTGTTTGAAGTAGATTTATGTGCTTTCTTATTGCGCTTATTTGAGTTTTGTGAAACTTTCAGTTGTGTTGATAACGCCGTTATAACATTCTACACACGTAAGTCAAAGTTTATATAACGTTACATAATTTTAATAAAGATACATCACAATTTTATATAGATTAGAGCCTGTGTGTTGGATTTTTTGTCATATATAACATAATACAAGAGTATTTCTAAACGGCCAACCATTACCATTGATTTTTTGAATAATTTATATATTCTGTGTAAAGTACTTCAGACTGAATCTCCAAACAGCCAGAATGGTGCAGCCTGTAGCAAAATAATTCAAGAGCCAAATAATTCAAGAGTAATTTCAGTTTAAATTAAAAGTTTTCTCTAAATAAATTAAGAATGTTATCTGACGTCTGAGCCTGAAAATTGTCTGGTGGTAGACATACGATTTGTGCCCGATCCCCAGCTTTGCTTCGCAAGCATAGAAATTGTGGCCTGCCCACTACAATTTTACAGGTTTCTACCACCTCATGGAGGACCAGTAATATTTGCTTTTAATAAAGTGTGGGATTGGCTAAATGATTACTAGCCCTGTTAGCCCCATTCGATCGTCAATTCCTTTCTTTGTGATCATTTCTAACCATATTAGGATACTTTAATATAATTAAAATTAATTAATTCAATATAATTATCTCATGGTACAGCTCATCGTCTATACTGTGTCCTCCAGACATACTCACACACACGCACGCACACACACGCACACACACACACACACACACGCACACACATATATATATATATATATATATATATATATCTTGTAATTCTATTCAATTGTTTAGAAACATCATTTTAAACCAGCTATTTCGAATACATCGACTTTCTGATCCTCGGTTTCACTTTCACCACATCAATAATCTTAAACGCATTTGTCAAAATTACCAATATCCGGAAGTATTTGTAGATAATATTATTAATAATTTCAAATTTACCACGTAATAATTTTACAAATGCATTATTTGTCTTTGATTGCATAACTCAATTTTGAGAATTCACACATTCTTATCACCTAACTTACCGCTTGGCCTGAGTCTAATACTGTTTACTATTTTCGAATGATTATTTTCCACTTGTCTTGAGTCCTATACTGATTACTATTTTTGAAAGTCTCCATACATATTATGTATCGTTCAAATGTATTCATTCTGGTGCCCACTCGCATTGACGAAGTGAGGTGAAATGCTCAGTCGCTTCTTTCCATTTCACGTGGTAACAATGCTTGTGAGTTCATATTTCTGTTCGAGGAGGTATTAATTTTCTGATTTGTAATTCAATTGATTTATTTTTCTCCTTCCACTAGCCAGTAAACAGTTCCAATGGTGTCTATAGTTAAATACTATCGCCATTGTCAGAAACTGGCTATTCTATCGGTTTCAATTCGAATTGTATGGCTGTCCTGATGAGAATGCAATTTCTAACTAACCGCCATTTTTTGTGTAGTTTCAATTGATTGTTCTCTATGTTTTAATCTTTTATCTTGAGCTAATTATTATTGCCTTTTCTCATTTTTGCCGTGTTTTCATTTTCTTTTTATTTATATTTATATGCTTTTAATTGTGAATTTTGTATCCTTATATTCTTCTCATCCCCCTTTCCTTTGTAGTGATATGTTACCTTCTATCTTTATCCTTAGCCTTGGTCTATAGTTACTCATTTGTAACAGATAGGCTAGAGATGGGCTTTTTTGTACATGCAGTAGTTTATGCATAATTTACGATTAAAATCTTTCATTTTATATATATATATATATTATATTATATATGTATATATATATTATATTATATATGTATATATATATATATATATATATATATATATATATATATATATATATATATATATATATATATATATATATATATATATATATATATATATATATTTATATATATATATATATATTTATATATATATATATATATATATGGCCGTGAATTTGCTTCTATGGTGATGTTAATATTACTTGAATTGTATTTTTAATTTTTTTATTTTTACATAATTCTAATTATTGCATATTTCAAATATATATATATATATATATATATATATATATATATATATATATATATATATATATATATATATATATATATATATATATATATATATATATATATAAGTATATATATATATATATATATATATATATATATATATATATATCTGAAACCGTCTATACCTGAAGCCGTGTCTCGCAGATTGTGCCCAGTTGAGTATATTCTGAGAGACACCGATTTTTGGATGCTGAATAAGGTTTCACATCTCTGTTTTATACGATTGCTTAAGGAAACTATTGGTATGCATGTGGTATATCTTGTAATGCAATGTTTTTCAAGCAATTTTTGGCCGCGGAACACTTTTGTACATCAGCTTGATAGCGAAACTTCAAAATGAGAAAGTCTATTGCTGCATGCATTCAAATTATGTATTCAAATCATGCATTTTAATTATGTATTCAAATCATGCATTCAAATTTTACGCCGTTTGTTATTTTAAACATCACGAAATTATCACACTGCGGAACCCCTGGTTTCTGCAAAACACACCTGGAAAAACGCTTGTTTAATGGATTGAGTTAGCAGTTATAGAAACAAATTCAGTAACAATACTGAAAGATATAAAACTAAAGTTTTTTCTATAAATCTATAAACATTTTGATCCTTTTGATGAATATGTAGTAACAAAAGTATTTTTATATCTTTATCATAATACATAATATAAGATATATCTCCTTATGCTGCTAATTTCCATTGGATATATTTATTGTTTAAATTGTTATAAAACATAACAAAACGTTGTTGATTCGGTTTTGGATTTGGTATATTGTGCATACTAACATTCCAGCGAAGACAAATTCTTCCACAGTAATTGAAAAATCGTTTTCTAACCGTTTTGACAAATTCAATATTTTCAAATGTCATTTTTAAGCCTTATCTCCCGGCAGCTTTGAACCAAGTGAAAGTCTTAAATCTTGGCACGAAATCCATTTCGTGATAGCTGAGCAAACTCAAAGGGAAAGGGAGATTTAAAGTAAAGCCCGTTTCCTTCGAAAACTTTCCTACTTCCGTTCATATAGCATGAGGAAGCAGTTCAGTGTCTGAGGTAGATTTATAAACTTTACCTTTGAGTTTTGTTAAACTTTCATTTGGGTAGATAACGCGCATCTAGGACATTCCTTCGCGTAGTATTTAATTCAATCGAATCTATTTTTATGAAGGGTCTCTGGTATATAAAAGTCGAGTAACCTCTG
Organism: Amaurobius ferox; assembly: GCA_951213105.1. Taxonomy (NCBI): domain Eukaryota; kingdom Metazoa; phylum Arthropoda; class Arachnida; order Araneae; family Amaurobiidae; genus Amaurobius; species Amaurobius ferox. Next base: position 38,190,125 of record OX578141.1, on the reverse strand, counting down.
GTATATATAATACAATTAAATTAAAATTCTTCATTTATATATATATATACTGCTGGACAATTGCTAAGGACGGATGACACTATCAACCATTCCAACCACAAAATGAAAGGAAGCAAAATGTGGAAAATTAGAATAAGTGCGGGATACAGTAAAAATAGATGTACGTATGCAAATTTTTCATTTCCATACCTGTTCGTCATGTGAAGGCGCTGATAAGAAATTTAAAAGATTTGGAACGTGTGGACAGTTGTTGTTCCAAATGAAAGTTTTACGGTAGAGATTTAATTGACGAACTTGAAATTTTCGGCATGTCTTCCCGATATTACTTAGATGATTTTACACCTAGCCGTATTATTGAAAAGATCGAAGAAGGGCGAAAAATTATTGATATTTCCAGGGAGTTTGAAATCGCCTATAACGTTGTTTCACAGCTGTGGCAAGCATTTACAACAACTGGAATGTATATCAAGCGCCACGGGGAGGTCGTGTTAGAAGTTCGAGACCTGCAGGAGACAGGTACATTGTCCTATCGGCAAAAAGGTACCGGCGCACCACAGCGCAGCAAGTGGCAAATCTATTTCTTGCTACCATTGCTACCACAGGACAGCGGATCTCCCGAAAAGCTGTAGCCAGACGTTTGGGAGAAGGAGGATTTTACGCCCGCAGATCTCTCTCGCAGATCGCTTGGAGGATTATACGCCCGCTGATCTCAATTGACCAGGCTGCACCGTATCGCCCGTTTGCAATGGTGTTGGGAGCATTGCAATTGGACCGAACAGGACTGGGCTTGCATACTATTCTCAGATGAGAGTATGTTCAGTCTGTCATCGGATTGTAGACGCCAACTGATCTGGCGTGAGAGTGGTACTGCTTATCGTCCAGAAAATATAAAGGTAGGGGACCGATATCCGATATGCACTATCATGGTATGGTCCGGCATCATGATCAATGGTCGCACGCCCATACATGTGGTTGCAACCGGGACTATAACCGGTCAACTATACATTGATGAAGTTCTACTGCCTCATGTTCGCCTTTTCCGTGGTGCTGTCGGTAATAAATTTGTTTTCATCGACGACAACGCACCATGTCATCAAACACTCTCCGTTAAGGATTGTCTAGTCAGCAAGGGTATTCAATGACTCGTATGGCAAGCAAGTTCTTTATATCTAAACCCCATTGAAAATGGTTGGGATGCTTTGGGGAGGCAATTACTTGCTGGCCGAAAATTTTCTCCAACAAACAAGAACACCCTCATCCGTGCACTGACAGAGGAGTGGGATAACTTGCCTCAACAGCTGCTGGATAATGGTGTGCAAAGAATGACACGAATTGTGGAATGTTGCATTGCACTCCACGGTGGACATATCCCGTACTGATACCTTTCTCAAAGGTGACTGGTGTCGTTCATAGGCATTTTTCCATTTCTTCGTACACAGCAACAAATTATCTCTTTTTTTTTCTTTCAGATGTTTTAAAACCTCCCGTATTCTCAAAACAATAAATGATCTTTATTATAATGTCCGAACAGCCTGGTAACAATATTTTATCCTGCTGGGCCTCCACCATCACTTAATGATGTGCTACATTGCAATTTGTGATATATATATATATATATATATATATATATATATATATATATATATATATATATATATATATATATATATATATATATATATATATATATATATATATATATATAAACCGATGAGGTGAGGCGAAAACACAAGAATGACTTCGAAGTTATAAAATGACATTTAATAAACAATAATTTCAGTAGTGGCTTAAAAGAGCGACATGCAACCTCATGCGCGTCGCACAGCGGCGATGGAGGGATTGTTGAACTATTTCGGACAGACCAGGCACGCGCGCACTTCGACAGCAGAGGCCGAAATTCTGGCAACGAGTTCCTCTTCAGACTCAAGAGGAATGTTATAGACGAGGCTATTGAGATATCCCCACCAAAAGAAGTCATGACACGGGTGATTGCCCTCTCTAGTGTTGGAGCTGCGAATAACTGCTGCAAACTGATAAGACCTTACATTTGGTGTTACAAAAATTTGCATAAGGCTTCTTCTTCTTCTTCCCCAAACGAAATTTTGCATATGTCGTTTTCCATCTTCAACCAGAAAATAACAACCAGAATGACGGTTTTAAGTTTGCGGAAAAGTTTCCCAACGAGTAAGTACCCTATTTCGCCTCTACGTTCCATTTCCGACCCGGTAAACTATGACGAAAAATTCTCAATTTTAAGTGTACTACCGGCTCTAAAGTTTGGACCATCTTGTTTTAATCACCCTGTATATATAATTATAGTTCTGTAGATAGCACTAGTAGTTATGTCTGTAATAACGACCGTTGTGTCATGTTCCACATATTCTGGACTATAACGCGCCCATAACGTTAAACTGTTTTATTTTATTTTCATTTAAATTTATATGCGATATACATAGGATTTTAAATTTTACTTTGCAGAATATATTTTTTTAAATTATAAATGGATATATTTTAAATATGTTATATAATGGCAAAATGAATTAAAACTTCAGCTAGACTATTATCTTCTAGTGTAACGTAAATATTTTTATATTAAAATGTGTCAATATATTCCTCTAAAAATTCATCCAATAACATATTTTCCTTGGATATATTATCTTGTTCCCTTCCTACTGAACATATGTATCGATGATGGCTGTCGTTCAAGATTTAAAATTAGTAATAAAATTAGTACTGACAGAAAAAATAAAACCTGATGACCTTTAAACTAAAAAAATGGCCTAACGTTAAGTCCCATACATATATATTCTCAATTATGCAGAGCATAGTGTACGACAATGCGTATATTAATATTATAAATGCATGCGTCCTAGGATTCATGGAATTAGTTTCTAAAATATTACCAAAGAATAAACATATATTTATATAACTTGATTAATGCATAAATCAAGACTTAAATGTTGAAATTTCAATGTATTTTGTAGATTAGTAGTACGGGTTCCAAATTTAGGCCCATATGAATAAAACAAATATTTTAAATAAATAGTGATACGTTTAAATGTCAAAATAAAGTGAAATAATAAAGTAACCCTACGTTCATTAATTATAGAAAGCAAATTCCACATATTTTCCCTCCATATTATTAAGCGTCTTTCTCTGTGATCACCAACATTCCCAAAAGTTAGAGCCCGTAAAATCGAGCTAAAAGTTTGAGTTAATTAGTGGCACTGGCATACTTCGCATGTTCGCAACGATATTAGTTATAGACTACGTATTTTCCTAACAATGGTCACCAGCTTCATTTTTAGCTCACCATTTAATATCTAAGCAAGTATTTCTTACTATGTGCATCGTCAATAGAATTTCTGCATTTTTACTTTACCTGAAATACATGGTAAAGGGGGATGTATTGGAAGCGTGTCGAAAATCGCAACTCGAGTTTTCAACGGATCTACACATTTTGGGATCTCTAGAAGACGATTTTTATCCTGACGTCTGTGTGTGTCTGTCTGTCTGACTATGTATTGCAATTTAAGCACATTACACTCTATCCGCTAAAGTGGAAAAAAAACGGTTTGATTAGGGATAGCTGTTAGATTGCGACGCTAGCTGTTTGACAGTATCGGTATATGGAGGTCGTGAAACGAGAGTTTAATTTTTTCAGGGTGTGGTCTGAGTATCAACAGCTGTTAGATCGTGACTACAGCTGTTAAATCGTATCGGTAGCTGCGGATGAGTTGATTTTAGAATTTAAAAATTCGTGAATTTTAAATGCATTCATATTTAAAGTATCTAACACTAAGGAACACTTGTCCGGGTTCTGAAGTAAGTATGTACTAAATTTCATGGAAGTATGATGCACACACACACACACACACACACACACACACACACACACACATATATATATATATATATATATATATATAGAGAGAGAGAGAGAGAGAGAGGCATAGACATAGACATCTCATTTTATTATATGTAAGACAATGTATTTCTTTTCGAACCTAAAATTTATTTCAAAGCTGCAAAAGATATAGAAAATGTTATCCGCTTAATTTTAAACTTTCTTACAGTTCTACTAAGCCATTTCTCTGGTTCTATGATAGTATTAAATCATGTTTCGCATTTCATTTCGCTATCGCTGAGTGAACATTTCAAAGGTTTTAGTATGGGCACAAATCTTACTTCGCACTTTTCGATTTTCATTCCAAAAGATAGGCATGGATCTGTTGGTGATTTAAAACATTTGTTTATTTTTAAATGTACCTAATAGAATTACTTCTAAATTCAAATATTCAAGAATTTATTGTGTTTTATATGGTAATTGTATGTTATATTTTGTCTCCAATATTTTTTCTCCTCTCTCTTTCTCTCTCTAGTTATTCAATACTTTTTGAGATATCGAATATGCTGTATAAGGGAAACTACAATTATACAATAAAACTTTGATCTAGATTTTAATTTAACACATTTGTTATACTTAATTTCAAAACTCATTGAATACAAATAACTACATTTGGTTATCGTTCAATCTCTGTCTAATCAATCAAATATTATAATCAAGTACTGAAGACATGAGCTAGTACGTGCCGGTACGTGAATGCCGGTTGTTCGACATTATCATACTTCAAATTTTAAGAAAGGTTTTAAATATGTTAAATGGAATTTCATTTACAACAGAAACTAAATTATATAAATAAACGTTTATTAATATAAATGTCAAAACTCTAATAAAATACATTAAAAATCGCGCGAATGTTAAAAAATCAAATGAATCAACGGTACATTGCTGCGTCAAAACCAAGGCACTTCAGAGAGATGTTTTCAAAACTCTAATCAGCTTTTCTTTATTTATGTATTTTTGAAGTGATATGTTGAGCAACTGTCACATATTTTACACCACTCTCTTAGTAGCGATCGGGAACAAAATCTCAGAATTTCTATCTTTGCAGCATCAAAAGTACAAAAATGCATAATATGTAAAGATACATAAAGTATAAAGTACGAACAGGAACGAAATACGTAACCGGATTATCCAATCTTGTGTGAATTTAAAAATACAACAAGTTTTAAGATTGAAATGCATGTTGGAGGTTGACTGCGTAGTATATAAATTGGGGATTGGTAGCATATATGTAATTGATTTTTAAAATCCTGCTTGTAGAAACTGTATTCAACCTGATCATCATATTTTACCTAGAATAAAAAGCAGGAATTCTCTCAATTTAAAGAATTACCTACATCAGCTTTTGATTTTTAATATTTTAACTGCTCCTCAGCTCTTGTTTATACAAGTTTTTCGAACGTCATTTAAGGAACTTATGTATATGCGTAGAATGTGCAGGAGAAGATCCTTTGAAACGTGGAGTTACTACTATTAATTTTCTGTTTCGGTTTTATTTAGGTAGAGTATATTTAAATTTGGATCCTGCGGGAGTTTCGCTCGTGGGGTTGTTCTAGGCGCAGACCTATACCGGTCCAATGGGCCAGTCACTCTGGCTACACATATTACAAGGGCGTTCCTGAGCGCAAGGCCTACATAAGATATTTAAGAGCTTTTACGACAAAGACTGGTTGTTTAAAGTGGCTAAACAATATACATTGAGTTTGTCAAGTAATTAAAAAAAATTGAACTAAAAATGCAGGTGCAGTCCAACATGAGGACATCCCAAATGCAGACACTGCGAAAATTATTCCCAGATGTAGACGCTCAGGCGCGTAAATACAGTGTTTTGTTTAACACCTTCTCATTTGCCACCGGTTTATGCAAATTCAATATGGTAACAGGAAGATAGTTTATCTTCAGTCTCTGACCCTCTGACCCCACCACTGATTTCTTAATAGTTCTATTATGAAATCGATGATCTCCCACCGATTTCTTAAAGGGATAGCTGGCAAGTGTCACGTAGCTAAATATAGCAAATGTAAACTAAAATAACGGTACTAGTATTCATATGCTTTTAATTTTCTTGTTCAGATAATTGATTCGCAATTACTATGCATTTGAAGTTTAGTTTGGCGTCTAATAACTACAGTAGAAAATATTATGTTTCATATTTTGTAACAGGCTAACTTAAAACATCATAACACATCACAACGAAACAAGTGCTCTCAATAATCAATATTCATATGAGTAAACTTATAAGTACATGTATCTACTTAGAAGTATTGACTGCCCACACATGTTAGCTCTCAGTAGAATCAGAGTATATAATTAAAATTGAGCTCCATTTTCCATACATAGTATGCTATGAAATAATTTTTCTTTGACAGAGTGGCTGTACCTTACAACTACCTATTACTACTTAGTACTTGGAAACTCCATGTTCAATGAAAGGTAGTTTGGGATGATTTTACCTATGCATTTCAATGCTTAGTAAATTCAATGTTTCTATTTACATCTGTCTTTTTTGTATTCCACTATTTTTTACCATAAATTACGATTGAAAATGAGTTATAATATTGATATGCCACGTAACAAAAGGAAGGATGAACTGAACTAAACACTTTCAGACAATGGAAGATAAAACGACTTCAACATTCCGGTTTTCTGTTAAGAATGAACTCATTAATCTTCTGTCTTGCTACAATTGCTGAAGTTCACAGCAGATAAACTTTTTGCGTCATTAGAAAATTTCCAAATTTGTCACTCTACATGAACTTGCTTTGAAAATTGTCTCTTTCTTAATGACTGCTGGAACAATTTTTATTAAACTATGTCTTGAATGAGGTACAAATATTACTAATTTAAATAACGGATTTAAATAACTGAAATAAATATTTTCTGCTATAACATCAGCAAAATGTAAAAGGAATTTTAAAATATAATTAACATAAAATCAGTCGTTGCAGCATAAAATTATCAGCTGTGTTTTGACGAAGAATTAAAGAAATTATTTGGATGGCTTAGCTGATCTACTTATGTTTTTATTCCAGTCTTGTGCTCATTGTTATTCACTTATATATTTGCGAAAACTGTATTCTAAGCTTAGATAAGGCTTTTGTCATATGATGTTTTCGGTAGATTTGTATATTTCTTTTGTATTGACGTATATAACATATTTGTCAAAACAAAAATTACTTAAAATTTCTTTTTGTTCTACGTGAAAACGGATGTAAGCATAACTCATCTTTTTTAATTGTAATTTGAGGATTGACATCATATGAACTTTCTTTATAGAGTTTGTTTCTTTAATTATTTAAATAGGAAGTACTTCCTCGCAATAAATGCTTCAAAAATTTTTAATTAAATTTTGCATAATAATATCCATTTAATCTTTTAAGAAAAGGCTTTTCCATTATAATAGGAGAAACAACATTTTGCCCTTGATTTTTAACTCGTGGATAAAAAATAAAAAGTATGTTTTCCCAATTTTTGATAAAAAATCCATTGATATCTTTAAATTCATTGTTACCAGCGAAGAAAGTATAGGATTTTCTACAAAAAATTATCATACATAATTAATCTTAGAAATTCCACCATGCTGTTCTTTAAAAAATTCCAATACAACTTGTTAATTTTAATTTTAATAAGGTTTTGTTTAAATATATTATATGGATATTTTCAATGAATTTTTTAAGATGCAATGCTTCAATAGTAATTTAATAACGTATTTATATAATCGCAGTACTGATGATAGTTTTGCACATTTTCCAGGAGCCGCAATACCTAAGCAGTAAATCCGTGGATGAATATGTATAGATTAGAAGCGGTAACCTTTACCTTTAAGGAAGTTCATGTAATAGGTTTATGTAAAAGATGACTGCAAGATGATTAATAAACAACTTATTTCAACAGATTATGGATTTGTTCTAAGCACAATTCCCTTCAGTTTTTAAAAGTAAAATATCATAATAGGTAATAATAATAGGTGACACAAGTAGTTTAATAGGTAAATACATTTCAGTGGTGTACCACTGCATGGTGCATATTGTAGTTTATGTGAATCTTGCTGATTTTTTTACCTAAACCACAAACATAGCATAACGATAAGTAATTCGTATATATGATATAAAAATAGTAGTACATTGCTCATCGAGAAGCTCTAGGGATCTAGGCTCTAGCCTTTGAAGTCCAAGGGCGCCAAATAAACAGTTTAAACCAAAATTACTAGAATTTGAAAATATGTAGAATTTTGTCATTATTGGCAGTTTAAAGACAGGACTCTTTTGTGTAACTTATTGTAACTCCGAAAAGATCAGGGAACACTTTACATTTAAATAAAAATGTAATTATATTTTTGAATTTTTATTGTTTAAAAAAGTAATTTATTCCAATCGCATCCATATGCTCTCGGACACACACACATACAACAACCACAGAAACACACAAACACACACATACACACAAACACATACAAAAAATACACACGCAGAAACAAACACAAACACACATATGTACACACTAACTTACACACACACTAATATTATACATACACACCGACTCACCTCAAAAACGTTTGATTTGAGTTCAGGGATGCTGGAAATATGCTCTGCTGTTGAAAACTCGAATTTGAATTTCTAACACCGTCACATAGCTTTTCTTATACATTATTCTGTGTATATAGGGACAGAAATATTCACATAGATATACTTTTATCAGCAGTTCCGGAAAAAGTATTAATAGTAAATTTGTATTTATATCTGTAAACGGATGATTTGAATTTAGAATTAATGAAATATTTTTGCTTATCTGATCTCATATCTCGAATATAATCCCATTTAATTATGTAACTGGTTATAATGTTCTATTTTTCAGATGAGTAAAATTCATAAGCATTGTACAACTTACATTCTGATTATTGATTATAAGGGTAAAATATGGCGGTTCTGTTATTAAAAGAAATATAAATTAAGAAAATATCCAACAAAATTGTTTATTTCCATGATCACTCAATACATAAATATGACTTAAGAATTCTAAAATTGCTAATAAATATGATGGCCATTATAATAACGGAGCTGATAAAACACAAACTTCTTTAAAGTACACTAGCCGTTAACTAGAAGTCATTAATTTTATAGGTTGCGTATATGGAAAAAATGGAATATTTCCTAACTTTAATACTGTAGAGGATCTGCATAATGCAAGTAAATCAACAGAATACCACACTGCTCCCAAACAATCCTCTTGAGAAAACCCCAAAAATATTCAGGAAAACTGAAAAATTAGATAATGCGAGCTAATTGTGATGGATTTCCAATTAGGAACAAATTAGCTATTCGAGACGACAATAATGGAAGATGATAGAAAAAAGTAAGTAGAAGAATTCGGCCTATGTTTATTTGGAATCAAATATATTAAATTGATAACCAGATTTTTTTACAGAAACATAAATATCAATGACACCCATGATATTCAAAATTAATATAAATGTTGTAAAGGTAATAATATTTTCAGATTAAAAACATACCTTATATGATATACAATTGCATATTTTTAATTCTATTTGCTTATTTATTTATTCACTACAATGTATTTCATTTAGGATTCTCGATATTTGTGAAAAAGATTCCCAACACGTTCATAAAATTTGATGTATAAATTTCATGGAATGTATTTTGGAATCATGTATGTGTGTAATATTTTGAACATTCAAATATACAAATTTAAAAATTCTACAGCAACATTTATTCTTTAAAATAGTTTCATAATGGATTCATACAAGAAAGTTATTGGATAGTTTATCGGAAGTTTTCTGTCTTTTATATTGCATTATTTTACTCATTATTATTCACTTGTATTTTTATCAGAACTACATTCTAAGCTTAGATAAGACTTAGGTCATTTGATGATCTCGGTAGATTTGTATATTTCTTTTATATCGACGCAAATAATAATTTTGTCAAAACAAAAATTACTTTAAAGTTTTTGCTTTATTTTGCTTTACGTTCAAACGGATTAAAGTATAATTAATATTTTTTAATTGTAAGTTGAGGATTAACATAGCATAAACTTTATTTATAGAGCTTGTGTTTTAATTATTTACATAGGAAGTACAGTGCACTTCTCGCAATGAATGCCTCAAAAAATTTTAATTAACTTTCTCATAATAATCTGTCTTTAATCTTTAAGAAAACGCTTCTCCTTGATATTAGGTAAAACAACATTTTGTCCATGATTTTTAATTCTTGGATAAGATATAAAAATAGTAATTTTCCCAATTCTCGATTAAAAAGCTAGTGATATCTTTAAATTTCTTGTTGCCTTCGAGGAAAGTATAGAACCCCCCCCCCCCCCGAAAAAAAAGAAACATTTTTTACATAACCAATCTTAGATATTCCACAATTATCTTTAAAAATTTCCAATACAGTTTGTTAATTTGAATTTTAATAAGTTTTTTTTAAGATATTATATAGATATTTCAGTGGATTTAAGACGTAATGCTTAGCACATTAATAACATTAATAGCACTTTAATAACGCATTTCCACAATCGCAACAATGCTGATAGTTTATCCTGATATTTCCATAATAGAAATACTGCTGATAGCACATTTTCCAGGAGTCCCAAGACCTAAGGTACAATAAGCAGTAAATCTGTAGATTAATGCATATAGATTGAAAGCGGTAAACGTGTACGTTGGAAGAAGTTCGTGTACGTTTGAAGAAGAATATGATTATGTACTGCATGACTACAAGATTGTGTTTATATAATTTGTTTCTACCCTTATGAATTGAATCGCTCTAATCCCAGTTTTTCTCAGTTATTAAAATTAAAATATTATCGCAGTGTATTAGATAAATATATTTTAGTGGCTGACCCCTTGAGGTGTACATTGTAGTGTGTGTGCATCCTGCCGATTTTACTAGCAAAACCACAATATAGACCACAGTTTAAAATAAGAGCATTTATGTGTATAGAATTTTAATTCCGATAAGGCCGGGGAAAATTTTACTTTTGAGCAAAAATTTAATTATATCTTTGATTTTTTTATTATTTAAAAAAAATATTTATTTGCATCGTATCCATATGCTCTCGGACCCACATATATACACACTAACATAAACAGATACACTAATATACATACACACATACACATAAACATCACTTCAGAAGCACTTGATTTCAGTTCATGGATGCTTGAAACGTGCTCTGTCGTCGAAATCTGGGATTTGAACTTTCGACACCGTCGCAATGCTCTCCTTATACAATGCTTTCCTTATTCTGTGTATAGGAAAAGTAGTATGTCATGCACGTGTACTTTTATCAGCATACTCGGAAACATATTTTATCTTAAATTGGTATTTCCATCTTATAATTGTTGATTTAAATTTAGAATTAATGAAATATTGCTGCATATCCGATTTCATATCCCTAATATAATTCCATTTATTTATGTAATTGGGTGTAATATTCTATTTTACCAATGAGTAAAATTCATAAGCATCGTACTGCTCGTATTCTGCTTATAGAATATAAGGGTGAAACACGCTAGTTCTAATTTTTAAAGAAATGTAAATTCAGGAAATATTCAACAAAGTTCTTTGTTTTCTTGATCGCTCAATACAGAAACATGACTTCAGAATTCTGAAATTCCTAATGAATATGATGTCCATTATAATAATGAAACTGATAAAACACAGACTGCTTTATAGTACACTAGGTCGTTAACTAGAAGTCATTAGCTTTATACGTTGCTCATGAGGAAAAAATTGAATATTTCATAACTTCAATAATGTAGAGGATCTGCATAATGCAAGTAAAGCATCAGAATACCACATTGTTTCCGAAACAAGCCTCTCCAGAAAACCCAAAAAATATTCAGGAAAACTGAAAAGGATATAATGGGAGCTAATTGTGATGGATATCTAATTAGGAACAAATTAGCTATTCGAGACGACAATAATGAAAGACGATAGGAAAAAGTAAGTAGCGGAATTCAAGCCTTGTTTATTTCGCACCAAATATATTAAATTGATAACTAGATTTTTATTACAGAAACATAAATATCGATGACACTGAGGATGTGCAAAATTAATATAAATTTGGTAAAGGTAATAACATTTTTCCGATTCGAAAATATCTAATATGATGTGCAATTACATATTTTCAATTCATTCGTTTATTTATTTAATCACTACAAAGTATTTCATTTGAGATTCTCGATATTTGTTAAATTGAATTCCCAATTTGTTAATAAAACTTATCGTATTATTAAAGTGGCTTTTGAAATCATACATGTGTGTAATATATTGAACTTTCAATTATATATATTTAAAATTCTATAGCTCCAGATATTCTGTAAAATAGTTAAACAATGGAGTCATGCTACAAAGTTTAAAGTGCTGCGATTAATTTTGGGGCACACTACTACTTGTAAGAGTAGTAGGGTGACGAAAGCCCAGACCATCCGGCTCATCTTTAGACATAGAGCAGCAATATGGGCGGCCGGGAACCCTCATAGGGTAAACTACATCTGATATTAGTAGTTAAATCTTTCACAATATTCAAGTAACATACCAGAAAAAAACTTCAGAGTTGTGTTCTTATCATTATTTTAAACAAGAATAATACAAAAGCTTTGGGTCTGAAATTATAAATGTACTTTCTTTTTGTAGTTTAAAAATATTTATTGTTATGGTTAGAGTATTTTTGCACACGTAACATGTTCATTCTCACACATCGAAACTGAGACACTGAAAGTAGTAATACTTTCAATATTTCATTTACTTTATGAGTTAAACTACATCATAGCAATAGAATCAATTGTATTACACGCAGAGAATTTACCATAAAGTGTTCTAATCTAAATGGGGTAATTAGAGTGACATCAATTCGGTTTAATATTCATGAAGCACATCACCACACTAGGAAATTAGAAAATGCTTTGAATAGTTGTCTATTTCTCTATCAGAGAGAAAATTAATTACTTATCTAAAACTATATATATATATATATATATATATATATATATATATATATATATATATATATATATATATATATATATATATGATATATATATATATGATATATATATATATATATATATATATATATATATATATATATATATATATATATATACATATATATATATATATATATATATATATATATATATATATATATATATATATATATATATATATGAGACACTTTTCGGCGATTTTCATTTCGCACCTCTCCATCACTACTGATAAATTCTAGCTATGTTGCTGTTTGTTCTATTGCTCATCCGTTCGGTAGTCACTGTCCCAAATATTATCAATTTGATCTCTGAATAGAATTTTGCAAACATTTTTGAGGATTCGCTCTTACTTACAATTAGATGCCAGATGTATTTCCCAGGCATGGTTAGCACGAGCGGTGAGCCTCGTAGAATCGCGTGTACCGCTTCTTATTGGTGTCTGTAGGTCCTTATGAATATTCATCAGAATTTTGTAGAGTATATATTATGTAGTAAATAATTCTATTACTAATTGTCAATAATGGCATTAATTGCTTTTATTTCCATATTTGAAATATTTCTAATTCTGACATCACAATAATACAAATAGTTAAGTTAAAATATTTGCATTTTGGATTGCTGTAAAGAATTCAAGCCCCCCAATCATTGACGACGCTCTATCCATTAAGCTGCCAATTACAGTGGCAGCTCAGTAGTCAAAACCCAAAACAAATTTTGAAATAACATGTTTGGCATATTTTTAGTTGCAAACGTAACGTATTGTAAGGGTGAGAGGGGAGCAGTAATATTCATTAACGAATACTACAATATAAGAAAAGAAGATTTGAAACATCTGAAAGTTCGGCTATTTTCTTTCCAACTCAGACACAACGTTAAATTTATAGTTGAAGAAAGAATCGCATTTAGAAAATTCCATTAGCCGGTAATCTTAGAGAAAAAATACGAAAGAATGAAACTAATGGAAACTATAGAAGAAATATCTATAGAGGGGACTCATGTATTTTATCTATTAGAACTTGCAGAAGATCCTGTGTGATACGCTGTAATGATGTGCATCAGGCTTCCGATAAATTTATACGAAAAATACCGTAGAAATCATTTTTCGAAATGTAAAAAAAAACAAAATGAAGGAAAACGTTATCGAAAATGAACTTGCGAAGAACAAACATAAGAGAACGGAACGTTAAATAACTTACAGAATGGCTTCGGGAAGCTAAGATCGATGATTTTTAGTTTTGTTGAAAATTCTTAGAATATTTTGTTTCAAATATAAAAGAATACATTGCGGTTCTGATTTACTGGTGTAAGTAAGAAAAATCGACATAGTGAAAAACAATAAAAGAAATGGCAAAAATATTGAAAATATATTAGAGAAATCATGGTGATACACATGGTATGTCTTTAAGGATGTTCGGACGAGATTTTATTTTTACGGTAAGAAATATATTGCTACGACGTATCCTCCCAAATCGTGGGTGTACTCTCAGGATAAAAAAATGAGTCCGACTTTCTGGATAACTAAAGCTTTCATTTAAAAGCACTAATAAGTGTAAACGGGAACAAAATACATCAAATAGAGCTATAAGTATATTTCGAGATTACTAAACGAGTGTCAGGCATAATAACAGAAAAATTAAATGATCCACTAATTTTACAAAACAGCTGATTCTGTCCCTAAAATATTGACGTATTTCATAATTCACTTTGACTCGTATTACGTCAACTCTCCCCGACTGAACTGTAAATTCTTTATATCGTATCCATAGAAATTTACAGAAATAAGACTGTATCATCAAAACTACTCGACATTTCTAGAAAGTTTTAGTTGATTCGAAAAGTCGCTAAGTTGGCAATATTTTGCTAAAGCTGTCATCTATGCCCTGAAAAATTATCCAAAGTCTAGCAACTCAACTTTCACATAGTGAAAATAGCTGCCTGTATAAGTACCCCATGTAGGGTGTCAATATGCTGCAGAATCATTTTATGCTTCTGCAGTTTTGTTTGTGCAATGTATTGTCTGTTTGTTGAATAAGTGAAATTACTTTTATGTTATTAATCAAATTGCTTTTCAGAAAAAATTCCGGGCATCATAATATATTGACTACGGTGGGTTATAACTTCGGAAATTGTATATAAATCTAATTTATAAAATATATTTAATTCACCACCAAAGGTATAATAAAAGTATAGCGAAGTTACTATACAATGAATAACAGTGCTCCTAGTGCAAAAAAGAAAAAATATACTTCCAACTCTATAAATAGAGATATACAGAAAATATAACAATTTAAATATATTAGACGGTTTTGTATTTAGTATGAAATGCGATATTTCGACTAAAATAGAACGAATAAAAAGATATACAGTATTGAATTGCAACAAATTCAAAATGAAAAGCAACCTGGAAGCTTATTCATGTGTACTTCGTTACTAAGCCCACAAATATAGAGAAATGTATAACTGTGCTCAAATCTGGAAAGCTGAGCAAGGAAAAAGTTGATTTCATCCAGATGGTGATACTAGACAAAATAGATGAAATCCCCACTGGTGAGCAACTTCCAAAGATCCATGGTTTTGACTTGAACGCATTAACCTTGGTTCTTCAGTACGAGGATGCAATGACTGTGGAATGGGTTAAAAAAACCTTCAACACTAACAGACAGATTTTAGGTGAGGCACTCAAAGTTCTGACCACCAATGAACTACGTAAACCTATCAAGGTGGCCTTTAAGACCAGGGATGTGTACGCCAAAAAGCCGGGCGTTTCGATGAAGCGACTTAACCGTTTTTACTCAGAGTTGAAATAGGAGGAGCGACGTGTCCTGTAAATATATGCGGAACACACATCTATAAGAAAGATATTCGAGGTTGAATTGCGGGCTGCTGAGACAATACGAAAGGCCAACTTTGGTGCATATACAGGTTTGGACCGAGGAATATTTCAGATACTTCGGGACCCAAATGGAAATCCCCAAGGGAAGATGGAGAAGGCGGTTCTACCAGAAGACCAAGCAACCTCCTCCCAGGCAAGTATCATAAGTGTTGATACTGACGATTGGAAAGCTTATTGACAGGTATATTAGGGAAGACATTCTGACTTTAATGCCGCTTTTTAACTCCAAGCATACCTATCAACCTAGTGAATCCACGAATACTGTCCTGTATTGTCTCTTCTTCATGTTAGACAGAAACTTGAATGCTAAGGAAATTGCTCTAGCTGTTTTTCTTGACACTGAGGGCGCCTTTGATAAAATGCCCATTGACACCATCCTTCATACTCTAGACAGGAAAGGTGTTGATATATGCACCTCTCACTGGATCGAGAATATGTTATCTACCAGATACAAATGTGCCTCTTTGGTGATAACATGATAGTTCATTCTCTTGCAGCTTGTCCTCAGGGGTGTTCTTTCATCTATTTTATGGTGTTTAGCTGAGTGTCGTGTTGTTTTATGGTGTCCCTTTTGGAGAACATAACTAGTTCTGGCTTATCCTACATTAGATATGCTGATGATGTTGTATTCTTTGCTAGAGGCAAGTTTGGTAATACTGTCTCTGACATTATGTCCGGTGCCCTTAGAAGTGTTGTGTCATGGTGCAATAATGCAGGTCTCTCTGTTAGTCTGCAAAAAACAGCCATGGCTGCTTTTACCAGAAAACATATTCTCAACCTCAGAGCATTTGTTTCTTTGGGCAGAAGCTTATCTGTTCTAAAGAAGTAACATTCTTAGGAATTTATTTTGATATGGGTCTTAATTGGAAGAGACACTTTGATTACTGCGTGACTAAAGCCAGAAGAATTTTCTGGTCATGCAGAAGTGCTATTGGAAAAACCTGGGAATTGGATCCCAGGGCTTTTCACCGGATTTATTCCATGGTGATCTGTCCCATCATTACCTATGGCTCTATTAACTAGTGGTCTAGAGTCAGGTGTGAAACTGCCAAATTAGATGTAATTAGACTCCAAAAGATGGTTTTTGTACTGCAATTTCTGAGTGCATGAAAACTACTCCTACTGCAACTCCTTCACTTTTGCTCGGACTGCATTCCCTCTACATGCATATTGAGGCTGAGGCTCTCATAAACATGAACTCAAATATTTGGGTCATTGGAAAGATTACTCAAAATATTTGTCTTGGAGTAATCTTAGTAATGTTATAAATCATCTATATTTCTTTAAGGCCTCTGATGACATTCTTGTCAGGTATGCCATTGACAAGCCTTATGGGATTCAGGTCCCTTCACGGGATTACTGGAGAAAGAGTCATTCCTATAATAATAGATGCATTGTATGATACACTGATGGCTCCAATCTAGGTATTAACACTGGTGCTGGAGTATGCTGTCCATATGACGATATAAAACTAGTTTACCCACTTGGCAGTTAGGTTACTATCTTTCAGGCTGAAGGCTTTGCTATTCTAATGTGTTGTAGAATTTGCTCTAACAGAAATTGTAAGAGTGACCACATCTATATCTGCTGCGATAGTCAGGCTGCTCTTCTGGCTCTAAGGAAGTCTACTATGGCCTTTTCCCTTGTCTAGGAGTGCTATACTGCACTTTATAATATTGCCAGCAACAACCAAATCACACTTTTCTGGATGCCTGGACTTTCAGGCATTTGAAGCAAGGCAATAAATTGGCTGATGAGTTGGCTAGAAAAGGTTCGAGCACACCCGTTTTTGGTCCAGGGCCAACTTCGGGATTCTCTAATGAACTAATCAGAAGAAGTGATTATGACATCTTTAGGAACCTGCAGTGCTAGAACTGGCGCGACAGCAAGGACCAAAGGCAGGCGAATGAACTGAAGTGTACAATACACCACAACTGAACAATATAATAGACCTTTGGTCACTGTGCTAGGCTCTCTTTGAGCCACCCACCTCTAAGTCATAAGGTCATAACTGTGCTCAACGAACTGAGCACTACTAGATAACTTTTATGTTATGTACTAACCTATTAAGTTAACCTCATAGTGATTGGGTGCAGTCAAATGCTTCATATCGAAACACCATGAATGCCTTATACTTTAATTGTCGAATCAAAATTGCTTAACTCTGGTTCAGAGGTATAAGGTAAGCGTTTCTTTGTGCTCTATTGATCTCCGGGTTGTAAATTCGAATCCATCTGCCGGCAAGGATGCTACGGTGTCTGTTTATTAACACTTCACAACAAAGTTAAAAATGTTATGAATGAAATGCTGTTTTTATAGAGAGATCCAGGCGTGCTATTTTTTCTATGACGTCGTTTGAATGAATTTCAGTTGTTTTTGACGAAGTTTTCAAATATAATAAATTATCGTAGTATTATGATAGTTTTAAAAATATTACCGAGGAATGTATCTCATTTTAGAGATGTTTAAACCAGGCAATTTATATTTCAATGCCGTCATTTGAATGAAATTCATTTTTTTTAAGGTTTAAGTTGGCAAATATAATAAATTAATGTAGTATTGCGATAAGTTTTAAAATATTACCGAGGAATGCATTGCATTTTAGACATGTTCAAATAAAATTGCATTGAAGTTGGAAAGTGTTTCATATTCAATGCTTTAAGCATGATTGATCTTTCTTGTTTTGTAATGCGATCCGCTCCGCATGGTTGGTAAGGACAAATACATCTGACGGCAAAATGTTTTACGATCCAGCCGCTAAAAATGGACGAATGATTAGGTATTAAGTGTTCATCCAATAAAAAAAAGTCATTTTCGTCGCATTCTGAAGCTCCCGTAAAAATATCTACTGTAAAATCCCATTAACTTGGCACCATTAAAAGCCCGTTAATTTCGGATTAATGGATTTGTTAGATTACTGGAAATTAGTGGTAGTATTTAATTCTTAAATTTGTAATGATATGTGCGTAATGAAACTTAGTATTGTGTGACATGTACAAAATAAACACATTTTTATGTAATTTGTTTGCTTGTAATTGTCAGGCACTTGATTAACTGATCATTCATCAGAATACGGGCCGGATAATGAACCATTTTGCTGTCACATAGTACTGCTCTGGCGCACCACAGGGGACGTAACACATTACACCCATTCAGGACACAACATCATCCACACCAAATCCTAAAGAGGACATCTACTATGTCTAATATAGGATATATCTGATCCACATCTTCACGTGGTATTCGAACCCTCACTTAAGTAGAAGAGTGAGCAGGAGGATGCGTCTGCATTTTCTCTCTCGGTTACCGGATCGGCCGATGTATGTATCATAATCTTATACAGATTGTATTTTTGTAGGATACTATTTGGTATAATAATTATTGTTTAAATAAATCGTTTTTAATAGATATTTGTATCTTTGGTAATGTGGAACGTTTGACGAACGCTCTGTTGGTAAATGAAAAAATTTTACATAAAAAAAAGGCTTGTGCACACCATTTTAATTGAACATCTAATAACTTTCACTGGATGCTCTCTGATATTGGCACATTTCCTGAAATTAGGGCGTTGTAGCTTGAGACGTATGTTTTCGTGTTGATATTGAGGAAGACGAACCTGATGTAATATTTTCTACCAATTGGATAGTAATGGCTTTTCAAATTCGTTACACAACCTTGAATGAATGATGCATGTATCTTCCTTCAAATATGGTTTTAAGGTTACAATTATGTCTTTGTATGGTCGTTTTTTAACTTCATGTTCATTCCACAAACATCTAGAAGGCCATATCTACTAATTTATTAATTATAATCATTGTTTACGTTATTGATGCATCTGTTTATCCTGCTCCGACAATCAAATCGACAGTTTTCAAATTTTGCTAGATATGCCGCTTGACCAGCATTAGAAGCTCGCATGTACAACTTTAACCCTACAACTACTTACACCACATTAAATTTATGTGATCACAAATTTCGGCTGATCTATATACATTTCATTTAATGTACTGTGGTGTTCATAATATTTTGTTCAAGCAATGTATTGTGTAACATATATTCAACTACATTAGTATTAGGATTGTAAGTAATTCTAAGTCAACATATTTATTTACATAGGTTATGCTGAAAAATGTTAAAAAATAATATAACTCAATAAAGTATTCGGCGCACTTATTTACTTACTAATATTTATTTACGAGTACTTAATATTAATACTAAAGCTCATTTCTTTTGAAATAGTTTAGAAATAAAGATCATGATTTCTACACTGAGTAAGTTAAAATGTACAAATACAAATTCCTTTAAAGCTTGTCAATATATTTGCACACGTATGAAATACTTATGCATACACACGTAGATACGTAATATAAATAATGTATCACAGAGAAGCACTTTAGAAAATAAAGTTTAGCGTTCTGCTCCTTTTCCCACATATCTTCTTTCACGTTGGACTTTTATCCATCATAGATTCGAATCTAAACCCACCTTGGTTTGATACAAATGTTGGTCGGAAATTGATCGGAAAAAGTCGGCAAACGGTGAGAATTCAGTTCACGATGTCATTCAATGATATAGAAAAAAGAGGATTGAGATTCGGGAGAAAAAAGTTTTCGGCGTTCTAGATCGGCAATGAATAGGTCGGCAAACATTAATGTCTGTGAAGAGGGTGAAACTGAGTGGAATATATCGTAGAGAATGCATCTTAGCATTCTACTTGTCGATATCTGCTTTTTGTAAAGGGTTTCGTGTCTCTTAAAATATCGTAATCTGGACTATTAATGCTCAGGTGAAGGATTTTTCAGCATTTGTGAAAAGGTTTAAATTGTTCTTTAAAACATGTTAGCATTTTAATACATTCATAAATAAATAGAAAAGGTATCTTATGATAAAGATTTGTTGTTTGAGTTGATATTTTTAGACGCAGCGTAAGCAAATAAATCGTCAGAATACGTTAAAAACAGCTGCATGAGATTTTCTACAGAGAATCCCAGATGCCTTGAAGGATGTGGAACTTTACATAATAATGTATCATTTAGTCTATAATAACAGGCAAATATTGCGAATTCTAGTATTCGTAGGACAACTATACTTTTTGTTAAGGTATCGTATAGAATTTGAAATGTATCTAAAGTGTAGAGGTTCGTAAAGTAGTTGAATTTTATTTTGATGGTATAATATTTATCATTTGTTATTGATTATATAATAATTACTATCATTCTTCGAAAGAAATGCGTTGTCTGCATACTTTCGGAAAATTTAGGTGTGCAATTACTGCCAGAGGGTGTGTAAGAAAAACGTTTTCTTAACTTCCACCTCCTATACTTGCAGAGCCTGCATAAATGGTGTTCCTAAATCGCGCTCCTATTGCATACATATTTTATATATATATATATATATATATATATATATATATATACCGATCAGTAGCATATATAATAATATATATACTACTATATATGCTATGGATCGGTTTTACTATTTTACGCTCTCATGAACAAAAATAAAAATGACACATACATATAACAGTAGTAAGCCTATTATATGACTGACTTAATACTTTAGATAAATAAAAAGTTCAGATTTTAATATAAGTGATCAAATATACCAAACGTTTGATAAACCATTTTTTTAATCCGAGATTTTTTCCCTCTGGCGCCTCAGTAAGTATTACAGCAGGGACCCTACATATTCTTAAGACATCTTCAATGTGTAAATACAAACATCTATACTGCAGCTGACAAGTCCCTCGTTATCCTTCATATAACGAAGTAAGAAGACATATAAAATGTTATATGGCATTTTTCTAATCATAAAACAAACTGAACAATGCTATTTACGAACACATCTTACGAAGAGAATCAGTCATCTATTAGCCCACAGATAAATTGTCTAAAAGACAGTAGAATATACAGACGTATTATCTAAATGCAAGAACTAGAATGATTTTATTAATTTTTCTTAAATGTAGAAGCATTTTTATAGGTATTTCGGATTTATTCTTTGCGGATAGTCAAATAATTGTTTCGATTGAACTACAATGTTCGGAATCTGTGATCGAAAATGGTGTGAAACCGTGTTATTGCTGATTTAATTACGATTACGTTATTAAACGAACCATGTATGCGGTCAATAGAAAATTCTATCAGCAAGGACATCATAAGAAGCACTGCTAATAACTCTAGTTTTGAGTCAGATGACGTTAGTAGGATCAACAGACGAGTAAGTATAATTCATCAAATTTTCACATGGACTCGAACTAATACATCCATTTTGGCAATAATTTGATAGGTCTTTTTATAGGTCTAAATAATGAATGTAATTTATTTTATTTTTACTTGCCTTCATACCAGTTACTAACAGTATCTTAACCATATACTTGAAGCCTAAATGACAAGAAACTTGAAAGTATATGATGTGGTCAGGTAGCACACTCAATTTGTAGCGGGTAGCAAATACTGTAACCTTCCCCATATAATAAATATATATATATATATATATATATATATATATATATATATATATATATATATATATATATATATATCATATAAAAGCCAGTAAACAAATTCAAATAGAATTCCTATGCATATCCACAAAAATCAAAGGCACTACTCAGGAAAAGTCGCCAAGCCTCTCTATACTCCGAAGCAGAATGTAATCCAAGAAAAAGAAGAATTAAAGGAACTTGGGACAACCAAATGCTTTGCATTTAATGGTTGGGGAGGATTGCGACTCCCCCTCCCGTTTAAAGCTGCTTTTCCAGCCTAGGCAAACGCTCACGGTACCAATACAAAGCAAAGGTTGGTCCCTATTGCGTGCTAATACGAAGGCACCCGAATACGGAAGAACAAGACCAACCAAACAGAAGGAAACTGGACCAAAAGTGAATCCTGCCCAACTCGCTATCTTATATATGTTCATCTTACGCATGCGTGCAATCTTAGCAGGTACGCATAAACTTTATTTACTTGCAGATTGAAGAAGTAAACTGTCAAAATCTACCTGATCCTTGAAAATCGATCTATAACAATCCTTTAAGAAATATAAAGGATAATGTTTATATAAAGCCTCTTTTATGATTTTTATATTGCTATTATTGCAATCTTTTTTAAACGTGTTGTAAATTTGATTTCTCTTGAAGTGTCCGAGTATGATATTTCTGAAAATATTTTTGGTAAGATTTGTTTTCCAATCGATGAGATGATTGATCTTAATTTTATATAATTCTCTTTTGTCATATAACGTTGTATAATGACCATATAATCCATGTTTTTTTATTGAGATGTCCAGAAAATTTACCGCTTCATTTTCTTCTTTACAATTTTCTATTAATTCTAAATTCCGGTGGGTAAAAAGTGAAATCGAAATTGGTGGTGGCTTCATAACACCCCAATAGCACATCGTCAACAAACCGGAAATATGGTATCTCAGACAAAATATGGGTTCCTTTTTCATACGTTGAGAGGTAAATATCAGCCAAGATTGATGAACAGGCTCCTCCCATTGGAATTCCCTTTATTTGTCGGTAATAATTTTTTCCGTTATATAGAATATTTTCTTTTAATACTAGTTCAATAAGGTCAAGGTGTCTTCGATAAGTAATAAAATCCTTCAAATTAAATTCTTCATATAATTTTTTCAAGATTGAGTATAAATTAGATAAATCAATGTTGTTAAATAGGTCGCGGAAATCAAAGCTTTTAAAACATATATCTTTATTACAATGTTTTAATCGATCGATAACTTCTATTCCATTTTTGATCATGACATGATTCTGTTTTTTGATATTTTCCATCACAAACTTGAGGATTTTCAATAGTCGTTTATTAGCTATTGTAAGATATGATCCACAGCCTACGGTAACTGTACGAAATTTTACAGGCTCTTTATGCATCTTTGGAATGAGGATTAAATATGGAAATTTAACATTTTTTATTTCATTACCGATTCGTTTGTACATAGCTTTAATCCTTTTGGATAGAACATTTCCATTATTGTGCAATGGGGTGTACATAGTACTGTCTAGATAGCAGTGGAGAAGTGTATCTATGTAAAACTTTTTGCATGCAAATGCAAAATGTGATACCATCTTGTCTGTATAAGTTATAACAAAATTTTCTTTTATAGTTTGTATAGCTGCAGGTATTGAAAGATTCCTAATTCTGTTATCTTGTCTGATGTAATGAAACTGAATTTCTTTTAAAAAAATATATTTCCATTCTTGAAAGGCTTGGATAGGTAAACTGTGTTTTACTGCTATTTTATAAATGAATTCTTCTAGATCTTGATTGAAATTTTCGACTACTTGGTTATATTCCTGTGATCTGTATTTAGTTCCGAGTTTGAAAATATTTTTGTGAGTGATATCTGAGATAATATTCAGATCACCTGTAATGATGTGATTGTGATAAGGATCTTTAAGTTTGCTATCATTGCATTTGCATTCTGTTGTTTTAGTATCCAATTTTTTACATATATTGTTGTAGTTGAAGAATCTTCTACCGTTTGTGCGTACAAAGCGGTAAGTCATTTTTACCTTAAGGTCCTGAACAGGTAAGAAAGTTTTAATACTGTAGAGTATCGATTTAAATCGATAATCTACAGTATTAAAACTTTCTAGTATCTCTTCAGTATTAAAAGATCTAGAAGAATTCATTTATAAAATAGCAGTAAAACACAGTTTACCTATCCAAGCCTTTCAAGAATGGAAATATAATTTTTTAAAAGAAATTCAGTTTCATTACATCAGACAAGATAACAGAATTAGGAATCTTTCAATACCTGCAGCTATACAAACTATGAAAGAAAATTTTGTTATAACTTATACAGACAAGATGGTATCACATTTTGCATTTACATGCAAAAAGTTTTACATAGATACACTTCTCCACTGCTATCTAGACAGTACTATGTACACCCCATTGCACAATAATGGAAATGTTCTATCCAAAAGGATTAAAGCTATGTACAAACGAAACGGTAATGAAATAAAAAATGTTAAATTTCCATATTTAATCCTCATTCCAAAGATGCATAAAGAGCCTGTGAAATTCCGTACAGTTACCGTAGGCTGTGGATCATATCTTACAATAGCTAATAAACGACTATTGAACATCCACAAGTTTGTGATGGAAAATATCAAAAAACAGAATCATGTCATGATCAAAAATGGAATAGAAGTTATCGATCGATTAAAACATTGTAATAAAGATATATGTTTTAAAAGCTTTGATTTCCGCGAACTATTTAACAACATTAATTTATCTAATTTATACTCAATCTTGAAAAAATTATATGAAGAATTTAATTTGAAGGATTTTATTACTTATCGAAGATACCTTGACCTTATTGAACTAGTATTAAAAGAAAATATTCTATATAACTGAAAAAATTATTACCGACAAATAAAGGGAATTCCAATGGGAGGAGCCTGTTCACCAATCTTGGCTGATATTTACCTCTCAACATATGAAAAAGGAACCCATATTTTGTCTGAGATACCATATTTCCGGTTTGTTGACGATGTGCTATTGGGGTGTTATGAAGACACCACCAATTTCGATTTCACTTTTTACCCACCGGAATTGGAATTAATAGAAAATTGTAAAGAAGAAAATGAAGCGGTAAATTTTATGGGCATCTCAATAAAAAAACATGGATTATATGGTCATTATACAACGTTATATGACAAAAGAGAATTATATAAAATTAAGATCAATCATCTCATCGATTGGAAAACAAATCTTACCAAAAATATTTTCAGAAATATCATACTCGGACACTTCAAGAGAAATCAAATTTACAACACGTTTAAAAAAGATTGCAATAATAGCAATATAAAAATCATAAAATAGGCTTTATATAAACATTATCCTTTATATTTCTTAAAGGATTGTTATAGATCGATTTTCAAGGATCAGGTAGATTTTGACAGTTTACTTCTTCAATCTGCAAGTAAATAAAGTTTATACGTACCTGCTAAGATTGCACGCATGCGTAAGATGAACATATATAAGATAGCGAGTTGGGCAGGATTCACTTTTGGTCCAGTTTCCTTCTGTTTGGTTGGTCTTGTTCTTCCGTATTCGGGTGCCTTCGTATTAGCACGCAATGGGGACCAACCTTTGCTTTGTATTGGTACCGTGAGCGTTTGCCTTGGCTGGAAAAGCAGCTTTAAACGGGAGGGGGAGTCGCAATCCTCTCCAACCATTAAATGCAAAGCATTTGGTTATCCCAAGTTCCTTTAATTCTCCTTTTTCTTAGATTATATATATATATATATATATATATATATATATATATATATATATATATATATATATATATATATATATATATATATATATATATATATATATATATATATATTTATATATATATATATATATATATATTTATTTATATATATATACATATATATTTATTTATATATATATATATATATATATATATATATATATATATATATATATATATATATATATATATATATTTATTTATATATATATATATATATATTTATTTATATATATATACATATATATTTATTTATATATGTATATATATATATATATATATATATATATATATATATATATATATATATTTATATATATATTTATATATATATATATATATATATATATATATATATATATATATTTATATATATATTTATATATATATATATATATATATATATATATATATTTATTTATATATATATTTATATATATTTATTTATATATATATATATATATATATGTATATATAATACATATCGAATTGTATGTACATATTGAATTTGGGTAAGGATGATACAGCAATTAGACGAAAATTTTTTCAGTTAAGCAGATCCGGAATAGCATATTTCAGCGGCAGCGGACGGTCTAGAGCGACGACAGAACGGGAAGATAGAGCGATTGTAAGAGCACTGCGACAGCACGTGATTCGTCGTTATCAACCATCCAACGTGTGACAAACACTGAAGTGACCACCCGGACCCTCAATTGAATACTATGGGTGTGGATTCTGTACTAGCGGCATCCATTACGGCGCCTACCACTGACCAGTATGCACCATCAAAAGTGACTGCAATGGTGCCGGGCTCGATCAATGTGGAATTGTTCGGAATGGGAACGAATTATCATCAGTGATGAGTCCCGTTTCGAACTGAGTCCCGACGAATAAAGCAGACGTATCTGGGGACAGCTCGAGCATCGTCACGATCCTGCTCTTACTGTCA
Organism: Amaurobius ferox; assembly: GCA_951213105.1. Taxonomy (NCBI): domain Eukaryota; kingdom Metazoa; phylum Arthropoda; class Arachnida; order Araneae; family Amaurobiidae; genus Amaurobius; species Amaurobius ferox. The sequence goes on along the minus strand of OX578141.1, from coordinate 38,163,070 downwards.
CAGGCCACACGGCCCGATAACAGGGCGTTACGGTCTGTGTTGCCATTTCGTTTGATAGCCGGACCTATTGCGTTTGAGAGGTCCCCGACGCACCATCACAGCATAAGGGTAAGTTGCCGACATTCTACGACCCGTTGTATTGCTTTTCCATTCGCGACATACAGGGCTAACCTTTCAGGAAGATAATACCAGGCCATACACTGCACGCCTCTCGATTGATTGTCTGCATGCTTACGACACACTTTCTCGGCCAACCAGATCCACAGAGCGCTTGGCTATTGAGCACATTTGGCCTAAGATGGGGCGTCGCCTGCGAACATCCCAGAATGTAGACAAATTAGCTCGTCAATTGGAGCCCATTTGAAACGACATCCCCTCAGAAGACCATCCGACAACTTTATTCAGCAATGGCACGTCAGGTAACAGCTTGTATCAAAGCCAGAGGTGGACCAACGCCATATTGACGTGCTCACTTTGTGTAGATCTTTCAGTGCAATAAATCATCCAATTGTTCTGAAATTCTAATTATTCCCTTTTCTGTACATTCATAATTACACATACCAAATCTTGTCTCATTTGGGTAATTATTTCTTGGTGCGTCGATTTTTTTGTCTTAGTGTATATATATATATATATATATATATATATATATAGTTATCTTTAATATAAATCAAATTATTGTTACGAAATTCATTTTTCAATTTCATACTGCATAATCAGTTAAGGATAAATTAAGTTATTATGAATTGCACCTGAATTTTTTGTAAGATCCAAAGATGAGCTACTAACTATTAATGTGTTTTAAAATATAAAATTGCCTTTAATATGTCAAATTTTAAACTCGTGGCACGTTTTACTACATTTACTAATTTGAGTAAAATAAATTAATATAAAGTTTTCATAAGCGTACTTTTTACAACCTAAAATTAATACAATTGAGAAACATTGATATTCCGTTCATCATTTTTATTATCGGTAAATCTAGCGTACACTATGACGGGCATTATTCAAAGTAAAATTTAAAAAGCAGCACTATCTAACATAAATAAAACATTTCGCTTAATTATTTTATGAATATATGCTATATAAAATAAATAAGTTTTTACAAATTCCTGTTAATCCATCTTGCAACATACACTACAAGAACAGGTGAGCATAAAAAGTATTTGTAACAAACAAAAGGCACATAGTATTTTAAAAAGTTCATGCGTTGAAATAAATATACTCATGGTAAGCTTTATTTTGTGGCACCTATAATTTCATTATAAAAACATTAAATTAATTTAATTATTTTTTTTCCTTTATGTTATTGTTTACTTTTCAAGACGGATGTGATTTGTGTAAGTAAAACTGTAATATGCCTGTAGAAACTAATTTAAATTGCATATCGTTTTTGAACTTAAATAAATTTACGATCAAGTAACTTTTTATACCTTTCAAAATCAATTGTCTCTGCATAAACCAGCCTATTAACTAACCCCATGAGCGGCGTTGGTTGGCGCATGGAAAATTATAAGAAAATATTTTCCACTACTTTCATATCCAAAATTCGCTTTCAACTAAAAATACCATGCGATTTAGAAAGCTTCATCCAATGACTGTTTGGCCTTAAAAGCATAAAAATTTGTATTGTCTAAATTATTTCAACTGTCGTCTTTTTCGTAATAATAAAGAAAGTTATATGGAATGGACGGCGTCAGTTTTCACATCTTTTCAGTAAAATAGATTTACAAATAGCAGAATTGAATAAAGTTCAGCTCAAGCAGACTGACAATTAATTTTAGAAATGTAATTATGATTTTATAATTGTGAGTATTAAATTTCGGCTTATCTTCTGAAAAAAGTATTCAGATGTTAAAAATATAATGTTATCAACAAATGAATTTCGAATGACACATGTTCGAAGAATGTATGCATATTTCGATCGCTTGTATTCTATAAATGAACCATAAAAACATAATTAATATTAGGAATGCAATTTTTGCTGAAATTTTGTGCAAATCTTGGCAAGGAAAATTGAACCGAATTTATGTATTATATATTTGAATAGCAATAAAAACGTCGTATACACAATGTGTCAATAGCAGCTGACCGAAATAATAATATTATATATCTAGAAAATAATTTTAATAGAACACGGTATAAAGAGGTTGAAAAGTTATCAGGTGGTTTTAAAGATGAGGAAAACTATGATCACCAAACTGCAATGCCATCAAAAGCTATATAGAGTCTATTATGTGTTATCATAAAGTGTTTACCCATATTCTATCTGGCACCAGTTAGAGAAAAATTTTCAATATTATGGTCTACGGAATAAAACCTAACTATATAAGACTAACCTTTTTTATTCGTGTATATAATTCCACGTGCTATAGTAGATGACACAAAGAGTAATATGTTGAAAACATGATTGAGGGAGAATGATAATGATTTCAGAATATATCACTTTTAAATTGTTGAGAATACCAATATGCATGAGCGATGAACTAATTACTCTGTTTAAAAAGCGCACTTTTACACAATTCAATATGATTACAACTGCTAATTTTACCTTATATATCAAAGTGTAAGGTCCACTTCAAGTAAAAAAAATCTGATGTGGGCAGCAAATGACTTTCCTTAGGTGTCCCAAACTTCACGCAAGAAGTAATTTTGATAGAAAACACAGGTTTATAATTAAAAAATGTAAATTTTTTATTGATTCATAAAGTATACAGTATAGGGCTATGTATGGAATAGCATATCCGGTAAATGGCCTCCACGACTTTGCTAGCACATACGCACTCTTTTGATGAAATTTTCCATGACCGTTTTGCATAAAAGTGGCTAAATTTCGTTGATACAGAGTTTAATTTTCTTCTTCAAGACGTGGGTGATCGTGGGCTTATTGGCATAAACCTTAGACTTCAAAAAACCTCAAAGAAAAAAGTCCAACGGCGTTAAATCGTATGACCTGAGCGGCTATTTCTGATCACCAAAACGGGAAATTACACCACCAGGAAATGACTCATGCAATAATTGAATTGTTTCTCCGGCTGTATGGCATGTGGTACCGTCTTGTTGAAAACACATGTCGTCCACACCCCAAAAAACTGGATTATCATGTCGCGATAGATTATTTTTTAAAATATTGCTCAACAATGAAAACGCGTTGTTCTTTAGTGTAGAGCTCCATTTTTCGTAACCCTAGACTGTCAGCTGTCACGCTATCTTTTTTTTTTCGATGCCAACACTTTATCGCACAAATAGCTCAAAATTCAAATCTTGCGTGAATTTCGGGACACCCTATATAATTCAATGAATTTACTACTTTTACAGTTTAAAAAAAGGTTATTCTTATAGCAGATACTTATATTCTTTCCAAGATATTGAATTTTCGTCAGTTAGTCGTCATTTTCATTGATTTTTCTCCATATGGAGAGATTTTCATTAGTTTGGCAACATTTACAAAAGTCGCCAAGTTGGCGATATTCCGACAAATTCGTCGTCAAAATCTCGCTAAGGGTTATGGACGGAGAAATAAGTTGTTCTTATAGCAGATACATGACTATTGGCGTTCAAATATAAAAGTATTGCTCAAAGCATGTTTTCTCATGAATGGAACGATCTAAATCTAGGAAAATTATGTTACCAAATTTATCGCTTGATATTACTTATGAAAAGTGAATATGTTTCTCAACAGTTAATATTTATTATTAATTTATGGGATTTTTTGATACATTTATTTGAAAAATATGCACTGTCTCGAGAACGGTTCATACTAGCGTTCTAAAGTTTATGTCAATCGTTTTCTAAGGAAAAATTGCATAACAAATGTCTATTTGCGTAACTTTATTAAAGGTTTGGACTTTTTGATGATTTTTCCAAAATTTTACTCAAAAATTTAGGGGGGGGGAGGGGATTCTGAACATTCGATTGTGTTTCAAAACTATCGGCTTCTATTATTCACGGGTTGTAATTTGTGTACCAAATTTCATTTGAATCGCTCCATTTGTTCGTGCAGTATCGTCTCCACAGCGTCACTTACACGCAGATATCACCTCAAAAGTGTTCGATTCGTGATCAGGGAAGCTTGAAAAGTACTCTCCCGTCGAAAACTCGAATTCGAATTTTCGACCCTGTCACAATACTTTCCTTATAAATTATACTACGTATATAAGGAAAGTAATACTATTATCTCAGTGTCGTAATGAATAATGGGCAGGACGTCATCTAGCCGAAAATGTTCCATTTTCCCGTTGTGACTTGAGTATTTTATATCGGCGACCTGGCAATTTAACCTTACATGCAGTGTATTACTCAGGTATATTGAGCTCACTGAAATTACTAGTTTCGGAGGATATGCAATGTTAATTGATGAATTAAACAAATTTTTAAAATGTATAGTGTACTTATTATTCAGCCCTGTTTGAGATAATGTTTTGGCACACAGAACTATGCAGTCATGATTTAAAATGCTGAAGTTTAAATGTGTTAAAATTAAAATATTAAATATTAAAATATAAGAATAACACGCATGAGACTATATACATTTGGTGTTCACTCCTCTGCTGCCTGAAAGTCAGTCATTGAGATTAGATATTAAACCCTTGCGCTGGAAACCTTTCAACATTCAATGGAGATCTTGCAGAAAAGTGGCCCTCAGAATCAGCGGCTTTAATTATTTACGCTGTGGTTACATTTCACGGTTTGCTAACACTCGCATTGGCAGTGGAAATAATCCAATGTATTTGGTATAATTCAAATGGCGCAAATAATTAAAAGGTCCATAAAAACATTAAAATAAAGATAAAAATAAATTTATTAAAGTGTGTCAATCTTTTCAATAGCCAAAAAAATATCGCAACCTACTGATACGTAACATATATATGCACAACATATATATGAGGTTTTATAAATATTCTTCAGGTTTTCGTGAAGGTCATATTTTCAGTTTTGCTGATACTTAACATCCTTTAAATACATATTACATTGAGTAGAGCATTTTAATAGCTGAGTCTTTTATGTATGTCACACACACACACACGTACACACACACACAAACACACACACACACACACACACACACATATATATATTTCTTATTTGTATATGTCTTACAGACGTTTCTGTCTATTGATCTTTCAATTATCACAAAATGACCAAAGACCAAAGAAACAATACAATATAGAACGTGTTGGCAACTTTTTCAGTTGGTCATGTGACAAATCTGTGTGAATCTGAGAAAAGGATATCATATTAAAAAGAAGTTTAGCAGTACTTTCTTCTTTGCTAAAACAAAAGTTAACTGTGAACTGATGAAATAATACAGAAGAGAACAAGTTACTGAAAACCTTTAACTTCAATACCTTAATTTGTATTTGCATGGATATGTAACTTAGGGTTGTATTGGGGTCCATTATCAAGTTACATTTCTACTTGGACTCACACTTCTAGTATACAAACCAGCGTGGTTTGGTTAAGGTATGGTTATAGTTATCATCATTTAATAGATATTATTGAAGTGTTATCAAACAATTTTCTTATATGCCCCAATTTTTTTTAATTTTTGCGATGACTATGTAGAAAAAAACTGGCTCGATAGCAACCATTCCAAACGCAACTCATAATCATTGCCAAAGCAGACTAAAGACATTTTCCCAATGACACAATAGACGTATTCCGTAGCATTATATTGTTATCTGGGTGTTACTTATGAATATGAACACAACTGTTTCTGCGAAAAATTAAATTTCGTTTTATTATATTACTATGGGTTGTAGAAATAAGCCAAAACAGAAATAAAAAAAATCTGATGGGGGCAACACATGACTTTCCTTATATAACGCAATGAATTTACTACTTTTACACTAAAATAGGTGTTCTTATAGTAGATATTTATATTATTTCTATGATATTGAATTTTCGTCAATTAGTCGCCATTTTCATTGATTTAGTGTCATTTTTATCCATTTGGCGAAATTTTCGTTAATTTAACAACATTTTAAAAAGTTTCCAAGTTGGCAACATTCCGCCAAATTCAGCGCAAATATCTCTCCAAGCGTTATGGACGAAGAAATAAGTTATTCATATAGCAGATAAAAAACTATTGGCGTTCAAATACAAAAGTATTACTCAAAGTATCTTCTCTCATGAATGGAATGAGCTAGATCCACGAGAATGATGTCACCAAAATTATCGCATGCTATTACATATGAAAAGTGAACATATTTCTCAACTATTAATATAGTTTTTTAATTTATGGGATTTTTTGATAAATTTATTTTTAAAATGTGCAATATCTCGTGAACGGTTCATGCTAGCATTCTAAAGTTTATGTCAATGGTTTTCTAAGGAAAAATTTCATAAGAAATATTTATTTAGGTAACTTTTTAAAGGTTTTGTTTTTTTGTTGATTTTTTCAAAATTGCACTCAAAAATTTAGGAGTGTTCTGAACATTCGATTACGTTTAAAAACAATAGGCTTCCAGCATTCATGGACTGTGATTTTTGTACCAAATTTCATTCGAATCACTCTATTTGTGCGTGAGATATAGTCTCCACAGACTGACTGAAAAGCACTCACACACATACTTTCACACACACGCAGACATCACCTTCAAAATGTTTGATTCGTGATCAGGGATGCTTGAAACGTTCTCTTCCGTCGAAAACTCGAATTCGAATTTTCGACTCCGTCACAATACTTTCCTTATACATTATGTATATAAAGAAAGTAATAATGTGAAAAGCCAAAACAGAAATAAAAAAAATCTGATGTGGGCAACACATGACTTTCCTTATATAATGTAATCAATTTACTACATTTGCAGTAAAAAATAGGTCTTTCTTATAGTAGATACTAATATTCTTTCCAAATATTGAATTTTCGACAATTAATCGTCATTTTCATTGATTTAGCGGCATTTTTATCCATTTGGCGAGATTTTCGTTAATTTGGCAACATTTCAAAAAGTCCCCAAGTTGGCGACATTCCGCTAAATTCGTCGCCAAAATCTCGCCAAGCGTTGTGGACGAAGAAATAAGTTGTTCTTAAAGCAGATAAATGGCTATTGGCGTTCAAATACAAAAGTAATACTCAAAGTATCTTTTCATGACTGCAACGAGCTAGATCCACGAGAATGATGTCACCCAATTTATCACATGGTATTACATCTGAAAAGTGAACATGTTTCTCAATAGGATTTTTTTTTTCATTTTATATGACTATTTGATAATTTTTTAAAAAAATGTGCAGTATCTCGAGAACGGTTCATGTTAGCGTTCTAAAATTTATGTCAATCGTTTTCTAATGAAAAATTACATACGAAATGTCTATTTGCGTAACTTTATTAGTGGTTTTGATTTTTTGACGATTTTCTCAAAATTTTATTCGAAAATTTAGAGGGGGTTCTGAGCATTCGATTACATATAAAAACAATAGGCTTCCAGTGTTTAAGGATTGTGATTTTTGTACCAAATTTGGTTCGAATCGGTCCATTCGTTCGTCAGTTATCGTCCCCACAGTATCACTATCTCACACACACACACTCACACACACACACATACTTCCACACACACACACACACACCACTTCAAAAATGTTTGATTCGTGATCAGGGATGCTTGATACGTGCTCTCCCGTCGAAAACTCTAATTCGAATTTTTGATCCCGCCACAATACTTTCCTTATACATTATGTATATAAGGAAAGTAAAAATGTGAAAACCCAAAACCCAATTCCATTAATTTGAATAGGCTCTTTACACTTCAGAGCCCCAAAGCAGTCTACTAGCAGAATATGAATTGTTTACAATGTTGTTATATTAAACCATTTTCTTTTTCTGAATTTATAAAAATGGTCGACAACAAGTTTGCCATACTACGCGGCCCCATCAAATTCTGAGAACATACGCCCAAATTGCTGCAGTAAACAAGCTAACTTCCATTTTTGCAAAAGTGCCGATACACTAGTTATACGAGAATGAACAAACAGTTCACAAGTTTTAAAAAAATGAAGAATAATAAAAATAATATAATTCTGAAAACTACTAAGAAGTGAAATACACCTAATATTTGCATTTATTTAATTACTTTGTCACTTTAAGCATTTGTTATAATAGAAATAATGTCAAGGATTTTTAGTATTTCTAAATTATTATAATCCAATTAAAAATGCAAATGTGGAATGTGTCCGTAAAAATACAAAGAAAGCTTAGTAGCGAATACTTTCGAATAAAATCGCATTATTCCTCGCCACAATAATAATGAAATGAAAAACCGAGAAATGCTAAAATGCGATCCATTAACCCCGTTTTTTTTCGAGCCTAGAAAAGCAAAAACGACAGAAAACACGACATAGTTTTGCGCTAACTATTCAAGATTACTTTACTGCGTCAACATACAGCTTAAGAATGTTTTATTTACGCAATTCTTACGGGAGAAACTTGTTATATCATTCATCAGAATATTTTTTAAGTTAACGCGTGAACTAACGATAGTTCACTCAACTTTAGCTCTATTTTTATCTTCTAAGAACGTGTTTTTTTTCCCCAAACTTGACGTTCGCGAAATTGACTGAATTCTAAATGTCATTTTTTCGTTCAAGAATGTTTGCTTAGAATTTTCTTTATTTTCCTTTCTAGGTGACGATTTTGGAACGTGTAATTTACTAAGACTCGCCTGTAGGGCGGCAAGGCAAATACGCGGCTATTTGTGGTAAGTTGATTATTTTTATTTCTAGTATTGTTTCACTGCTTTGAAATTCAATGAGATTCGTGTAAAAGTCTGCATATTCTGATGAGATAAAAGAGAAATACCCTAAGACTATTTAGAATTACTAATAGTTTTATAGAAACGTTTAATTATTTTCTATTCAACTTCTATTACTCTAAGTAGGAAATTTCATAATGTAAAAAATGCATATAAAATGTATTATATAATACATTCTAACTCTGCGTATACTAAATTTGATAGTAATAATATAATATATTACATTATAAAAATATAACCTCACAAATATTAATTCAACAACTACTTTTACTCTAAATAAACTGTTCTATCAACTAATAAAACTTGATGAATTGCTAATAATTATATATATATATATATATATATATATATATATATAAAAGTCTATTCCCAACACACACTTAGGAACCCCTTAAAATGTTATATGTTATAAAACTGTAGTTATTAACACTTTACAACATAGTTGAAAAGTGTTTATGACTTTGCTCATTCTGTCTCTCTGTTTGTCTGTCCGTTTGCACGATAACTGCAGTAAAACTGACTTTATCAAAATGAAATTTTGTTCAGACGGTCTGTGGGACATATGGGAATATAAGTGAGTAATATCACCCAATTAGTTTTGGGATATATTTTTGGGATATATTCACCCTATGGGATATATTTTTGCGAAAGTTTTAGGAAATATTCGAATTATCCCATAAAAGATATAAAAAAATTCAGCAAAGTATATTCGGTATTTTATGAAATAAAAATTAAATTAATAATTACGCCCATATTATATGAAGAGATGACGTGACCCACTTCAAAATTAAAAAATGGCATCCTACTTTCTTTCCCAGTGTAAAAATCATAATTTTTAATGTTAATTTATATTTAGTGTTGTATCCGTCCTAAAACTGCTTTATTTTTGCTTAATTTCTGTGCATCTATATTTGTGAAACAAAGCAATTGAAATATATTGGAGGTTAAATGTTCATCAAACTTTGATTATTTCTACAACGAAGCCTAATTATTACGTATGCATAATGTAAACACATCAAGCTGTAAGATGAGTTGCATAAACATTGCTGAATTGTTTTAACTCATAATTATTTAGCCCTGGAGTCTAGAATAAAGATGATAGGAATGAAACATTCATTGATTTTACATAGATAAGCAGACAATTTTACAGCAGACTTTTTCGATGACGTTTCAAGCATAGTGTTAGATTTCTTTTGCTCTCATGGTTTTAAGTTTTGAAGTAAAATAAATTGTTGGAGTATTATGATGAATAAAAGGAATGGAATAAAAGAGGATGAATGAATTATTTACTGCTTTTACGTAGAGAGCCAGGCGATTTATATTTCAATGGCATCATTTGAATAAAGTTCATTTTCTTCGTTGAAGTTTTAAGTTTTCAAATATAATAAATTATTGTAATATTGTGATAATTTTAAAAGTATCACGGTTGAATGTATCGCATTTTAGAGATGTTTAAATAAAATAGGATTGGAGTTGGAAAGCGTTTCATAATTAATATTTATGCATGCTTGATCTTTCTTGTTATTTATCATAAATGTAACGTTAGAAGCATAAGTAATTTCTTGTATGATACACAATGTTTGCCAACTTATGTATCCTCTTAACGTGATATATCCTGGAGACACAAATACATATATTGTATTCTTCGTCTGCTTTCCACGAATTGTAATACCCATCCGTTGCCTAACAGTTAGCATTTCAGACTTCAGATCCATACGTAGAGGGTTTCGATCCTGGATCTATGTGGGAAGCCCTGAGCATGATTACATTATGAAAGGCAGTTGTTCTTAATCTTTACTTGTTGCCACATCTGCCTTGGAAAAGATCATGGGACCCACGCTATCCATGATGACGGCCTGAGCTAAGAGAAATATACTTACTGAAATGAGCACAAACGTAAGCAATTAAACAGTTTTGGTAGAAATAATACATGTACAGAAAATTAAAAAAGAAAACTTTTAAAATCACTTCGATCGAATGGATGTTGCTACTTGGTGCCAGTAAGGCAATTTATTCAAAGGACAATCTTAGGCAATGCTAGCCAATGGTGTCCACCAATGGTGGTTAGGCTATGGTGGTTAGGCAATGGTGTCCACCTGTATTCTAGCTTTGGCCTTCATACTGGCAGAAGTTGATAATCCAGATTCGCAAATGGAATTAAAGCTGAAAAAGCTTTTCTTGCCAAAAGAAAGTATATAACCATTTGAAAACATAAAATTCTTCTTCAAATTTTTGATTGAGGAAATTCTGTTTAAGTAAGGTTTTCTCTGTCATTTAATAAGGTCATACTTTTACATATCAGCATGATCCATAGAGCCAAAATTAAATGCGAAAGGATTTCAAATCCACTTACTCCTTTTCAATTCGTTTTGTGTAAAACACTTATTTAAAGAGATTATGGGGTTATCCAGAGGATTCCAAATATCTCTTTAAATCCACATAATATCAGTAAACTCCTTTAGTAGAAGAACATTTTCCAAAGTAGGAAAATTTCAATAACTGCGATTCGCCAAATGTCTCTTCCAAAGTTGCAGTTTTGCTTAAAGATAGCAACCTTCTTATTTGCGTTCAAAGCAGTCACTTCTGATGCTTGCACTGGAATGCTGAGATCATGCAGGTGTGTGTGAATATATCTACAAAACTCAGAGACCGTACAAAGTTTTAACCTAAATAACGATTGAAGTGGCTATTTTCAGTCTTGGAGAAAGAGATTTTGATACAAATGCATGACGATGTAGAAAACATCTAATATCACCACTCTTTAAGGCATCTCTCTTAACCATTATCACCTACAGTTAAGAAAATATGTACAACTTGAAATTGAACCACTTTACTTTCCTTTTTATTATGTTTAAAACTGCGAGCAACACGTTTAATAAATTTGCCTAACTATCTGAACATGTATATACGCGTATTCATGATTCTGACATGCCATACATCTGTTGGTAAGTGTTTGCAGTTGTCTTCAGCTTCTAGTAATATGCAGTTGCAATTTGTAGATCTATTTTAAGTATTTTACTCAGCCAACTTTTATCACTCGGTTTCCCTCCCTAAGCATTCTAGAATTTTATGTACATTCTATGTGAACGTAAAATACGGATAAAATAATTTATCCGTATAGTATTTTTCCTTGAGAGGCAATTCACATGTTGGGTGGCGTACCCCCGAAGATTAAGAACACCTCCTTTAAGATAAATTACGTGGTTTAAATTCCTCTTAGCAACTGTTATTCCTGTTCAATGTATCTCTCGTATACAGAAATTAAAACCCGAAGCTAGTAAAAGTAACTTAAACTAAAGCATAATTATTTTTAACAAGAAACTTTATTTTTAATTTATTAAAATACAGTTACGGCCGCTGAGTACAACCGTAAAAAAACACCTGACTGTAATTACACGATTTACATCGACGAACAAAAGAAATATATTATTCGATTGGGATTAATGTTTTCTGCAAATATTAATATTTAAAATTTGCTTAAAGGGTCGCCTTCATAGTTGTTTTGAAACTAACTCAAAAATCTTCAAGGGACCCCCCCCCTCCCATTGATCATTACATACTCAGATTCTGTAGAAAATTTCAAGATAATTTTAAGAAAATGTTTACCATTTTTGAAGAATTAAAATAATTTTTCTTTTATTTACAAGCGTTTGAAATTTGTCGATCCTAATATTAAATGGATTTCCAGTTTCTGGGATATGTATTCCCAATAAATAAATTTTCCAAGAAAATTGTACTTGCATACTTTTCTACTAAAAGACCCAAGCAAAATGCATATGCATTTTACTATTCAAACATATTTAAAATATTCATTATTAATTAAAATTAATATTCATCAAATTATGAATAGAAACAACTGTTAATTTTGACAGCATTTGATGCAGCTATGTCTGAAACATCTGTAGACAAAATTTCAGCTTTTTTTCGTGCAATATTGCATTTGCTATCAAATTTTATTCAAAATTCGATTATTATTACGCTTATCGGAGACCATTTCTAAAGGTTTTGGAAGAAAACCTCGGAAGTTTTTAAAAATTCATCTATGTTTTAAAACACCGAACACCGCACCTAACTCATCAATGTTTAAAAACCAAGGACTCTCTATGTTGAAGACCCAGACCGTCCGAGGGCATGAGTAGGTGTTTGGACGGCCGGGACGACTATCTATGTGTGTGTAACACTAAACAATCTACATACTGGTGGAACCAAATTATCAAATCGGAATTCGTCTTTTTGCTGCAGAGTTCAATTTTGAGACTCACCCTTAATAGCTGTTAAGGATTTTCTAGGTAACTTTTGGGCTTTTTTCATTATTTTTTTAATATGCATGAATATTTCGGTGAATCCAAATATGTAATGATCTTTAGGGGTGTTTTTGAGATTTCGTAGTTAGTGCCAAAATAAATATTACGATGGCTCCTTATGCAAATTTTAAATATTGATATTTGTAGAAGACATTAATCCCAATCGAGTGGTATATTCCGTTTCGTTCTACGATATAAATTGTGCAATTGTGGTTGGGTGTTTCGTTTTTTCTACCGCTGAACATATAATTCAGTTGCATACGCAGGCCAAGTCTAAAGCTCTAAAAGAGGATTGTATTTCGTCTCATTTGTAAATATACAGTAAAAAAGTAAATTACATTTTACCACACATTTTTATACGTTTCTAAATTACGTCGTTTAGGTTTAGGTGTTAAAGAATGGGTATATGATAGACAATGCAACTGATTGCAAATTACCTTTTTAAATATACTATTTGGGATTTAAGGTGAATTATACGTCAGAGATTGAAAAAAAATTCAAATATAAAGCATTGCTATATAAAACTGTTGCAGCATATATCAAATAACGTTATGTTTTTCCCAAAGTCTTTATGATCTAACAATTTTAATTGCTTTGAATATTTTAGTCGAAAAACTGTTAGTCAGTCACAGTCTTTATGATCATAAATTACATTTCATCATGTGATAGTTTAAATACGAGTTTTGCCAAAACTCGTATTCTTATATAATAATAATACAAATATTTAAGCACCAGTATATTTTAACAAGATCTATATATAACACGTGCTCACTTGGATTTAAAATATGCTACATTTCTATTCCTTCTATAAAGATTTGTCAAAACGCCTGAGACATTTCGAAAATATGCAATATTTCAAAGAATTCATGATTCAGACTTACATAAGGAGGTAAAAATAATATTTTGAAAGATTGGAGTTTCTTGGAATGTTTGTATTTCTAAAGACAAACATTTCGATACGACAGTCTTTTATAGATTTCTACATAGTCAACTGATATAACATAACATAACTTTGATGCTTTACCATATAATACTCAACTTATTTGTATAATGTTATACATTTTATAAATTTTGCCTATTACAAATTGTCAAATATATAAATTATGAATGTTAATCGCTAAATAATAACATTACATCTGGTAAATAAAGAATCAAATTTTGAAGAATGACGAATATATATATATATATATATATATATATATATATATATATATATATATATATATATATATATATATATATATATATATATATAAATATATATATATAATCAATTACAATTATTTCAATATATTAACAAAAATTATTGAAATTGCTTTGTGAAATTTCTAAATTTCAAATAATCAAATGTACGTTCTGCATTACTCGCATTGCACAAATTGCTATTACGAAGTATTTTCTATTAGAGATTGCAACAGTTTTGAATAGCTGTATCTAATTGTTTTCCTTAAAGTGTTTAGCGTTGAAAGATTACAAATATAATGTATGTATCTATTTAATAATAAAAATTATATGTATTCCTTTCGATTATTATTGCTTTCTTAAATAAATCTGAATTAATGGTTTATAATTATACAGTGTGATCAAATTCGACTGAATACAGCCTTAGAATACTTAATAAATTTAAAATAATAAAGTAACTGCAGGTTATATAGAACTGCAGCACTGCAGGATACAATAGGGGATATTGTTTGGTGTGTGGGAATTTTTATTTTTAAGCTTATGTCTGCATTATTATACAAAGACCATTCTGTGTACAATGAAACAAATTTCTACCAATTTATGTCTCAGAGTAAAGTTTTGAAAATTTAAACATGCCAAATGCATTTTTGGTTCTATTTAAATAAGAAACACGATCGTTTAAATCCAGACAAAATCCATTATCTACAATCTGTAAGAAATATAAATGTACAAGCGTTATACAATTAAGGGTATGTGTTATGACAATAAACATGAAAACCTCCCATGCAATTTATCTATTGAAAAAAGCCAGTAAATATTGTTGGTTTTCTTAGGAAACGCAAAGCTTTCTAAGCCGATAAACTTCTTGACAAGAGATTTCGTAGAATTTAAATCAAATACATTCTATTCATAGAGAATGTTTTGCAAGCAGAGGATTGGCCGATCGGTTCATTCAATGGCATTTAAATTTATAAAACTCTGATTCCAGGTATTTTTGAATACAGGCTATACTGATGTAGATCCTTGTATATTCTTACACTGCTGAATAGCTTCTTTTGTCAGATTTTATTCTGAAGAATCTTTTTTTATTCAGTGCTAACTCAATTAGTGATTCTTCTAATTTCCCAGATAATTGTATCAAGATTAATAATAATAATAATAAAATAATTTGAACATCTGTGATAAAAAGAAAAAATAAGTACTTGCTTGAACTGTAAAATTCAACATTTTAGCTCAGGCTTACATAAAATCTTGTTTAACAACATTTTTTTAAATCATCTTTTAAATATAAAAATATTATAATTCATTATACAAGAGTCACGCATAAAGTATTTGTAAAAACATGCACTTACCTTACTGAGCTAATAGCCAAATTACTATATTCATATTTAACAGGATTGTATGAATGAAATTATGAATTCAGATGATCTAATTTAATTTGGTAACAATTCACTTGCTATTTTTTGATAGCATGTTAAAACTTGCTATAATATTTCATATACCCTAAAGTTGGCGTTTCTCCGGCCATATTAATGGTCATATTTTACATGTAGATTCAAGGTTGGTTAACTTCAATATAGATGGCCACTATTTCGAAGTCAGCTATTCATCATTTTCAAGCAAATGTGCAAGTGCCGGTATATATATATATATATATATATATATATATATATATATATATATATAAGCATATATATATATATATATATATATATATATATATGCATATATATATATATATATATATATATATATATATATATATAATATATATATATATAATATATATATATATATATAATATTAACCTTACAGTGTCTAGAATAACAAGTGTTAAGAAGAGAAAACAATATTCTCTTTGAATTAAGTTAAATAGCTTATTAGTTTCATATTAAATTACAACAATATACGTTTATTGATAAAATTATAGAGATACGTGTAGATGTGCTATAAGTGAGCATTAATAAATTGCAATAAAATGGGCATGCGTAGGAGATAAATCTATTTCGATAAACTTCTAAAGAGTATCCTTTATATTAACTTTTTTGGATATCCAACATTTATTGGCTTATCAAATTCCACAGTCCTTTTCAGAAATTTATTTTATTCATTCCCATGTTTTATAAAGATAAGCGAAATTCAGTCTGCTTTCAAAAGTATTTTCCGAAATATTAAAATTTAGTATTCAGTAAACATGTCGATTATATAAAATCAATTTGCAGATTTTTCTCCCTTGAAATAGGAAATTCAAAACACCGTAAGGACAACAGGTAAATTCAAGAAGGCAGAACTTAAGCCTGGGAGTAACAGAATTCAATGATGCGATTTTTGATTTTTTGAACGAAAACAAAATGTCTGATTTGCAATCATGTTGACTGTCTCGAAACTCAATCCTTTTAGGAGATTCGGAACCGTATTTTATGAAAGAAATTATGTTTGGTGCATTGATATTCTTTCTATTGAATTGTTGGGATTAAGGAAACCGCAGATACATTGGATTTGTTTACCAAAGAATACGTTTTCATTGTATATATTTGTTTCTAAATTCACGTGTAACTTCTAGTTATAAGTGTATTTGTATTACCTGAAAATTCTCCTGTTTTCAATTTCTGATCTTTTACAAGAATATTAGCATTTTAATGGAATAGTTTTTCCTCTAATAATTTTACTTCTGAAATAGAAGTTATAATTGTACAAGATAAGCATTTTAATCATGAAAAAAAATTAGAATTGTAATTAGTTAATAAAATACGCGATGTATGAATACTCTAAATCATACTTTTATTTCTGTAAAGTTGCGTGTTTTGGCATGAACGCATAGTAATTTCAATGCCGAAGAATTGAAGAAACAATAACAAAATAACTATAAAAAAATAATAACTTTAAAGCTGGTGTAGGTAAGCCAGGTGTAGTTAATTTTATTTCAGAAATAAATAAATACCATTATACAGACAACTGCACCTTTTTAACACTTTACAACAAAGTTGAAATGTGTTTATGACTTTGTTCATTCTGTCTATCTGTCTGCCTGTCTTGTCCGTTAGCACGAAAACTGTCGTAAAAATGACTTTATCAAAATGAAATTTTAGTATGTTGTTCAGACGGTCTGTGGGACCTATGGAAATATAAATGGATAATATCTCCCAATTAGTTTTGGATTGCAGCCGGGTTGAAAAAATGAAATACATTGAACCCTATGGGACCTAATTTTTCAAAAAATTTTTAAGCGGATTTAAAATTCACAAATTGTTTCGAAAGTTTTAAGAAATATACAAATTATCCCAAAACATATATAAAACAATTTCAGAAAAATATATTCAGTAGTTTTTAAAATAAAAATTAAAATAACACTTACACTAATTACACTTTTTATATGAAGCGATCACGTGACAATTATATGAGGAGATCACGTGATCCACTTCAAAATAAAATATGGCATCTATTTTGTGTCAAAATCGTGATTTTTAAAGTTCTTTCTTACTTATATTTAGTGTTGTATCCGTCCTAAAACCGCTTTATTTTTGCTTAAATTCTGTGCATCTACATACTGAAACAACGCAATTGCAATATATGTCAGTGTAAATGATCATCAAACTTTAATTATTTCTATAACGAAGCGTACTTTTCACTTATGGAAAATGTAAACAGCAAAATATGTAGAATGAGTTGTATAAGAATAGCTGAATTTCTTTAACGCAAAATTATTTAGCTCATAGAGTCTGCAATATAGCTGATATGAACGAAATATTCTTTGATTTAACAGGGAGAAAGACGATTTTTTCGATGAAGTTTTAAACATAGAGTTCAATTACTTGTACCTCCATGATCTTATGTTTTTAAATAAAATGCATTATTATAGTATTGTGATGAATGAAATCAATGGAAAAATGTTATGAATGAAATGCTGTTTATATAGAGAGAGTCAGGCTTGTTATATTTCGATGACGTCATTTGAATGGATGTCAGTTGTTTTCGATGAAGTTTTCAAATATAATAAATTATTGTAGAATTATGATAAGTTTAAAAATATTACCGAGGAATATATCGCATTTTAGAGATGTTTAAACCAGGCAATTTATATTTCAATGCCGTCCTTTAATTGAAGTTCATTTTTTTCGATGAAGTTTTTAGTTTTCGAATATAATAAATTAATGTAATACTGTGATACTTTTAAAATATTACCGAGGAATGTATCGCATTTTAGAGATGTTTAAATGAAATTGCATTGAAGTTGGAAAGTGTTTCATAATCAATGCTTTACGCATGATTGACCTTTCTTGTTTAGTTTTCAGTGGATAACCACATTCTCCTCAACTGATAAACTGACTTAGATTTAAATATACAAAATTATAACTTTCTGAATTTCATAGCTATTTATTTCAGATTAGATATATTGGTGTATTATCTACTCCAATCTCATGCGATTCTGATATTAACCTTTTCCTTGCGGCGGTACAACAGTTGTACCACTGAAAATATCTTATTGTAGAACGGCGCTGGTTCAACTGCTGTACCAGTCTTTTTCATCACCATTTTTCTGGAAAAGGAGGAGAGCCCCTATTATACGCAGTTGAGTGCCGTGAAGAATGCCTGCAGCCCTTCCTTCAAGTTTCTTCTGACTGAAGGGGGGACGAATTACGAACAAAAGACAAGGTCATTGAAGGTGTTTATTTGGAAGGGTGGAATTTTCAGTTATTTTGCCGTTGTGGAGTTGAAAAAATCTGATGTGGGCAGCACATGACTTTCCCTGCAGACTTATATTCGCGTTCTATTTATTTAAATTAAATTTAATTCATATTTAATTCAATTTTCGTTCTCATTTGAAAACTGGACTTATTTTCAAAAATGGTGTAGGAAAAATGTGAAAAACTAAAATATCTCGAGAACGGCTAGTCCTAGCGTAATGGGGTTGGTCTTATTATTTTCTTCGCTAAAAATTACGTATTAAACAAGCATTTAATGGCTATATTTGAACATACGTAGTTCTTATGTTTAGATTTTGATGATTTTTGCGGGCCATTTTGCAAAAAAAGGCAGGTTAATTTTATTCGAATTATACCAAAATCTAATCAGCACCAGGGTGGCCTTCAAGCGACTTATCTGCTAAATTTTGTGAAATTCGGTCCATTAGATTTTCAGTTAGAGTGGATTTTAAGTTAAATTAGTTAAATTTTTAAGGGCCATTTCGCAAAAAAGGACGAGTTTTGTTTTTACAAATCCTACCAAAAACTAATCAGCTACAGGGTTTCACTCAAGTGACTTACAAACCGAATTTTATGAAATTCGGTCCATTAGTTTTTTAGTTAGAGTGGTTACATACATTGCACTGACAGACAGACAGACACACACACACAGACGTCACGCTAAAAATAGTTTTTTCGTATTCTAGAGGTCTCGAAACGTGTAG
This sequence comes from Amaurobius ferox, assembly GCA_951213105.1. Taxonomy (NCBI): domain Eukaryota; kingdom Metazoa; phylum Arthropoda; class Arachnida; order Araneae; family Amaurobiidae; genus Amaurobius; species Amaurobius ferox. The sequence goes on along the minus strand of OX578141.1, from coordinate 38,143,426 downwards.
ATCCGTCGAAAACTCGAGTTGCGATTTTCGACATGATTCCAATACTTTCCCTATACATTACCATGTATTGCAGGGAAAGTAAAAATGGATTCTTGGAGCCGTAACGTACAGGTTAATAAGATTTTTTTTTATGCATATATTCATTGTCTGCTGTAATTTCTTGAATATAAATCTTCTTAACGGTATAGTTACTGGAAGGAAAAGAGAACAAACTGCGAATTTAAATTTTGTACTGGGACTTAGCTGGCTACGCATACACGCATATTTTGGGGCACAGTCAAATGCATAGTTTGGATTTGAGTATTCGTGATATCTATCGTTAGCCTTAACCTGAGCGTGTAGCACATGATATGTACAGCTGCGACAAAAACGCCCCAGCTCTTGTTACATATTTTGAAATTTCCTAAAGTTTGACGACTTATTTCGAGTCTAGATCAAAATTCAACCTCCGATACCAAATTTCAAGTCATTTGAAAGAAACGTTTCCGAGTTAGGAGTATGTAAAGTTTTGAACTCCTTTTCCAGACTTTTATTCATATCTTCTGTAATGATTATCTTTTCATTCCGATGTTTTTTGTATTACGTTACCGTGGCGTGCTAAATAAAAAGATACTTAAAAGTACTACTTATTATTATTTATAATAATATTGTTAAATTAAACTTAATATACATGGTCGTAAATTCGTGCATAGTGTACTTATTATTTGTACATTGCATTATTGTGCTGCTATATAAAACCCTCCAATTACTTATATTTTGCGTGAGTGCTGTAATGGAATATTAATTAATATGTTACTAAAAGGATTACACCATTTTAACTTTAACAATAACATTTATTAAAAACATAAATACTTAATAATTCAATTACAACAATTAATCATATTATTTCGGCGGAGGGGAAATGTGAGACCAGTATGAATACAATTACTTAAAATGTATCTACGACCTTTGATTATTGATGAACACATACATAGAAAGTCTGTCTTGGACTTTGATCATATATCAAAATGCTTGCGTCAGTTATCTGTACTTGCCATAACTCGAGGTGTTTGGCTCCTTCTCGTACTACCGATTGCACTGCACACATCAATAGATCTAGCAATTATTTTTGGAACATCTATGGAACACTCTGCATCTCTAGTATTTTCGTTCTCTCATAATGTCGCGCCAGTATCACTGTTGTATCTCTGCACAAGTAATTATTCATCGTCTCGAAGTTATCTGTATAAGTGTTATTAAGTCATCGTCTCCAAGTATCTCTAAGTTTTCTGTCACGAGTATACTCCTAGTGTCCTTCTTCGGCTCTCTTTTTCCCTCGGGGGTGTCACTCCCCCTTTACTTTCATTTGCAGCATTCAGTGTGACGCAACAAGCACTTTCTTCATTGGTTAATCATTGAACCAATGTCGCTACTTGGCATCCTCGTAAGGGTCCTTCTCAGTCCCCTCTATCTTGACGCTCCTAAATTTATGGTTTGTTGTAAACCTCGGCACCATCCAGACTACAAATATTGTTCGATGTTTCGGACACAATAAATAACTGGCATAAACGTGTCTCACCAAAACGCATGTGAGATCTATTTCTGGTCTCACAGTTACTACAAATCTATCAAAACATAGTTTTGTAATTTGTATACATTTGAAACAATTTTTTGTATGAAATCTGAATTATTAAATTAATATTCAAGAAAAATATCAATAGGAACCGTGTTATATTTTAATGGAAATCAATTATCAAAGAAATTTTATGAGTATGCAAAATTTTAACTTTTCCCTTTTCTTTTATAATTATTAACTTTTTATATTTTATATTTAACTATATTTTAACTTTTTTTTTCTTTTGGTGTGTTTAAATATTCATCATAACGATGATTTCAGGGGTTGTATATTAGTTGAAAAAATAAATAATTTGAAAAGTTATATTAATTTTAATTTAATCTTCATTCAATATATCCAGTTTAAATAAAACTTTGTACAAAAGTGCAGTATAGATGGAACCTATTTTTTATTGTAGTGAGTTGAAACTTATATTTTTTAAATGGGACTTGATAAACCATCTAATGACGTAGTATTTATTACTCTACAATAATTAGTCCCAGAGTTATTGCGAGTTGAAATCACAAAATTATGTAATAATTTGTGATAATAAAATATTAATAAATATATAAAAATGTATAATAAAAAATAAATAAAATTATTTGATACTAATTGTCATAAGACATAGCTTTATCTCAAAGACTATTTGACTATTTTGCACATTTGCGATTTAGTGTGATAGTTACTACAACAACCTAAGAACATTTAGACAATGTTTAAATATCTATTCCTTGAACTAATCTCACAGTTTCAACATATTCGAATATTATTATGATGTGTTGATTCCATAATTCGCGTAATTCGTCAATTAATTCGACCATTTTAAAATATCATAAAATGATTATTGAAAAGGAGGGGGTGTTACGTTCTCAAACGCAAAATGAGATATCAGCATATAGTAACAAGTTTCAGTATAACAGCAAATGACTTACTTTATTAGAACAGGTGTGGTCAATGAACGAAATCTCGTACTTCAACTAAAGGTTTCCAATATGGAACTGACCCCTAAAATTGCACATTCCGCAATATTGAATATCTCTGGATTTAAAGTTGGGAACTGCGCGTAAATTTATATTTGGACTAATTTTCGTGTTCAGAATTTATTTAGGACACCAAATTCGGGTGCTGCAATTGCATATTTCGAAGTATGTGAACATTTAGATATGAAGACTGCCCCTTATGCACATTATATGCACTTGAATTTATGGAGGACGTTATTCCTAATCGAATGGTATCTTAATATTTGCTCTACGATGAACGATGCTCAAATAACAAGGGATGGGACTTATTTTCCACAGATCAACAAAGGCAAGTATATATATATCTACATTTTTGGGGTTCTTGTTGTCAATGGCTACATGCGGCTGCTAAAAATTACCTCTCACAAACAGTTAAAAGTGTATTTATATACACTAGCTTCGGGCACCGAAACTAGTGTATATAAATGCAAGACAAGTATATCAAGTATATTTTATACATATATTTTAACATATTATTATGAAGTGATATGAAATTTTCACAACATTAGATCAAAATATTAGATAGTTAGCGCATTTATAGTCAATAAATATTTTCAAATTAAAATATTTTTTACTTAGCTAATTTAGTTTTAATTAATAAAATCGCATGTTCGTAAAAGCTCATAATTATAAACACTCGATTTTATCGAAATATATTTTTATAATTAAACGTAAGTGTCGCTTTGAGAAATGAAAAATTGTAATCTCAAGGTGCGAAAAATATCTTCTGATATATAAACTAAACGCACACACAAAAAATAAAAATAAATAAAGAAAATAATTTTTACATTAAAAGTCACAATTTTTAAATATCCTCAGAGAAATAAACATTTTTAGAAACTGCGAAAATGTATAAAAAAGAAACAAAGCTATACTACACAGTGATAATAAAAGTAATTTCATAAATGTGGAGATTTCAGAAACCATTATTAAAATTGTTCTTTTTCTAAAGAAAATCTTTAAAATAAAAAATAGTCTTATAAAGACAACAACAAGAAGAAACAAGAAAAAACAATTAACTAGAAACTTAACAAGAAAAGACAATATTTTTTTATCAAAATCCACCAGTAAAATCTTGAAACCGTGTTCCAAATTTTTTTTTTAATTTTTATGTTAATTTTATTCTGAAGAGCGCAGCACTTAAACTCTAATTAAACTAATTTTGAGGTCTGGAGACTGACAAATATTAGCCGTATGAAATAGTCACCTTTTCTCACAGTTATTCATCATATCAGTATTTTCAGTATTAAATAAAAGTTTGCAGGAAATCGTGTTGGACAACTCGTCAAACTGATTTTTAATTAAAAGACAGCGAAATTTGAAAAGGCGCCAATTAACGCACTTTCGTGTCAAATACTCCACTTCTACTCCGAGTTCAATTACGCACTTTGTTTTTCTTTTCCTTAATCAGGTACAGAAATTGAATTGATCTCTTAAATAAATATCAAAGTGGAGAGGGTTAATTTTTGACTGAGATTCTGTCACAGACATGAAAAAACCCTGAGTGAATTAAATGATAGGAAATCTTATTAGTGATTGGGTAACGCTATAAATATAAAATTATAGTACTGAAAAGTATCCAAATAGTACTTTTAGTTATAGTTTTATATTTTAAAATTGATCCTTTCTTTTACAATATGAATTAACATAAACTTTGGGATTAGTGTAACATATAACTTTACGTTTGAACACATAACTTTGAAAAGTCATTTCTTACTAATATGCATTATAACGATTTCAGTTATATTTAGAAAATACTACCTGAATAATAAATACAGTGTGAGACCTTTTAGGTAATTTTAAGTCTCTGAAAAAAAATCTCAGACGAGTGACGCCACGGATGACAGTTTTGCTCGGAGAAGTTTACGACCCATAAATTCATGGCATCATCAGCTGGAAAAAGTCATGATAGTGACATTGGACGTAAATGATGCTTCCGAACAAGACTAGCACAGGTGCCATAGGATCCAATCAGGATGCACCCCATAATCGCATAAAGGGTAGGCCGACGAAAGTCGGGGAAAAACAAGGGCAGTGAAAGTCGAAGAAGGTGAGGTTCCCCGAAACAAGATTCAATAAAATATATTTTGCAGAAAGATATTATTACTAGAGTTTGACAAAGTTAGTGATCAGAGTTCCAGTAATGTCGTTGCACAAAAACAGTGATAGCGGCATTAAAATATATCCTAATGGCACAACTCAATTTGCTCAAGCCAACTCCTGTGCATATATGCGGTGTTACTGCAATAAACGAGATATGAATCACAATTATAATACGGTAAATGATCGAACTGAAAGCATTTTCAATGTCAAATATTACCACGGTCTCACATAAACCTCCTAAGTTTTTCTCTAAGCATTTTCTGAAAGAATTAAGAATTTAAATCAACGAGTATTGTAAATTAATTAATTATTAAGGGTTCTAGTGATAAGTTATTCCATAACTTATCACTGGGTTATGGAATAATAATGAAGGTGAGTTTACATAAAATAAATATAATTTTAAAAATAAATTGTGTAATCAGTGTGTTTATTTCTATCTATGATAAGTGGGTTCGCACTTGTGAGATAGATTTGGTGGATTACCGCGGTTATTTTAATTGTTTCATTTCCTTCAGCCTTGCTGATATTCTGAGAAGGAATCCATTTCCTTGGAACACGTTAAAATTGTGGGAAATGTCCTCATTGCAAAAATATTGTAAAAGTTTTTTTTGTACATAGATTAATGTGTTATGATGAGTTTGAAGTTTTTAAACTCATCGCAACAGCCACATACTCTTTATAAATTTTAGATAAAATCATGATTATTTTTTCACACCGATTTTTTTAATAGAAACAAATCAGCCTTACAAACAGATCATTAAGCTGGGTACTTAATAACGTCGTTAAGTCAGAAATTTCATTGATTTACTTTATATGTTTTGGAAGAGAGCATACAACTGTTGTTGGTTTTTTAATATAAATATTTCAATTAAATGTATTGAATAAGGTCAGAACCTTTAAGTATTTATAATTCTTAGAATATCACTCCTTTTATAGCATCTATTCAAAATTTATGTAAATAACTTTGTAAAATTAATTCAGAGACTGTTACAGTAAAATACCACATGCCGATGATAATATTTCCCTTTAAATTAAATATGTCATGAATATTGTAAATTTATCTGTGGAACATCATACATGGTTTCTGTAAGAACTTTACGTAACAAAATGCATAAAATAATAAAACAGAAAAAATAGAAATGCAAGTTTTAATACAACAAAATTAGCTCGTTTGAATACCACAGTGAGGACATGGAAAAGCTAAAATTTCAAAAATATTTTATTTACCATATTTTATTTACCTATTTTATTTACCGTAAATAAAATACCCCTTTTATTGACCGTAAATAAAATACCCCTTTTATTGACCGTAAATAAAATACCCCTTTTATTTACCATAAATTTGAATTCCAAAAATCATTTATTTACTCTTTATTGTTTTGAATTAAAAAATTGCTTATTTTTCGATAATTTAAATTAACAAAACCTCTGTTTACTTTTCGAACATTTAAATTAAAACAAGTACATTGTCTATTTACAAAAGCTTAAATCACAATTTTTCTTTTTACTTTCAATAATTAATATTTGAAAAACTTTTGTTTACTTCCACTAAGTTTTAAAATCCGTTGTTTATTTTTCGATACTTTGAAAACTCAATTTCAAAACTCAATTACTTTTCAAATCTCAATTACTTTTCTATAATTTAAATTTTGAAATGTCCTCTTAACTTTCAATAACTTAAATTTCAAAACGGTTTTGTTTGCTTTTCAATATTTAAATTTGTATACCCTCTATTTTACCTTCAATAATGTAAATGTAAGAGCATGTGTCTATATTTTAAACCTTTATTACGAAGAAGTTGCTTTCTTGAACTATGGAACTGTACATAGACTATGGCATCACATACTGAAAATTCCACATACATCATAATTGGCTGGTCATATTTTTCATTTGGATACAAATATTTGGGGCTTGGAAAACTACACAATTACTTTAATATTATTATTACAGTGAGTCACCGATAGAGCATTATTTCTGGATGCAAATCAGTAGAAGAAGAAAAACATATATTGATCGGGGTGTTAGTATGGCAATTTATTGCATTTTGAATATCTTTGTGTTATATATTCTCTTTTTTAGTAATACATATTTTTATGGTAAACATTTAAAGGAAAGTTTTCAAATTGTTAATGTTACTGATTTAAGTTTCTATGTAACTGAACCATGAACAGAAGATCTTACATAGGAATAAAAGTTTAAAAAATTGTTTAATATAATTAGGATGACTAAAGTAGGATACAAATTAGAGAATAAAATAAAATAAGATCAATGAGAAAAGCAATTAATATCTATTAGAAAAGAAAATAATCTAAGTTAGAAAAGGAAATAATCTAAATTAGAATAAAGGAATAAACTAAATTAGAAACGCTTGAAATAATTATCTATATGTCTAAATACATAATCAACCCGACACAGCAGTTATACTTTTAAAAAAGCAACCTAAATTTTAGTTTCTATACAAAACATTAAAGGCTCTATAAATTTTTGTGCCATCGATGCAAACTTTGATACTCTTCAAGAGAAATACACTAGAGTGAAAAAATATAAGCCTAAAAATACAAATACATGTAAATTTAGAACAAAATATGTAACAAAACTGCTTCGTTATTTACTTTTATGTCGATAATGAGATTAATTTTATCATACCTTTAAATTTTCTGATATCAGAATCATTTTCAATCATTTCGGCTCAGTAAATATTATGAAAAGTTGTTTTTACTATACCTTACAAGTTTATTTGCACAATTGTGGAAATATATTATCCTCGACTTAACAATGATCTTGCAATAACATTTATTTAATGGTATATAAATTAGGCATTAGAGTTAAAAGTCGTAGAAATGCAAATTCATTCCAGCTCTTTTATTAAGAAGTTTTTGTTACTATAGTTTTACATTAGAGGGATTATTCAAATGTAATCCACGAGATAAGGGACTTATCTTTTAATGATCTAGTCCCACTAATTTTGTGAATCTCAGTGTAATGATTTCTATTTTAAATAAAGAGACTATTATATTTTAATACGATGTGTACGTTTCAGTATTATTAGTCTGATTAGATTTATTATATAAGAGTTTTTGTTTTCCGTTAAGCTGTTAGATGGAGAGAAATTTTACCGAAAGACGTACCTTTTTCATTGTTGATCTTTTACATTCATAAGTGTGCATGAAGGTTTTTTATGTGTGAAATTTAATTGAAAACAAAGGAAAGAAAGAAAAATATATAAATGAGCCTTCATATTGTGGGAAATAGTGCGTACAATTCATTTTTGAGGCAACTATTAAGTATTTTTAAAATCTTTGCATATTTATTTTGTAAAGTTTCTGTGAGTTTGGTTAAAAACCGGTAGCGTCATCTCCAGAACCGAAAACGGAAATCCCTAGTAACCATTCCTATCATCACTGGTATTTGATGTTAAATACATATCCAAACACTATCTATAGCTGTCATCACCTAAGCACTATCTATAGCTAATCCAGAAAAATAAATGCTCCAAGGAAACTTTTTGAACAGAAAGTGAAAAAATCTGAAATGCAAATACTTAGTGAACCCTCGACTTCCTCCAGAATTTATTACTGAGTTCATATCAGCCATCATCTATGGTCTACTAATATTGATAAATATACCTTTCAAGAAAAAATGGGAACTGTAAGTGGAAAAACAATTGAAATTATAAATCATCAGTAAATACTCAAACCCTTCCAGAATGTGATGCTGAATCTATACCAGTAATTGTATAATCTATATTAATAGCGGGTTCGGAGAAATAACTGTTTCAAAGAGAATGAAGTAGTTTTGAACCTTAAAATGGAAAAGAAACGGATTTTCCCCCAAAAATAGTATTGCAAAATGTTTGCCACTAATAATTGCGAATTTTGATAAACTAAGTTGTATTTTAAATACATTGAAATTTCTATTCATATTTTATTTCTTCAACAAAATTTCAAAATTTTGTATAAATGTTTGATAGCGTTGAAAATTTGCCGGTATAAATAACAACACCCCTTCCCCACCTTATCGCTATACACATATAAATGTAAATAGATTGGTTTTATTTTGTTTACTCTCCTGAAACGGTCCCGTTGCTTTAAAAGTCGAGAGATCGTCTTTGTGCTCACTTTTTCTTTATCGTAGTTAAGCTCTGAATAAATTTCAAATAAAAGAAGAATATTTTTTTCCTAGATACGAAATCTTTTCCTATTTTACATTTACTCTGATCAAAATCTTGGCATAAAGAATATCCTCTGTGTAAAAGTCTTGTCCCATTTAACTTTCTCTTTGGTGCGTTTTATTTACTTTTTTTCGCATATTAATGCAAAGCATCTCCAAACCCATCTAAAAAAAACCCAGCGTCTATGAAAGCTTAAAACCTCAGCGACGAAAGAATTGGACAATATTTATCCTGCGCGAAAATATGCGCATATATCCTCTCCCCCAACGCATACAATACGTTAGAGCACTTTCTTGTAGCTATAGATTCATAAATATTGTTCAAGTTTTGTCCTTTCTACTTAAGGCCTAAGTTGAAAGCTTTGAATTTAGCATAATTTATGCGTTCTCCTTGCAACATCACTTGAAGTTTCACTCTGAAAGAAAGACTAAACCATCCTTTTTTCTGGTTCCCTTCATTTGAATTAAGGTCTTAAGGGATATACGAATGGTATTTCCGAATAGAGAAATGCCCCAATCACAGAATATCTTCAACTGTCGTCCGCTTGAAATGCTTCTATTCTTGTTTTTTTCTTTTTTCGCGTGTAGTTCTGGCGACAAGCTTGAGATTAATGCTTCCGTTTCGAAATCCTTTAGTTGTAACTTCTTATTCATCTTGAGGGTCGGAAACCTTCTTTTATAATATTTTTTGATTTTCAAAGTAAATCACTACAACTATTCTAATTTGTAGTTAAAACTTCCGGGTGTTTCGAAATATTTATTTTCTTTTCTTCATTTCCTAGACAGGAAAGCGTTTACTTATTTTCCTCTGTGCGTAAACGTGTGTTGTGTTTTTAAATCGCATTTATGCGTAAATAATGTAATTAATTTCAATGTTAAAATCGTTGAAAACAACAACAAGGAACAGCATTACAATCAATAATATTAAACAAGAATGGGAAAATGTATATTGAAAGTATTTTAATCATAACAAACCTTGCGGCTTCAATATGTTTATTAAATATTTAGAAAATTTATTTATACCCATAGAGCAATTACTAAATTATTTTAAATATTCCTCAACTAAACAACTTCACAGTTTTTTTTTGCATAATTATTTAAACAAGAGTTTGCATTTTATCTCTGAGATCAATTTCATTTATTTCTATCTTTGCATTATTATTAATAATGTAACTGTGAATAGAACTTATAGCATCATGCTTAGTGCATGAACCATCGCAGGCATTATTAATGCTAATTTTATCACTGCAAATCATGATCCCATGCTTTGGAATGGATTTTACCAACGGATTTTGTGATTATAAGGGACATGTGTTTTTAGGCTACTGTTTTTCAAGTCATTTTGCTAATCCTGTTACATATTCTAGAGGTAATGTATATTCTAAACGTTTTTGTTTCATCGTAAGATATATATGTTTAGGCAGCCATGCTCTCGAAAAAATAAAATTTAAGTAAAATAATTAGGTCGAGACGTTATCATATGAATGGCTTAATCCAACTTTATCGAATTCCGAACATTTCCACCTAATTTCTACTTTATACTAGCATGAAAAATACAATTGGTTACATTACACTAATAAAAACATTTTAACAACTGTACATGTTTATAAAAGATTGATAAAATAAAAATAAATAATGATTTATAATTTAGTAGAAACTATTTTCTGGTATAAAAAATATTTTTCTGCCCCAAATTTACAAAATCAAAATTAACAGTAAACATTTATTTATAGATAAAAATGTTGTTTGCATTATTATCTTGATTTACATGATTTTCCTATTAATTAATTTATTTATTTCCCTCTTAATATTTTATATGTGAATGATCCAGATTTCAGCCATTTAAGATTCATACAAGTATTTCATTATTCACTTACCCGAATAATTCATGTGAATAAATAATAATATGACGTGAACAAATTAAAATAAGATGTGAACAATTAATCGATTGTTTATATTTTATTTTTATGCTTCTTATGCTTTCATCGCATTTACTCATATTTAGTGTATATTTTCCATATTTTGCTATTATTTCCTGCAATGGTTTACATATTTCTTCCTCCCTCTACTTCTTATTTAAGTCAATTATTAAGGATTGTATAAATCTTATATACACTGTTATTTCAGTTTCATTTTAAGAAGTATATCATTTTTGCTTCATCTAGCATAAAGTTTGGATGTGAGCCGGGGGGAAGTGAACACTTTGTGGGACCCAGCTGAAATATGTATAACAATGATTTCGATTTCCAGGGTGTATATCATCCCATGAATTCTCTCTTAGGGTGTTTCCGCTCTGATCGTTTGTGCTTTTCCTGGTACATTGCAGTTGTGTTTGAGTTCTTGATCAATACACACTTTTTGTGATCTGAAAAATGCTCATAATATCCTTGAAACAAATGTAGTTGGCGAACTTTCATATGTTTGCTCCTATCAAGAATGAAGATAAAAATTAAAACCTCAAAGATCGCAGTAATATTCATTCAATATCCATTAAAATTGCTTCATATAGAGCATCAGAAACATGTTTATGTCACTAGGCAATTCGCTTAACGATGATTATGACTGTTCGGATATGTCGGTAGTCAACATAATTTCAGCAGATGATAATAAACAAAATATGTTTGTTGAATCTTTTTTTCTGATATTGTGTTTACATGTTCCAATGACTTTAAATAGCAATTAAGGTAATTACATTTTAATCTTTTGTAAACAGGACTTTTGTATTGAGATATTGAATCAATAACAGTGTTTTGATCTTAGATGCTTTCATATTAATAAATATCAATTTTGCCATACGCATGATAGGTTTTACGAAATATATGTTTTGAACAGAGTTATTTTGGAAAGATTTGGAAATCTTTCATTCTGGCGCTTAAATAAATGATACGACAAAATCTATACTTCCAAAAAATGAAAGGTAGAGAACATTCTTTCTCAATTCATTTTTGAACAAGAAAGAACAGTCTATAAGTCACAAAAATACCCTCTTCTTTATCTCTCCCAGAAAGAAATAAAGAACGAGATCTCATACGTTACCGCAAGTTTTATAACAAATATTGAAAACACAATAAGACATGAAAATTGACGATGAGAAATCGAAGAATCTTGTTGTGTATTTGTTGGTTTTACAACTCGGGGATTCTCTACGGCTGAGTTATCTTCGATTCCAAGAAAAAAAATTGTTTTCATTTCTGATATATATAAATATATCTATACATACACGTATATATTTTGTTTTGTTCTCTCCATCTTTCTCGATTTATGCTTTTGTCCTCTTTTTTCATCTAGAGCGGGATCTTGTTGATCCCTCTCGAAGTGTGTGCCACATGAAAATGTGTAAGACGAGTACTCCAGTAACCATAGCAACCGCGAGAAAATCCACACCTCAATATCCTATATCAAATTCTACTAAGAGATAATCAAGTACGGAATTTCACGTAGAGACATGTCACCGGATACTGGCCGAAGCTTTTGTTTATTCCTGGCCGCTACTACTAAGCTTCTTGTCAACGCTTTTCCAATCTCCGCTGTAATTTGGAATGATTGCGAGTCACAGCTCGTCAAAAAGTCACGGGACATAAAACAAAATTGGACTAGTGTTCAGTTTCGGTTAGCAAAAGGCACAAAAAGTGGTTGAGAAAGGTCCGATTATAAACTTCAAGTTTTCATCCAAAGAATCGAGTTTCTTGAAAACTTCAGCAAAACCTTTAATTTTAGACGATAAAAGAGCTGACCTCTACAGTTTTTTAAAAGTAACATCAGGCTTCAAGTAATAGTAATTTATATTTTTATGTGCTCTATATATCAGTTTTGAACGTACATAATTTTGAAATATATATTAATCCAATGAATTTAAATCGGAATACGATGATTTTTTATAATATATAATTTAACTTAGTTAGCAGATTTCATTTGTGAAATAAATATCAAAGCGATATCACTCGCATAGAAATCGTATGCTATATCATTTCCATTGGAGTTATATAAATGCCCAAAACATTTGATGCAAAGAAAAGAACTTGAAATCGCTGCATCCAAAATGTAATTTACATTATCGGATACGATCGTATAATCGACAGAAAAATAAACAGTTATAAGAACAATGCTCCAATTATGTATTTAATTTATATATGTTTGTAGATGCATGTTTGTAGCAAGTAAAGATAGCATGCCTGATCATTAATCAGATGACACTGGTTCGATTCTCAGTTCCGGCGGACTGTCTTATCAAGTAAAATTAAGTGTGACGTTTCAGCAGAATTTTGAAGAGATTTGGGGGAGTAGACAGGACTTCAACTGCCATATTTCACAGATACAAGCCCTTGTTTCAAAGATAATGCATATTATCACTTGAGTTGTGAGTCATAGTGTATTGATAGTATGAATATTGATAAAATGAGTATTTATTACTAATTAGGAAAAGTAACTATGATTCTCAGGAACTGACAGGGAATTTTTAGTGAATTATAGTATAGCGTTATGCATCTACGAAAAATACTGATAATCCAAAACTCCGAAAAATATCCGCTGATTCATGCCTGGAAATCTTCTTCATCGATTAGTTGTTTGGAATAAAAAACTCTCATAAAAATTTATTCATTCAAAATTATTTTTAAAAATGTAATACATAAAAACTAATACGTAAAAAAATGCTTATGCAAAAACATTTACGTATTTAAATATTAGAAAATTTACTCGACCATGCCCGGGGTTTAAGATGCAAATCTCTTATTAAAATTACACGGAAACTCGCAGTGAATTATTTAAACAAAAGAAAGCTTTAATAATAAGCCAACATAGAAAAAAAGAACACGCTGCGCCGCTATACACGCTAAGAATTATGCGCTTTTTAAAAGCTCGGCTTTTTTAATGTGTGGTTTAACATTCACAATAATCGTATGTAATCTAAGCAGGTCCGCCTGCTTTATTCAATAACGATACGACTTCTGCACTAAGCACTTAAATACACCTTCACTCGTTATACGCTTTAAATAAACGATTCCTTCTAGTATGCCCGCAGGCAGATTATACAATCTAGGTAAAACTATTCCCACTTAAAATATAACATAATTTCGTACCGAAACTTAGCACGTCTGGGGTTCACAAAATAAACCACCTTTTGATTGCGTGTATTGCAAGTATTTAGTTGGTATCACTCTGTAACCTGATATCCATAAATTAGAGATGTTAAGCAGAACCGAAAATGTTTTCCTGAAATCTTTTAAAAAGTAGGATTTCCTTATTGTTCAATGATTGCAATCTATGATTGTGCACAAAATCATGCTTATTAAACTAAAACTTTGGGAAACTGACACTCGTTTTGCCTTAATCACAAGCATTCCAATAATCGAGCTTTCCTTGAAGAAATCAGTCGTTGCTAATCAGTCATTTTGGAAACGTATTCCCCAATGTTCCTTACCCCTTGATCCCCATGCATTGCATATAACTGGTTTGAAGTTCAATGGGGAAATAATTGAGTCCATTAGAGTTCTTTAAATGATTGAAAAATGGGTAGGGATTTTCACATGCACATTCATAGGAAATTCCGATATGCAGTAACTAAATCGTTTGTTATACTGCAAATATATCATTACATATTCATGCCAAAATTTGAAATCTTGCGACTTTTGGATGCAAAATATAAATATAAAACTTCACAAATTCAATGAATTTTTATTTATTTTTAAATGGGAAGAAATCCCATTTACAGCTCGTTGAAAAGACCGTTTGTTGATTTTTTCCATGATGTCATTATAGAAAAATCCTTTTCTATCACTAAGAAACCGATTCCCTTAAAATAACAGTCCAACATTATATTACTAAAAAATAATTAGAACTTTTACAAACTGTCGAAAAGGTGTTTCCTCTCAGAAACCGAAGTATCTCTGTATTAAATTTCATCGCTATATGTCGTGTAAATTTTGCTTTATACTCAACACAAACATACATGCAGACATCTTATATTATTGTAGATTGAAATGTTTGTATTTGTTTTAAATTTACAAAATACCTTAATATTTGCATGTAGTATTTTTAGTAGTATTTTTATTTAAATACCAAACTTTAAACAAAACCAGATTTAAATATAAATGTTCAAATATTCAAAACTCCCAAATGCAAAAAAAAAAATGTTTGTAAATTGAAATTCTTATGATGTTTATAAAAATAAAAAAATATGTTTTAAAGTTTTTGCCAACGCTACTCTTGAAATGGTGACATTACCGTAATGTACATTATTTTCTTTAACATAAGCACAGTGTTGTATAATTCTAGAAGGTAGTTCATATTTATTTTAACAAATCCATATTATATAATTTGCGGAGCATATTGTGATAATCATTTGCACTATCTTTTACATACGGAATTATTTATTTCTAGGTATCACTATGCTATTTCAGTAAAATCTGGTAGTAACGTATGACAATCAGCGATCACAAAAGGCTTTAAATTTAGATATTTAATAAACGTTTTGTAACTTATATAATGTTTTAATTTTTAACATTTAAGGAAAAAGTTTTCAAAGAAATAATTTAATGACGATCCCATTATTTTCATTTGGCATTCATGGGTCTTAAATATTCGGACTTTTAAGCACGTTCTTATACTCTCAAAAGTTGTGATAGGAACTGCTTGAATATGAAAAGGTAAATTTTAAGAATATTCTAAAACTTGGCTTTCTAAAAATAGCACTATTTAATTTTTTCAGACAAAAATGCATTTTTTAGAATAATTGCCTTGCTTTTCATTTTCCTGCATTAAATTAGTATTCTATTTCGTAAGAAACATCTCTTCCAAAACCAATTACGCATAACAATGGGTGATTTTGACGGCGTGTCACTTTGTCAAGAGTTCAAAGGATGGAGAATTTACTTCATTTGCCTTTCATTTTCAGTCCATAGTTAAACGAAAGAGGATGAAAAATGTATTCATTAGTTAAAGCTGATTAGCTGAGATGGCACGGAAGGTCGTTAGCAGCAGGGATTTGCTAAAAGTGGAAAAATGCAGACAGTTAAACCATCCAAAGTTCAGGGAAAAATGACTTCCAAAGCGAAAATAAGCCTCTTGTGAATGATTTAAAATTCCAACTAATCTCCTATCTAAAGCATTAACTAAATTCCCATAATCAAGGGAATCATCCGCTTGCAATTTAAAACTTATTTTGAGAATGTTCTTTTAGACTTATCTAAACACAGATCTGAGGTATAAATATGTCCAAAATCTTATGGGATGATGATGAAATGCATTTAAGTTAAGGGGATAGAGAAGCGAGACTAAGACGATTTATGGCATTTATTTCCATTTTAATTAATGTTTTCTTTTAATAAATTTAAAGTAATTTCTCACTTACGTAATACATAATTTTAAATACATACTAACTTATTGTTTCCAATATGTTAGTCTATTGTGAATTGTAAAAATTAAATGTAATGTGAAAATTAGCATAATGTTAAACTACTTAGGCTATCAAGTTATCGTAATGCTTAAAATTTCAAAATGTATTTACAAAAGATTCATCAAATGATATTGAATGGGTAAGGGATGTTTTCTGTTTGTATGCAATAGATGGGAGTTATAAGCAAATAAATAATGATACTAGGAACATGCGTAATAGATTTATTGATTGGAATATTTATATAATTTCATCTGCAAATTAATTCAAGAACTGTGAGCTTGCCCTTACTCGCCAGCACGACATGTCTGCAAATAGAGTTTCAATTTTAAATGTGTCCGTACTTGCCAGCATGACATGTCTACAAATAGATTTTCAATTTTGAAAGTGTCCGTACTCGCCAGCATGACTTGTCAACAAATAGAGCTTCAATTTTAAAAGTGTCCGTACTCACCAGCATGGCATGTCTACAAATAGAATTTCAATTTCAAATGTGTCCATACTAGCCAACATGACATGTCTACAAATAGAGTTTCAATTTTAAAAGTGTCCGTACTCGCCAGCATGACATGTCTACAAATAAAAAGTGTCCGTAATCGCCAGCATGACATGTCTACAAACGGAGTTTCAATTTTAAAAGTGTCCGTACTCGCTAACATGACATGTCTACAAATAGGACTTGATAAAGAACCCAAACCTCGAGTTATAATTCCTGTTATCATGCAATGGATTGTTAGCATTTTATATAGCCCGTATTGTCATTTATAGAGCATAATTTGTAGAAAATTTAGCAATTAATAAAATAAAGAAATGTTTTTTTTTACGTCTAAGTGGATTTAAAATAAAACGAATTTGTTATCAAATATTTAATGTCAGTTAGTTTCTGATTACTGTCTTCTAATTGTAATTTATTTTCTTTGGTTCTGAAGCTTTGGAAAAAGAAATACTTTGCGTACATGCTACCATTAAAAATATGTTAAATTCACTTTGGAATAGCAAATTACATAATGGGCAATTGATATCAATGATATTAATTATATTTTTGGCTTTGTTTCGAGTTCCCTAAAAATGTTTGGAAAATGTTTAAATAGGCTGAAATGTAAATAAGGTTCTTGCGATTACTGATTGAATTCGCTTGCAAATTATATTGAAAAAATTCTAATACTTTTAAGAAATATCATACTCATTACTCTCATGAAAAGACAGATGTACGAACTAAGACACAAACATCATGCAAGTAAAGAATGAGTATTATTCATGGATGCTAAAATAGTGTAAAGTGTTCGACATCTGAGAGTCGAAATTTTGACTCGATTCTAGTAATTTTCTCTTATATGTAACATGTATTATGGGAAAAGTAAAATACGAATTTCAAAACAGTAAATGTACTACGTCATATGGTTTTCAAGAAATATGTTTTCAAGATACGTTTATTTCAGTAAAGAATGAATTTATATCTAAAATATTTTAATTGAGACTGCATCTTACGCTCAGCGGTCAAAATAAAAAAAGGCTAATTTGATCTTATGATCTTAAAATTTATATTTAAAGCTACATTTAGGATTTAGAATAAATTATTAAAAATGGAAACCTAAAAATATTGATTCCATTATACTTATTTTGTCTGAAATTCACTTAATGGGTGGCAAAAAGGAAAATGAATATTTTTTCAGATTGTTATATATCCAGGTCTGTATATTTATTTAAATAACATATAAAATAATGAAGTTTTATGGAAACTTAGGGTATTTATTGAAAGGATCTAAGGTTAAAATTTATTACTCATACTACCCAGATAAGGCACTTTTACTCATATTCTGTAACCTTTTTAAGCGAAATATGTTCATAGTCATTTCCATAGCAAAATATGCTGTCTGTGTTTCAGGAAAACAATATAAATATTGTCTTTAAATTTTCTTGAGAGGATATTTTAATTTCTTAATATCAGCTTAGGCAAGTAATTGTTAAGATCAAGCTTGTGAAAATCGGCTTAGTCAAGAAACTGTGACTAATTTTCTAAATTTGTTAATATTTTCTGCGTTATGCTTAAATATTAATAATAAATAAATAAATAAATAAGGTATTTTGATTATTATTTTATTATTTTGATCACATCTCATTTTAAACAATGTGTAATTGGAATTGATGTATTTCATGAGGTGGCTTTAGCGAAGAAAATTAATGGATTAAAATGTAAACCTAAATTATATTTACGTTACAGGTGCTAGAGGAAACTTTAGAAATCAAATATTTCAGATTCTTGGATAATTCGTCAGATATTCAGAACTTTCAGTGTCTTTGAAGTTGCAATAGAGTGTACCATTTAGAAACAGCTTTAGGTTAGATATTACTCAATCCTTAAACATAATGTTATGGAAATACCACCTCTTTGATAGGCGGGAATATTGTGTAACGTGGTTCATATGCTAATTGAACAAGTTCTTGGAAAACGAAGGGACTGTAATTGCATATATAAACTATAGTATTAAAACATATGTGTAAATATCACTGGTTCTCCAACTATCCGCAGAAGATAATGTTGTTGTTGAGACCCAGACCGTCCGACCTACCAGAAAGGTGTAAGGTAACTGTGCAGAAGATAATGTTGTACCAGCAGATTGTTCGTGTTTTGTCTAACGTGTATTCTATAGCGGAGACTAGCTCTTACAAAGAAAGGTTATTGGGAATACGAAAAGTTTCAAAGGAAATAAACAAATATAGATTGACTCTAGTAATCTTAAATAATAAAAGGCAATGTCTGTCTGTGTGTCGGTGTGTGTGTCTTATACACTATAGGTTCAGCGACCGCGCGTCGGAGAGCTACCAAATTTGACAATCGGAGATCCGGGGGGGGGGGGGGGTGACACGTGAAAATCGATTTTTAAAATTTGAATTATTTTTTTTTATTTTTCAATGTTTTATGCGATTTCGACCGTCTTTTCCCATTTTTCCCGTTTTATCTTCACGATACAAACGTCGTAGAAAAACACAAATCACACCATAGGAAAGAGCAGACAATTGTGAGTAAAAATATATCGATTACAAATCTCAGTGCCAAATTCGTAGATTTTAAAACAAAAGTCACTTTCGGCTCCAAAAAACGAATTTTCGTTTTTAAATCCTCCCATCGGGAAAAGTTTCAAGAATTTGGACTAATAATTTACATTTTTAGAAAGCTCAATGATCTGGCATTCTTACGAGCCAAATCTGGTTACGAAATAATTAAAAATGCCCGCAGAATCGGGATTTTAAAGAAGTAATGACTTTATATTTCTCGGTCAATTCTCAGCAAATATCCGATTTTCCCCCCACAGCCCCACCCAGAAATGGAGGGGACGTCAAGCCGTTTCATCGGGTTAGAGTGATATTTTAAATGATTGAATTAAGAGCTTAGCATACGGTCATTATAAAATTTAAATGATTGAATTATGGAGGATTGAATTGTGGTGAAGTATTGTATACATCGGGTGAAATTATTATATTTATATTTTAAATGATAGAACGATATAAATTTTTTAAATGGATATTTTAATTCATGGATATTTTAAATGGTTATTTTAAATGGATATATGGAACTATGGAATGCAGGTATTTTAAATGATATTAATGAAAAACTTAAACACTGAAGAAATAAAAAAATAAGTAAAAAGAAAGTTATGGAGATTGTCGCGGAGGGCGCGGTAACCCAGTGGTTAGCGCGCGGGAATTGCTCTCGGTAGACCCGGGTTCGATTCCCGCCGATGTCAAAACTGCTGCCGCGTTCATGCGGAGTGCGATCACGTTAAACATGTGGATCCGTAAGTCCTTCCGAGAGGTTGGTGGTAGGGGAAGGAGGGTACGATCCCTGTGGATGCCTCTCCCACTGGGTTCCGGTCTAAATTGGGTGAATAAAAAGAAAGTTATGGAGATTGTCGCGGAGGGCGAAGTAGCCCAGTGGTTAGATTTCGGGAATTGCACTTTGTAGGCCCGGGTTCGATTCCTGCCACTCCCAAAACTGCCGCTGTGTTCACACGCAGTACGATCACGTTAAACATGTGTTTCCGTAAGTCCTTTCGAGAGGTTGGTGGTAGGGGAAGGTGGATACGGTCCCTGTGGATGCCTCCCCACTGGGTTTCTGTCTAAATTATGTGGCATTATCTGGTCGTCCAAATAGTTGGTAGGTCGCGCCAGCGAGTTTGCCACGGTCAGAATTTTCAATGGTAGCAAACGGGCTGGTCGCCGAAGGCGGCGAGTCGTCATTAAAAATATAAGTGTTTAGTCATATATGTCAAAAAGATTGTATCTTTAATAATATTTCATGAGGGCAACTTTATCAATCTGCATTTTGAATGCAATTTACACTAAAATAATGATTTGAGACTACTAAAGTGTTACTAGAGTCAAAATCAAAACAGCAGTACTATCCGTAGCTCCTCAAACATTTAATTAAATTAGCATTATTTATTTAAATTTGCTCTACAAACATTTTGTTGAGCTAATTTCACCTCAAGTACGTATCCTGGTGTTCTATTTGACTGTTGATACTGTGTTATACCGTCAACAACGTTAATCCTTCATTGAACCAACTCAACCAATCATATCGGAATGAACGGTGTTTGTATTTTGCCCTATAGAATTTAGAATTTTTCCTTTCAAAGTTTTTCATTTTCTTTTTATTGGGATTCAATACCACTAGCATAATATAGAAAGAATTCTTACGCCCATTTCACATATTTTGAGTTTAGTTTTGCATACTTTCTTGACACAATGAATGTAAGTACTGGTTGTGACAACACAACTTCATAGATTTTTATTGCAGAAAATAAGGCCGAGTTTCCTCATATCTGCTTTTCTGAAGGACGTACTAAGGAGTTGTGTCATTTCTTCTATTGCCCTAGTGATATATGTGATGAACACGTATTTCAATTGGCTAACACACCACTGATCTCTGGTTATTCAGATGATGTTCTATTTACTGAGCAACAGAAATGATTATATATATCTGACGTCAAGCTGTGATTAAATAGCTGCTATAAATATACATGTTTTTAATCTGAAATGAACCCACCCCCCATTTCCCTCCATTAAATTTGAGAAGGAATGCAACTCCTGATCTGTAAAATTTTTTGACTTTCTTATTATCTGCAGCTTTATTTGCGGTAACTTAGCGCAATTTTAAATCGCCACCGTTAATCGTGTCTGGGTAAATTTCAAATTTAATATTATTCTGATCGACCCCAGTCCTCTGCTACATCAAAACTGAAGAATTTCATTGCTCCGATAATAATGTAACGGGCACTCAAAATCAAGCATATTTTAATAAATTATACAATTTCGTTTCCAATGAATAATATTAAAGTACAAACCTCCTTTTAAAAATGTAGCATATAATAATATATGTTGTGTGAGAAAATTCAAGTTCATATTATCAACTAACACATATCCGATATAAAACTCAAGATATCCGACTAAATATCCGAGTAGATAGGTATCCGATTAAAACTCAACATTTGATCATTATTAAATTACTGAATTCGAAATATATTTCGTAATTAACATCTAACTAATTACTATACAGATAGCTGATGCTCTGTGGAATGAATTTACTGCAATATTGGAGAAATCTGTGCAGTTACGCATTCTGTTACTTAAGTATGTATTATCATTTAAATTATGCATAAAATGTTGCACAGTGTCACTTGCCCTTATCATTCACTAGTATATCTAATATTTGACGGATTATAACTACTAGATTGATAGAAAAGAAGATGATATTTTTATACATGGTTGTAATATTCCATGTGAAAGAAAATTACTGAAAATTAATTAAATATTGGAATGCATTTTTTACATCTATGAAATTGCATCGAGCTACTTTAAATTTCCATAATTGTATTATTTGTGTATGAAGACAATTATTTGTGTCGAAAGATTTCTTGAAGGGCATAGGTTTTCTATCTCAACACACGAATTAACTAATTTAGCATGGCATCCGTGTGTATTTATAAGTGATTTTTATGCGGATTGAACATTTAGACAATGCAGTAGAATAAAAGTCACTTTATTATACATACATTATAAAATTATTACTTTTAGCAAGGAAGCATGCTGTTACTGAAATAAGATACGTTTCATGTGTGTGTTTTTCAAAGTATATTTATCAGATATGCATTTTTATTACGTTCTCAATTAGCAGTATAGTTCTTAAAATGTTTTGCATTAAATAGGGAAAACTTTATTAGCAATTCGTAGAAAGTGTTGTAGCTTCTTGAGATTAAAATTTTGAATGAAATACGTGAAAACACGTGAAAAAAGTATATATGAAAAAATTCACTTAGTTTTCATAGCATAGATGTTTTGTATCCATTAAAATCTTTCAGTCGCGTTTGATCATGTTTTCTTTGAAAAAAATCTAATACATCACAGTCGAAATCGCTAAAGCTCTAGGTTCTATTGCTAAGTACCATGTGGCAGAATAATACTTTTAGAAATTGTTTGAAGAAATTTTGCAGGGTTTTTTGTAGTATTTGTCTTAAGTCACTTAGAGTCAGCTTAGGGCATTTGAACATTTATCATCTTCATGTTTTTGAGAATTGATTTTTTAAGCTTACGTATATAAAAGAGAAATTACTGTCACTGTGCCTGCTCATAAATAATGTTTTCGATATTTTTAGATGTATAATTTTTTAAGTGCAGATTTATGAAATATTTTGAAATAATATTAAGCGCAGTTAGTTCATAAATATAGAAATTTGTTCGCTACAATCTTTGATGCAAATCTTTGCATATAAGCATTTTAAAATACATATGCCTGTCTCTTTAAACAACGATTTGAGTAAAACGAATTTCTTTTAATCCATGCTCAATGTGTCTGGTTAATAGGGGAAAGGTTTTAGATCTCGAAAACTATTACAGAATTTATCACACAAACATATCTTCACGAACCATCATCCCCTGACCGCGAAATAAAGAATTCGGAAACACGCATTATATATTATACACAGCCGAATACCCGTTGAAAATCTACAGACTCACAATAAGCAACCCTTGAAAAATATAAATTTTTAAACAATTCGCTTTTCACATTTATTCAGCATATCAAATATATTGGTGTGCAGAACATCCTAAAGAAGAAATATTGGTATTCACTTCTTCCTTTCGAACTATCTACACGTACACCATGTCTCTATCTCTTCCTGAAGCATATAATTTTATCATTTCCCCTTTCGAACCTTTTTCTGTGGAGCATACCCATAAATAAACATTTTTGAAAAACTGTGTTCGTCTTTTGTTTTTTATCAGATGATTAACCCATATACCAAATATCAAGTCTTTATCATATTTAAGAGGCAGCGCGTCTCATTTAGTCGGAAAATCGAGCATATTTGATTGCAGCACCCCCTAAAGTAGCAAATATTGGAAATCTGAAATTGCACACTCCCTTCCTTTCAAATTATCTACCCGTACACAACATTTGAAGTCTCTATCCTATCGCAAAGCATGTTTTTTCTATCACTTCACCTTTCGTCGTTTTTTCTGCGTAGCACCCTTTAAATGAACATTTTTGAAAAAACGTATTCGTCTTAACTTTTTTTATCAAATGATTAGCCCATATACTAAATTTCAAGTTTTTATCACTCTGTAAAGGAGAGGTTTTTCTTTAGTTCGTCAAATCGAATATTTTAGTGAGCGGCACCTCCTACAATAACAAATGTTGGAAAACTAAAATTGCACACTTTGCTCCTTTCCAACTATTTACCCGTACACCAAATTTGAAGGTTCTAACTCATCGCGAAACATGCTTTTCCTATCATTTCACCTCTCAAATGTTTTTGTATGGTGTACCTACCCCATTAAATATACATTTTTGAAACGCCCATATACCAAATATCAAGCCGCTATCACGTTTTAAAAGGGACGTTTCTCATTTATTCTGAAAATCGAATATTTATTTGTGATGTACCCCCTAAAGTAGATAATAATGGAAAACTAAAATTGTACACTTTCTTCCGTTCAAACTATCTACCCTTACACCAAATTTGAAAACTATCTCATCCTGAAGCATATTTTTTTATCATTTACCCTTCCTAACGTTTTGCCCTGGAGCACCCCCTTGAACGAACATTTTTGAAAAACTATATTCGTCTTGGGTGTATTCCTCAAGTGGTTAGCCCATATACCAACTTTCAAGACTCTATCAAATTTTAAAGGAGCCGTTTCTCATTTATTCAGCAAATCGAACATTTTGGTGAGAGGCACCCCCGTAAGTAGAAAATATTATAAATCTGAAATTGCATATTTTCTTCCTTATGAACGATTTACCTAAATGCCAAATTTGAAGTTTCTATTGCGTCGTACATCATGCTTTTCTATCATTTCACTTTTCGAACGTTTTGTTGTGGAGCACTTTCTCTACAGAACATTTTCGGAAAATACGATTTTTCTAGAAGGTGTTATCAAACGATTGACCTATGTACCAAATTACAAGTATCAATCTATTCGAGAAGTGCCTAAAAAGCGTGACAGACGGACAGCCAGACAGACGGAAACGTGGCAATTAATATATACATTATATATATATATATATATATATATATATAATAAATTTATAATATGAATTTCCAATGATAGAATAGAGAGAAGTTGTAACTCTTAAAACATTCATTTAAAAAACGCTAACAACATAAAAATATATAGAAAAAAGAGATTCATCTTTCAAGAGGAAGATAAAAATATCATGCATATATAAAATGCATGCATATATCATGCATATATAAAAGACATGTTATTAAGCTAAATATAATCAACATATATCAATGGTGAGAATTCTAAAATTGAAAAACAAAAAATAACCAAGCATTAAAGTCATAAACGTGGATAAGCACTAGGATTAAAACGTTGTTTAATTTGAACTAATTCGTCTTGACTCCCAAGTATTTATTCAAATTGAACAAAAAACCTTGTTTCTGGAGGCAGAAATAGATAATATATACAGGGTTGATAAAATAAAACTGGCCCGGAAAAGTCTTCTAATGATCTCCTGGCTGTTTAAATTACGTTTTCACGAAATTCCGAAAAACTTTTCCGGGCCAGTTTTATTTTGGCAACCCTGTATATATAAATACAGGGTATAAAATAAAACTGGCCGGGAAAAGTTTTTTTAGGAATTTCGTGAAAACGTAATTTAAACAGCAAGGAGATATTTTGAAGACTTTTCTGGGCCAGTTTTATTTTATCAACCCTGTATATATATATATATATATATATATATATATATATATATATATATATATATATATATATATATATATACTACGCTTGTTTACCATATCTTCATGAAATAAACGCACATAAGTTTTCCACCTTGTTTCGGAATTTAAGCATAACTGTATGATAAATCGATAAATCAGGAGTGAAACGAACAACCAAAGCCTCCATTACCATGCTTGCCAAAGTTGATCAGTATTCTGTTTCCATTGCACTAATATGAATGGGCTAGTTTCAAAATGGATTTCTATTGTTTCGTATGCATGAACGGACATTTTTGTGATCCGACTAGAAATAACCATCAATCTCATTTTTTATCTCGATCCGATCGTGATGGCTATATTTAATTATGTGTTTATTACACAATAAGTCATTTGGCATTGTTTCTTACTTAAAAACCCTTTTCTGAAATATTAACTGTATATAATACATTATAGTGATAATGGGTGGTAGCTAATGGATGGTGCTAACTGTGCGGCAATAAAGACACAAGACATTGAAGTAATATTTATATGAAAATATATAAGGAAAATTAAACTTTAGTAAACAGTGAAAATTGAAGAGTATAAAATTTCTATGTCACAAATCAAGACGCTGATATTTGTCTTATGCTCTTCGAAAAAGTCGTTTGATATTATTCGCAGCAAAATACTCTAGTATATTGCTCAAAATTATTTATAATTGCACCGTTTCACTAAGCTATTACCGTATTCTATTGTATTAGGGCGTCAGAAAGATACTGGCGTCAGTCAAAAATAATGTGCAATACCGTCAGAAACTTTTAAGAGTATTGCAATCCAAGGTGTTGATGCTGAGTCAAAGGAACTGAGAATATTAATGACAGAGGATATAAAGGATAAAGGAAAGATATCTAAAAATATCACCCATTCTCTCGTAAACGTAGTTCAACACATGGCGCTCTATTTTTGCAGATATCAGGATTTGTTGACAGGTCTTGCGTTTGTTAGCGCTCATGAAAACAAGAATATCAAATAACTGCATTGGTCGTTTAGGACTTGATGTTGATGGTCTCGAGCCAGGCTCGAACTCGGGACCTAGAGCTTATAGGGTGGATATTATAAGGCTAGACCAAACGCTAGCTTCGGATCCGGACTATTAATTCGGGTACTGATTCCTAGTATCTTCTATCGATATATCTGGCAGCAGCTGAGTCGGCTGCTGCCACACACTCCACCCCCTGATGAGAAGCTCAGTCGAATTTCGGTGTCGCGTCTCCAGCCCGAAACTGAGTATTGAGCCGAATAGTCGGGAGACATGTCGTACCTCCTCGTGCGCCTACATGACGCCAGTCGTAGTCATCCTGGAGAGAGGAGTGATCGACGTCTCTGACTCGGTGTGGTGCTGCTACCTAGTGTTGTTTGCTTGAGTTAATTTTTCAGTTTACCATTGTAGGGAATCACGATGTTGGTCCAAAGCCAGGCTCAAACTTGGAACCTGCTGCTTACAAGACCGGCATTATATGGTTAGACCGAAAGCTAGCTTCGGATCTGAACTTATAATTTAGGTACTGATTCCTAGCATCTTCGCTCAATGTATTTGGCAGGCGCAGAGTCAGCTGCTGCTGCAGTCGCAAATATTTTTTCTCCCTCATTAGGTGGCTTCTGTTTATACGAATGTAAATACATATGGCCACAGATATTTTTCTCTTTATGTTGCATTTAGATTTGGAACTTGAAACTTTGCACACTTGTTAGCCAATATTCTGAGAATCTGGTCCTTACTTCTATCGGTGTTGGTCCTTTTGCGCTCTCATTATTAGTCAGTATACTCACTTTCCATATGATGTTAATTATCTTGAAATTCATAATGAGACATAATTATAGGGATCGTAAAATTATCAACATTTTCTTTAATCGGCATATTTAAAAAATCTTAAAGTTCAAGATTATCATCTTGTTACTTTAGTTGCTTCGTTTAAATTTCTACAAAGAAGTTTAGTGAATCAGAAATTATTTTGACTGACTGAAATCTGTGTAGTTTTACAAAGTATCGTAACATTAATCTACAGTAATAAAATCAAATTTTAGCAATTCGTAAAATTCAATAATTAAGTGAGGAATATTTTAATTATTATAAAATAAAAATTACATGTAAACGAATTCAAATAAATAATAATGCATTTCAATTTCTATTATTTATTATTTGTAATATTATTTTTAATTTTATTATTTTTTAATTTTTATAATTTTTTATTATTTAAATTTTCTCGCATAATGCGTGGTAATCCGTGGATTTGTCTTATCGTGGTCTTCTTAACGGGCGCCATGAGTGCAGATCGAATGCCACCAAACGGTGGATAATGGTCCTGGTCGATATGGGAGCCTCAAGGGTGTCCTGCACTTCCTGCAAAATTGCGATGGAAGTGGCCTGCGGGGCCACCAAAGCCAGCCGACGGTTGCGTCGGTTCATGCGTGCTGACGTCGCTCTGGCCATTCCGGCACCCCTCAAAGTGCCACAATCCTTTGTTCCAACCATCTTCGTCGCAGCCGGTGCACCATGGATGCGTGTAGTTAGCTATCAGCTCACGTATGGACCAACCTGCCCTTTTGAGTCCGATTACCACACCTCCCGTGAAATCGTCTATCTGCTGGAACAGTCTCGGTTGGCGTAGGCCCGGCATTATCTGTTACTACACGTTTCCTATGAGACAAAAAAATTGCAAAATGATTTCCCTGGTAGACAGAGCGGAGCGACTACTGCCGATTCTGCTGGTTCCATCCCCTATATCTCACTCAGCGTGCGCGATACAGCTGCGCATTTCGCATCATTTGCATAACTCGATGAGCTGTGTCTACCCCACAATGTGCAGATTTTTCTGCCCACTCCTTCTTGGTGTTTCATTTTCACTGTCACGTAGTGTATATATATATATATATATATATATATCCGATTTATTATATACGATCTCTTATTTGCATGCAACATTGATAAAACACGTGCTTTAAGATTTGATACTTTATTTTAATATATATCTCAACTGTTTAATTTATCATTCATTTATATGACACTTTTCGTTGGTCCACTGAACACCAGTTAAACTTTCTGGGCTCATTTGAAGATATTAAGAAGCTGTATACTTTGCATTTAACTAATTAGGACAAATTACCTCAAAGTGTGTTTAGCGGTTTGATTGATTGCGTTTTATATTTCCACGAGGACATTTCGTAGTTAATAGAAACGAACTTCAAAATGTATGCTTTAATAAGCTTGAGAGGAGAGATGAATATATATATATATATATATATATATATATATATATCCTCTGTTGTATATAAAATTTAAGAAAAACATTACATCATTTAGTATTGAAACTACAAAAATGAACATATCAAAGCTATGCATGTTTTATGTTGAGTTATTAAAATGATTGTCAGCTTCATTTAATTCACACAACAGGAGAAATTTGGTTCTACATTATGTGAGAGTAATGATTCAGAAATAAATGTTCATATTTTAAAATCAAAGCAAGTAAAATGCTAAACAATTTACAAAACTTTGCTAAGAATTATTACTTTCCTTATATACATAATGTATAAGGAAAGTATTGTGACGAGGTCGAAAATTCGAATTCGAGTTTTCGACGGGAGAGCACGTTTCAAGCATCCCTGATCACGAATCAAACATTTTTGAAGTGATGTCTGTGTGTGTGTGTGTGTGTGAAAGTATGTGTGTGTGTGTGAAAGTATGTGTGTGTGTGTGTGTGTGTGTCAGTGAGACTGTGGAGACGATAACTGACGAACGAATGGACCGATTCGAACGGAATTTGGTACAAAAATCACAATCCGTAAACACTGGAAGTCTATTGTTTTTAAACGTAATTGAATGTTCAGAACCCCCCCCCCCCTAAATTTTCGAGTGAAATTTCGAAAAAATCAAAACCGCTAATAAAGTTACATAAATAGATATTTCTTATGTAATTTTTCATTAGAAAACGATTAACATAAATTTTAGAACGCTAACATGAACCGTTCTCGAGATATTGCACATTTAAAAAAAAAATCAAAAAGTCCTATAAAATAAAAAATATATATTTCCTATTGAGAAACATGTTCACTTTTCATATGTAATACCATGCGATAAATTGGGTGACATCATTCTTGTGGATCTAGCTCGTTCCATTCATGAGAAAAGATACTTCGAGTAATACTTTTGTATTTGAACGCCAATAGTTATTTATCTACTATAAGAATAACTTATTTCTCTGTCAGTAGAGCTTGGCGAGATTTTGGCGAAGAATTTGGCGGAATGTCGCCAACTTGGCGACTTTTTGAAATGTTGTCAAATTAACGAAAATCTCTCCAAATGGATTAAAATGACGCTAAAACAATGAAAATGACGACTAATTGTCGAAAATTCAATATCTTGGAAAGAATATAAATTTTATAAAAATAATCCACTATAAGAAAAACCTATTTTTTTTACTGTAAAAGTAGTAAATCCATTGCATTATATAAGGAAAGTCATGTGTTGCCCACATCAGATTTTGTGTGTATGTACTAAAGATGTACTGAAAATGTATGTACTATGCATTATTAATAATAATTGTCTAATAATGCATATCTATATTGAATTCTGACTATCCCAAATACATTATCCATTTGTGCAAACAACCGTGTCATTGGTATCAAATGACTCATCCTCTCGGAAGAAATTAAAGATCCATAACATGGAATACGTAGGTTGATATGATATTAAAGTAATTTTAATGACAGAAAACAATAATGCAGATACACGATATTAAAACAATTTTTAAATACAAAAAATATAAGAACATTGCAATTTTTTAAGGGTAAAAAATATATTATATTCTCGATTATATTAAGTTTTCCAATCAATTAGCATCGATACCTTTTAACTAATAATAATCAGTATTTCCTTTAAATTAGTAAAACTCATAAACTAATACGCACAGATGCATTTATACTAATACGCACTGATACGTATGTAATTTTAAGCATTAAAGAATATATACTCGTATTAATAAGAACTGATACATCTAAATGTTAAACATAGAGAAGCATGCCAATAAACACACTTAGGTATCTATATTAATAAGAGCATATACACTTATATAAGGACTGATTCCCTTAAAATAAACTGCACGAATATTAATAAGGATTGATTCACTGAAAATTATCAGCAGGAATACACTCATACTAATAATTACTGATATACTAATATGTAATACTACTCTGGTAAAAAGCATCGATACACGTATACGAATAAGCATTAATACATTTGTTCTACTAAGCACTGATACACATACAAATCCACCTATACTAATCATCACGAATACACTTATACTAATAAATTTATAATGTACTAATAACTATTAATACACCTATACTTTTAGTAATAAACACTGATACACTTAAATAATAATCACACAGAAATACCTGCCAAAATACTTATATACCTACAAGGATAAGAAGAGATACAATTATACTATTAAGGACTGGCACATTTACGAATAAGTACTGATAATTGTATTCTAATCATCATCAATGCACTGAAACAAATAGGAACGTATACATTTAATTACTAATAAGCATCTATAGTTTCGATACGTACAACCTGTTCGGAAATAGAACTTTACGCAGATTAATTTGGAATCCACAGTGATAAATTATCGTCAAAATCATGATCAATGATAATTAGCAATTCATATCCACGGTAAACGAAAACCAGTAATATTAAAATAGAAGAATTCATGTAATAAAGCTCAGAAACGAAACCCGTTTAGCGTGAAGAAAAAATATGCATCCCGAGCTTTACAAAATGCATAAAACAGTTTTCGGTTATCAGAGAGATGATACATAAGGCACATGGTATTTATTTAACTTTTGGACTATAAAAAATCCTTAAAATATGGTATTTAGATTAAAATCATATTGATTACAGGATAAGAATAGTGTTCAAAATATAGATTGAAAGCAAATGCACAAGTTAATTGTATTGCCTATTGTATTTGATCGAAATCATAATGCATTTTTCTAAAGCATGAATGAAAAATACATTTTCTCTCAATTGAGCCCGTTCTCTTATTTAATATTTTCTTTTCTAGAATATGTATCTCTTTCCCCACTACGCAAAAATTTACGATTCGATAAATGTTATTACCACAGAATTATTTTTTGCATAAGCAGAGGATTTGGCACTTGAGCGGTTCCTTTAATGATGCCACATTAATTAAACCGCATTTCGAAATTTAAACGTATTCCAGAAGAGGGGACTTTTAATATTAATTCCATCAAGTTTTCAATTTTAATCTTCTACGTGTCCTGCTAATATAGAACATTTTTTCTGTCATTTGTCTTGTCCTTCCGCTCTCGTGGAGCATTAAATTCCCAACTTCCAAAGATTTTTATGAAACACCTGGTATATTAATTTCTAATTTAAGGCAAGCAATTACAAATTAAGTTCAGACATATCATATCTAATTAAATGAGAAACTAGCTTCTGACGTACGTCTAATAAATAAGACGCTACTCAGACGAAAGTTGGTGAAATTATTCATATAATGGATTTAAATGAGCAGTGGAAGTTTGAAGAACGTTATTGAAATTAAAAATTGAAAATATTTTGTGTAAAAAAGTATTCATGTTAATATTTTTAATAAATGACATTTTTGAAAAGTTATGCGAGAACGTTAAAACATTAAACTATAGTAAATGAAAACATTTGATTTGGCTGTATAGTGTCATATATTATTCCTGAAGTGAAAAATAATGGATTGATGACGTGTGTACAATGATATTATTATTTAATATGGATCTTAAATTAAAATGAAATAGAAAACACTTTTAAAGAGGAATTTTTCTAAATAATTTTCAGTGAGTTTTGTAAACAGCTAAATGTAATGGACCTTGAAATATATGCCTCCAAAGAGAATCCTGTTGATTTTTAAAAATTTAAAAATAGTGAAAATGTTATATAAATATGCGGCATATTTCAAATTCTGATTTATCAAAAGTTATTACACTCGCTGGTATAAAGTAACTCTTACACATATCAAAGTAAAATTAAGAAATCTCCGCACGTAGATGTCTCAGATTAGATATAGAGAACTCACTGTAAGGATTAGGGAGGTAGGTTTCATGAATGTAAGCTATTGATCTTTAAAATATATTCTTGAAAAAAAGGTAATCATGACCTGAGTATAGCATAACTAGAAGAAAAGCGGAATGTTTAGAAAAGTCAAGTGTGGCATGAAATGATTTAGATAATATATGTTTTATTAGAGTACGAACTATTTTTTGTCAAATGCGGTTGATTTTTAGTATTGTACTATATAACTTTTAGTAGAAGGTGTCTACTTAACAAAATTCTGTAGTGGTTATATAATTTTGGCACAGAAGCAAATGCCAGATTAACCCTTTTCTTGCAATAAAAAAACATCAACACGTTTTATGACCGGAATATTTCAAATTTTCAAATTTATTTTTTAAAGCCCAATTTCTGGAAAGACTGAAAAATTTCGATCATCGTTTTATGTATATTTTTTATACATGTTATTATACTACAAATAGTTTTAATTACGTATCTCGAAAGAAAATCTATCTTTTTGAAGGAGTTTGATATTAAGGGTTTCTCAAGGTTGATTAGGGATTACTTCTAGATTCCTTTCCTCTTTCTTTCCTTTCTTTCGCATTAAATTTAGAGTGAAAGAGCGACATCGTTTAAACAGAGTATTACTTCTAAAGTTCTTTAATTAATGAATCAACTGATAGAGTGCAACAAGAGTGGAAAAATCCACAGACGCGTGAAAAAGGTTTGAAAGCTTACAGAGAGAAAAAATGTTTCTCCGGATACTTTTCTCTCTCCCTTTTCTTTTGGATCATTCTTAATTGCAGTCTCAAGTCCCTTCAATGCAAAAGGAAAACGAGATGCCGTTTCGATTTCATCGTGGCCTTCAATTTTCGAAATTCTCAGCCTTTTCTGTCGTTTTTAATTTTTCTTAGCTTTTCTTCCAGATAACTCCTTTAAGTCGACGCCATCTGGCTTTTTCGGAAGTTTTGCGGAAAATATCTTTACCAATTTTATCTTCAGCGTTAATTGCCCTTCCCATTTTAGAACGTTTTGTAAAAACAATCTAGAAATAAATAGACCTAATAAAAAATAGATAATTGTTGCCTTAAATGTGAAATTTAAGTTCATTAAGATAAGTAATAATGAGCTAAGTATTTTTTACCTGGTGTCAATAGCGTATGTGAGCTATAAAAAAAATACGATTTTTACTTTCCTTGTATACATTGTATAATATATAAGGAAAGTATTGAGACGGGGATAGAAAATTTGAATTCGATTTTTCGAAGTTAGAGCACGTTTCAAGCATTCCTGAACACACAACAAACACATTTGAGGTGATCTCTCTCTTTTTCTCTCTCTCTCTGTGTGTGTGTGTATCAATGCGTCTGTGGAGACGATATCTCACGAACGAATAGAGCGATTCGAACAAAATTTAGTACACAAATTACAATCAATAAATATTGGAAGTCTATTGCTTTTGAGTACAATCGAATTTTCAGAACCTCACTATATTTTAAAGTGAAATTTTGATAAAAACACCAAAAAATTAAATATTTTAATAAAGTTACGCAAATAGTCATTTCTTAGGTAATTTTTTATTAGATAAGATTTTTATTAGTCCTTTCTTGAGATATTGAACATTATTTAATAAATGTATCAAAAACCACATAAAATAAAAATAAGTATTAACTATTAAGAAATATGTTCACTTTTCATATGTAATGTCATTAATTTGATGACATTCTCGTGGATCTAACTCGCTCCAATTATGCGAAAAGATACTTTGGGTAATACTTTTTTATTTGACCGCCAATATATCATTTGTCTGCTATAAGGATAACTTATTTCTACGTCCATAACACTTGGCGAGATTTTGGCGACAAATTTGGCAGAATGTCGCCTACTTGGCGACTTTTCTAAATGTTGCTACATTAACAAAAATGTCGCAAAATTGATAAAAATTACGCTAAATCAATGAAAATGATGACTAATTGACGAAAATTCAATATCTTGGAAAGAATATAAGAATCTACTATAAGAAAAAATTTGTTCCATCCCTAGCGTTTGGCAACATTTTGGTGCCGAATTTGTCGAAATATCTCCCACTTGCTGTGCTACTTAATGTTGCCAAATTGACGAAAATATCACCAAATTGAGGAAAATATCACCAAATTGATAAAAATTTGCCAAATTGATTAAACCGACGCTAAATCAATGAAATGACGTCAAATTCATGAAAGTTCAATATCTTGGACTTGAATGACCAATTTCTCCGTCCGTCTGTAACTCTTGATGAGAAATTTAGCAGGACGTCGCCAACTTAACGACTACTTTAAATTTTGCCAAGGTGACAAAATTGTCGCCAAATTGATAAAAATGACGCCAAATGGGAAGTAATGTTTCGCACATTCTGATTTCCGTCATATCACGGTTATACATTCTAGTTAATAATAGAAAACCCTTGATTTATCTGTCTATCTACCTATCTCTGGGTGACGCTTGGCGAAAATGTTGACGGCGAAAATGTTTGGCGATATATTGCCAACCTGACGACTTTTTTATATTTACGAAAATGTTGCAACATACATAAAAATGACTAAAATTCAAACAAATTAACTGCGTTTTGACAAGAATACTATTGTAATGATCTTTCGATAGCGTTTATCTGTGAAGTCCAATCATCTCACTTGGCGCCAAATTTGACGATTTTTAAAGTGTCGCCAACTTTATCAAATGCGCCAAATCAATAAAAATATCCACAAATCAGTAAAAATGTCGCCAAATTGATAAAAATGTCGCCAAACTGATAAAGATGACGCCAAATCAATAAAATTAATTTTGTTTGGAAAGGGGATAGTATTGTAATGTTTCGGAAGTATTTATCTGTTAGTACAACCATCCCATTTGGCGACACATTTAGCGAAATTTTGAAATGTCTCCAAATTCATTAAAATATTGCCAAATTAACGACAATTTTGGAAAATCGATAAAAATGTCGCTAAATTGATAAAAATGACGCCATATCAATAAATTAATTCTATTTTGAAAGGGGATAGTATTGTAATGGTGTTTCGGCAGCGTTTGTCTGTCAGTCCAACTGTTCCACTTGGTGACAATTTTGCCGAGTTTTTTTTTATTTGTCTCAAAAGTGAACAAAATATCACAAAAGTTAACGAAAATGTCACCAAATCGGTGAAATGCAATATCTTGGGAAGAATATAATAATCTACTATACGAAAAAGACATTTCTCTGTTCGTGCATCCGTGACGTTTGGAGAAAAAGTTAGCAAAGATTTTGGCGGGATGTCGCAAATGTCACCAAATTGAGAAAATTAACCCCAAATGGGAGGTACTATTTTGCAAATTTTGAATTCCAACATATGATGGGCATACCTTAAATACCTTCTTATATACCTCCTATTTCTTATATACCTTCTAATATCTAAGAAATGATCTTATCTCCGTTTGTCTGTAACACTTGTTGATGCATTTGGTGAACTTGGGAATAATTTATCAAAGTATCGCCAACGTGCCGATATTTCGCCCCAGATTGATGAAAAAATCGTCAAAATGACAAAAATGACTCTAAATTAATGAAAATGACGCGTAATTGGTGTATTATTTCTTAAAATATTTTAGTAGATGGACTATATCGCTTATTAAGGATGATATCAATATTGATAATTGTGTGTTTAAAGTTGCGCAATATATAAGTTTATTGGGTACTTTGAAACAGTTTTACATGTTGTCATTCAGAAAATCGCCATATGTACAATTGAACGTTCAAAACACAGTTCGGCTGATCTTATTCATTATTATTTGACTGTAAGAAGAGTAAATTCCCTGCATTATATAAGGAAAGGCATGTGCTGCCCACATCAGATTTTTTAAAATGGAGACACTGAAGTTTATTTCTGAAATATAATAACTGGCAACAGTTTGGATATGTTTTACAGTTTTTGAGTTCTTTTAATAACATTGTACCTGTAAATTTACAATAAGTATTTGAAATTCTTATTCAGATAAGTATACAACGTAAAATAATGTATTTATACAAATTGAAATCTGAGGTTGATCATTTAAAAATTATTCATAAACATCCAATTCTCATGTAGATTTAATTTTATCAACTGGTTTGATTATTTGACTTCATTGACTCCGATTATTCTGGATACAGATAATTAGGATTGCTTGATCGTAAATTAAGAACCCATCAGCAACATATAAGTGGAAACGCCGATTCTCTAAGATTAATTTACACACTGTGATTTGATTTCAAGCTTCTGAACGTTCCAATTTGCTATTTCAAACAAAAATTTCTTCAGCTATAACATTTCGAAAATTTTGACATTCATTTAACAATCTCTATAGCAGCTTTTCATAGCAGTTTCCTGACATTCAAATCCTATTTTTTTTATTAAAAGAAGTAAGTAAAGTTTCTTAATAAAAGAAATAATTAAACGACACAATTGAAGATATAATATAATGTCTGAGTTCAATTGCAGTCTTTTGAAAAAATACGTTCAGGAGAATTTAAGTTTACCTCTTACTGTCCAAAAATTGTAATGTTCTCTCTATAGAAAACCACTGTCTATGAAGTATTTACAAAAGTATTCTTACATTCTTTAAATTACAGAACAGACATATGAGCATATACTTGAATTAAGTTTTACATATGAATTTTTGTGTTCTAAATACTTTAAAAGTCCAATGTTTGATTATTATGCGACATTCATTTAGAAGTTTAATTTTTAGTCATAATTTTATCTTAAAATTTCAAAGATTTTTCTATATTTTAAACAAGGAGTTTAAAAAATATTTTGTATATAACTTAATATTAAATTATGTCCTACACTAATATTTTCTTAATATTTTAGAGAAATCATTAGAAAATAGTTTCAAATTCAATGTCCAAAAACTATCAATTTCTTAATTGACATAAAGTTTAATATCATTCAGTAAAGTAGAACATAACAAGTTATAATTTTAATGTAAATATATTCTTGACATAAATTTATACTTTTAACTTTCGTTGTATTATAATCCCTATAATTCATTTGTCCCCAATTTATCTTTTACCGAAATACAAAACTTATAAGAATATTTAAACCAACTATTTTAATACATCCATCCGTTTTTGAAGACCATTATTAATTGGTAGTTTCCACAAACATATTTTTATTATTATTTCCATTCTTAATAACTAGAAAAGTCAATATTTTTTTCTAAATGTGTTTAATAATACAATACAAGGATTAAATGGTTTTTACTAAATCGTTTTATACACTTTTCCTAACAAAACTTAATTGACATTTGAAGCATAAAATTATCAAAAAAAAAAAAAAAAAAAAGAATGAAGGCAATCCAACATAAAATGGATAATTGTTGTTTCTTGGTCTGATGGGAATATATTATGTTCCCCAAGCCGGCGTATTTGAATTGAAATCTCCTGTCTGTGGCACAAAGGAGGGATTAATGACGTTTTCTGAGGGCCATTGAGTGAGATTTCTATGATCCACAAGGGTAGTATTGTCTTCCTCACTGGTATCTATTAAATGACTGGGATATTCCATTTCTTTTGTTCATCCATATTATATCTTTGTCACGTTAGCAATATTTTAATAATAAATGCACCAAAATTGTTTATATAAAAATTTTCTTATTTGACCTATGAAACCTGTAGTTTATGTCATCTTTACCTAAACTAATAATATATACTAGTTGTGACCTTTATGACCTTAGGAGCAGGAATAATAAGCTGTGTTCGGACTTTTTTGACCGACTGTATCTAAGTAAAATAGTGAAATTAATAATAATTGATGTGAAAACCCTGTCACGAATTTTTATGGAGTGAAAAACTTTTAGGAGCTTGCGGAACTAGCATTGCCCAAAAGCACTGAGAACTTCAATTATTGCTAGTCTACACTTTCTGGAATGATGTTTCTACCTGTGCACTAGTGCGCCAACATCTATTGAAATCGTTAAGGCTTGATAAAATAATAGAAACTTAAGTCATATGGGATCATGACACAGGTATTGAGATCAAATCTGATCTCTGGACGCAAAGGGATGATACCATTGTTAGGTATCCTTTTGTCCTTTGTCTCCTCAGTTTTCCATGGAAGGTGGTTTTTCAACTTCATTGGTTTTCTAGATATAAGGCTCTGTGGAATTTTTAATTTCACCTGAAAGCTAACTTTATTTATGAAAGCCATTCTTTTTCCCCACTTATGGAAACCAATATTATTTTCTCATTTTGCTGTGTCTTTAATTTATCAATAGTGTTGTAATCAGAAGTGTATATTTTATACAGTTCGGTATTTTAATATGTATAATGTAGTTACACATGCATTTATTTTATTTTTTTTTTATTTCAGATAAAAACTTCAGTTTGTTCAATAAAAAGTTTTGGTTTCACAATAAATGTATGAAAGTGAATGTATGTAGTGAATATAACAACTCAATATACATTTAGAAAAATGTGTTTTTAAAAATATAATCTCAATTGAATCTCACGAATTTCGAAAACACATAATACATTTTCATCTAAGGTTTTATTATGTTTTATAAATAATGTATAAGTCAAGTTAAATTCCCAGTGTTATAGATAACAAGCAAGATCAATCATGCTTAAAGCTTTGATTACGAAACACTTTCCAACTTCAATGCAATTTTATTTAAAAAATACGAAAATGCAATACATTCGTCGGTAATATTTTGAAACTTATCACAATACTACATTGATTTATTATATTTGAAAACTTAAACCATCATTGAAAAAAATGAACTTTATTCAAATGACGGCATTGAAATATAAATTGCCTGGTTTAAATATCTCTAAAATGCAATACATTCCACGGGAATATTTTTAAAACTATCATAATACTACGATAATTTATTATATTTGAAAACTTCATCGAAAACAACTGAAATAAATTCAAATGACTTCATAGAAAAAATAACACGCCTGGATTTCTCTATAAAAGCAGGATTTCATTCATAACTTTCTCCCATTCATATCATTCATCACAATACTATAATAATTTATTTTATTTAAAAATTAAGACCATGGAGCTACAATTCATAAACTCTATGCTTAAAACTTCATCGAAAAAAATTGTCCTTCTGTTTATAAAATCAATTAATATTTCATTCATATCAGCCATGTAGACTCCATGGACGGAATTATTTTGTGTTAAAGAAATACAGTAATTCTAACACAACTTATTCTACATATTTTGCTGTTTACATTTTACATAGGT
The DNA here is from genome assembly GCA_951213105.1 of Amaurobius ferox. NCBI lineage: Eukaryota > Metazoa > Arthropoda > Arachnida > Araneae > Amaurobiidae > Amaurobius > Amaurobius ferox. The sequence continues at coordinate 38,103,592 of OX578141.1, read as the reverse complement.
GAAAAATAGGCTTAGTTGTAGAAATAATCAAATTTGAATGAGAATTTAAACTCAAATATATTGTCATTGTGTTGTTTTAGTATATAGATGCACAGAATTTAAGCAAAAATAAAATAAATTTAGGACGGATACAACACTCAATATGAATTAAAAAGAACTTTAAAAATCACGATTTTGACACAAGATGGATGCCATATATCATTTTGAAGTGGGTCATGTGATCGTTTCATATCATGGTCACGTGATCGTTTCATATAAAAGGTGTAATTATTATTTTAATTTTTATTTTAAAAACTACTGAATATATTTCGCTGAATTTTTTTTTATATATTTTATGGAACAATTTAAATATTACCTAAAATTTTCGAAGCAATTTGTGAATTTTAAATCCGCTTAAAAAATGTTTGAAAATTAGTTTCCATAGTGCTCAATGTATTTCATTTTTTCGACCCGGATTCAATCCAAAACTAATTGGGTAATATTATTCATTTATATTCCCATAGGTTCTACAGACCGTCTGAACAACATACTAAAATTTCATTTTGATTAAGTCATTTTTACGGCAGTTATCGTGCTAACGGGCAGACAGACAGACAGACAGACAGAATGAACAAAAGTCATAAACACTTTTCAACTTTGTTGTAAAGTGTTAAAAACTGATTTATATTACATACTAGCATTATACCAGTTCTTCGTACGCAAAATATAATATAAAGAAACTTGACATACACAATTATGTATAAATTACTATGGTATTCTAAATGAATTAGTTATTCAAAATAATCTATTAAAATATTTAATTTATTTATTTTCAAAAATGCATCAGAATCTCTGGGCTCGATATACAAAATTATATTCGCTGGCAGATCTGAAGAATAAAACATCCTGGTCAACTAACAAAACATAATTAATTTCATTGAAATAGCGCAATTTTTTCAATTTCAAGATATTCTTATGGATTTAAAAATATTTATATCAAATTGGTAACATATTAAAAATTCTCTAAATGTGTTACTAAGAAGGACTGATAGACAAATGCATCTGGAACATCATTTCAGTACTCTCTTCTAACAAAAAAAAATTAATGTCATTGATTTAGCGTCGTTTTTAGCAACATTTCCGTCAATTTGGCAACGTTTAAGAAAAGTTGCCAAGTTAGCGATATCCTGCGAAATTTTTAGATCTGAATTTGTAAACACTAAGCTGCAAGATTCGTTGTATAAGAATTGCTGAATTTCTTTAATGCAAAATTATTTAGCTCTCTAGTCTGCAATATAGCTGGTATGAATGAAACTTTCGTTGATTTTACATAGAGACGCAGACGATTTCGTAGCAGAATTTTTCGATGAAGCTTTAAACATAGAATTAAACTAGCAGCATACCCGTTCTTCGTACGGAGCATATAATATAAAAAACTTATAATTCACAATCATGTGAAAATTCTGTTAAAATATTAAATTTATTGCTCATAAAGAGAAGTTTAAGAATATTTGTTCTCACTATGCAAAATTATCTTCACGGGCAGATCTGACGAAAAAAACATTCTGGCCCCTTTTGTAAGCAAATTTACAAAAAAAAGGAATTGAATCAATATATGCAACCCCGTACTACTTATATTGTCGCAGATTAGAAAATATGCCAGTGTGTTAATAGAAGCTTACCCATATTGCAATATGAGTCTCAAAATTATTTGCCAAAATAAAAGAGATGACGTAATAAATTGAAAGTATCAAAATCCCCGTAATCTTAATACCAGAAGGTCGTAATTGATTCCAATATATGCCAATATATATCAAAATATATGCCAATATACCTGTACTACTTATATTCTCGTAGATTATAAGACATACCCGTGCATTTGCAGAAGATTACTCGTACAACGTACTATATATGAGTTTCAACAATTTTCGTCATAATAACACAATGGCATAATAATTTGAAAATATCAATAATCCCTGAATCAACAGTCCCCGAAAATATCAATAATAATGATGTTTAAACCTGTACACCGTAATTGATATTATTCAGTCAAAAATGCAATGTCAATGAAATTTTTTTATATACATATATTTATTATTCAAATCTGAAAAGATTTAATAAAAATCGTACGTTTCATAGCACATTGGATCCGTCGCTAAGCAGCATGATATAATATGCTTCAAATAAATTGATGGAAATCATATCGTCCGAATAATGCGATCTTCATGGAAGGTTTGGCGACATTTTCGTCAATTTAACGATAAAACTTAAACGATTTACTTAAAAAATCGCCAAATTTATCACCATGTGGGACTATAGAACTCATAGTCCCATTTTGCAACAAATTGACGAATCATCATCACAATACCATCCCCTAACAAAACACAAGAAATTTCATTTATTAAGCGCGATTTTATCAATTCCATGATATTTTTATGGATTTACAAATATTTTTATCAATTTGATGATATTAAAAAAATTCGTTAAATGTGTTACTAAGTAGGATGGATGGACTGACCGACAAATGCTACAGAAACATCATTTCAGTATTCTATTCTAAAAAAACAAATTTAATTTCATTGCTTTGGGTCATTTTTATCAATTGAGACATTTCCGCTAATTTGGTAAAGTTTAAGAAAAGTTACCAAGTTATTTAGAGATATTCCGCAAAATTCGTAGCTCTGAATTTGCAGATCTGAAGAATAAAATATTCTGATCCCATTGTATATACTAAATGAAAATACTAAAATTGTATTAGAAGATACATACACCCGTTCCAATCTTTTTCTGCTTCAACAATCGGCCAAATGAATTTATTGGGTAAACACAATATATGAATTTATTAGCTAAACACAATTTATAAATCATTTATAAAATATATTTTTACATCCATTTATTTATTATTCAAATAGAAAAAACAATAATAAATATTAACAACACATTTAATTACATTCCGTTGCCGAGCAACATGATATAAGATAGAATCTTCATCATAAAATGCGAAATTAAATAGCCATTTTGATTTCTTTATGCTTTTTATCGTTGAGTAAAAACTTGTGAAAGATGAACCATGGAGGTAGATTTTTCAATTTAAATTCATGTTTCAAATAATTCATGTTTTCCTATAGTGACTAATTAATGCAAAAATCCTGCACCAAACTCGGAAATAAAGTTTTATTTCATTTGGACATTTTAAACAAACGATTTTCATCCTTTCCGTTTGGATAAACCACGGAGTTGGAGAGTAGAATTTCTAGGGAAAAGTTCTGTTTTCCATTAATATCTCGACAACCCCTGGTCTTATAAACTCGAAACTTGGGACGAAATTTATGGGGGGGCTATTTCAAAGCTATTCACAAAATTTCATTAAATTCGGTTCAGCCGTTTTCCCGTGATGATGAGATAAACGAAAATTTCGTTTTTTACTAATATCTCGAGAACCACTAGTCGTAAAAACTCAAAACACGGATATAATTTTAAGTGGGGCTATTTCTAGGCTACCCACAAAATTTCATCAAATTCGGTTCAGCCGTTCTCCCGTGATGATGGGACAAACAGACAGACAGATTTTCAATTTTATTTATATAGACTAGCAGCATACCCGTTCTTCGTACGGAATATATAATGTAAAGAAACTTATAATTCGCAATCATGTGCAAATTCCGTTAAAATATTAAATTTATTGCTCCTAAAGAGAAGTTTAAGAATATGTGTTCTCACTATGCAAAATTATATTCACGGGCAGTTCTGAAGAATAAAACATCCTGGCCCCTTTTGTAAGCAAATTTACAAAAAAAAGGAATTGAATCAATATATGTAACCTCGTACTACGTATATTGTCGCAGATTAGAAAATATGCCAGTGTGTTGGTAGAAGATTACCCGTATTATAATATGAGTCTCAAAAATATTTGCCAGAATAAAAGAGATGACGTAATAAATTGAAAATATCACTAATCCCCGTAATCTTTATACCAGAAGGTCGTAATTGATTCCAATATATGCCAATATATATCAAAATATATGCCAATATACCTGTACTACTAATATTGTCGTAGATTAGAAGACATATCCGTGCATTTGTAGATTACTCGTACAACGTACTATATATGAGTTTCATCAATTTTCGTCATAAATAAACAATGGCATAATAACTTGACAATATCAATAATCCCTGAATCAACAGTCCCCGAAAATATCAATGATAATAATGTTTAAACCTGAAGACCGTAATTGATACTATCCAGTCAAAAATGCAATGTCAATGAAATTTATCTTATATACATATCTTTATTATTCAAATCGGAAAAGATTTAATAAAAATCGTATAGCACATAACGCATTGGATCCGTTGCTAAGCGACATGATATCATTTGCTTAAAATAAATTGTTGGAAATCATATCGTCTGAATAATGCTATCTCCATGGAAGGTTAGGCGACATTTTTGTCAATTTAGCGATAACTTAAAAAATCGCCAAATTTATCGATAAGTGGGACTGTAGAACTGATAATCCCATTTTGCGACAAATTGACGGAACATCATCACAATACTATCCCCTAACAAAACATAATTAATTTCATTTATTAAGCGCAATTTTATCAATTCCATGATATTTTTATGGATTTACAAATATTTTTATCAATTTGGTGATATTAAAAAAATTCGTTAAATGTGTTACTAAGTAGGATGCATGAACTGACCGACAAATGCTACCGAAACACCATTTCAATACTCTATTCTAAAAAAACAAATCATTGATTTGCGTCATTTTTATAAATTTGGAAACATTTCCGCTAATTTGGTAAAGTTTAAGAAAAGTAACCAAGTTATTTAGAGATATTCCGCTAAACTCGTATCTCTAAATTTGCAGATCTGAAGAATAAAATATCCTGATCCCGTTTGTATATACTAAATGAAAACACTAAAATTGTATTATAGGATACAGGCGTTCTACTCTTTTTCTGCTCCAACAATCGGCTAAATGAATTTATTGGGTAAACACAATATATGAGTTTATTAGCTAAACACAATATATGAGCTGGAAACCTCTTTGCTAAAATAAATGAAAGTGAAGTACGCAGTCCGCAATTTATATAATTAAAAGAACAACCAAACCTTTCATTTAAAAAATATATTTTTACATCCATTTATTTATTATTCAAATAGAAAAAATAATAATAAATATTAACAACACATTTAATTTCATTCCGTTGCCGAGCAACATGATATAAGATAGAATCTTCCTCATAAAATGCGAAATTAAATAGCCATTTTGATTTCTTTATACTTTTCATCGTTGAATAATAGCTTGTGAAAGATAACCATGGAGGTAGAGTTTTCCATTTAAATTCATGTTTCAAACAATTCGTGTTTTCCGATAGTGACTATTTAATGCAAAAATCCTGCACCAAACTCGGAAATAGAGTTTTATTTCCTTTCGACGTTTTAAACAAACGATTTTGATCCTTTCCGTTTGAATAAACCACGGAGTTGGAGAGTATAACTCATAGGAAAAAGTTCCGTTTTTCAGTAATATATCGACAACCCCTGGTCTTAGAAACTCGAAACTTGGACTAAATTGATGGGGGGCTATTTCAAGGCTATCCACAAAATTTCATTAAATTCGGTTCAGCCGTTTTTCTGTGATGATGAGACAAACGAAAATTTAGTTTTTTACTAATATCTCGAGAACCACTGGTCGTAGAAACTCCAAATATGGACTAGATTTTAAGTGGGGCTATTTCTAGGCTACCCACCAAATTTCATCAAATTCGGTTCAGCCGTTCTCCCGTGATGATGGGACAAACAGACAGACAGACAGACAGACAGACAGATTTTCAATTTTATTTATATAGACTAGCAGCATACCCGTTCTTCGTACGGGGTATATAATATAAAGAAACTTGAAATTCATAATCATGCCCAAATTCTTATAGTATACTAAATGACATGTTTAATCAAAACATTCTGTTAAAATATTTAATATAATGCTCCTAAAAAGAAGTTTAAGAATCTCTGTTCTCGCTATATAAAATTATCTTCATGGACATATCTGAAGAATAAAACATCTTGAACCCCTTATGTAAGCAAATAACAAAAATATGGAATTGAATCAATATATGCAAAATAAAAGCGTTAAAATTGTATGGGACCCGTACTAATTATATACGCGAATATTAGAAAATATAACCTGTATTAGTAGATTACATGTATAAATTGAAAATACCAATAAACCCGTAATCTTTAAATCTGAAGACAGTCATTTATTCCAATATATGTCAAAATTAAAGTGCTAAAATTATATGGGAAAATATACACATACTACTTATAATGTCCGATTATTAGTAGCAGATTACCCACATATTGCAATATGAGTCTCAAATGATTTTTGGTAAAATACAACAGACGACGTAATAAATTGAATATATAATTAATCCCCTTAATCTACATACCAGAAGACTGTACTTGATTCCAATATATATGCCAATATATGTCAAAATATATGCCAATATACCTGTACTACGTATATTCTCGTAGGTTAGAAGATATACCCGTGCATTCCTAGAAGATTACTCGTACAACGTACAATATGCGTGTGTCAGCAATTTTTGCCGCAATAAAACAATGGCGTAATAACTTAAAAATATCAATAATTCCGGAAAATATCAATAATAATAATGTTTAAACCTGAAGAGTATAATTGATATTATCCAGTCCAAAATGAAATGGCAATGAAATTTATTTTATATACATATCTTCATTATTCAAATCGGAAAGGATTTAATCAAAAACGCCTGCCGCATAAACACATTGGATTTAAATCCGTTGCTAAGCGACATGATATCATTTGCTTCAAATAAATTGGTAGAAAAAATATCGTCTAAATAGTTATATTTCTATGGAACATTTGGCGACAGTTTCGTCAAATTAGCGACATTTTAAAAAATCGCCAAATTTATCGCCAAGTGGGACTGTAGAACTGACAGTTCCACTTTGCAACAAATTGACGAAATATCATCACAATACTATCCCCTAACAAAAAACAATTAATATCATTTATGTAGCGCAATTTTATCAATTTCACGATATTTTTATAGATTTGAAAACATGTTTATCAATTTGGTGACATTTTAAAAATTCGCTAAATGTATTACTAAGTAGGATGGTTGGTCTGACAGAGAAATGCTAACCAAACATCATTTCAGTACTCTCTTCTAACAAAACAAAAAAAAAAATTCATTGATATGTAGAAGACCCAAGCCACACGACCAACCCGAAGGTTTATGGCAGCTGTTTGTGTGTCGTTTATATCAATTTGGCGACATTTCCGTCAATTTGGCAAAGTTTAAGAAAAGTTGTCAAATTAGCGATATCCCTCCAAATTCGTAGCTTTGAATTTGCAGATCTGAATGAAACATTCTTATCCCGTTTCAATATACTAAATGAAAACACTACAATTGTATTAGAAGATATACCCGCTCTATTCTTTTTCTGTTTCAACAATCGGCTATATGAATTTATTGGCTAAACACAATGAGTTTAGTAGCTAAATATGATATAAGCTTGAAAACTCTTTGCCAAAATAAATGAAATTGATGTACGCAGTCAGCAATTAATATAATTAAAAGAAAAATCAAACCGTCATTTCATAAGATATACTTTTATATCCATTTATCCATTTATTTATTATTTAAATCGAAAAAAAATAATAAAAACATTAACAAACACATTTAATTTAATCCGTTATTCGTACGGAGTGTATAATTTAAAGAAACCTATAGTTCGCAATCATGTGCAAATTCTGTTAAAATATTAAATTTATTGCTCCTAAAGAGAAGTTAAAGAATATATGTTCTCACTATGCAAAATTATCTTCACGATCAGATCTGAAGAATAAAACATCCTGCCCCCTTTTGTAAGCAAATTTACAGAAGAAAAAATATGAATTGAATGAATATATGCAACCCCGTACTAATTATATTGTCGCAGATCAGAAAATATGCCAATGTGTTAGTAGAAGATTACCCGTATTACAATATGCGTCTCAAAAATATTTGCCAAAATAAAAGAGATGATGTAATAAATTGAAAACATCAATAATATCCGTACTCTTTATACCAGAAGGTCGTAATTGATTCCAATATATGCCAATATATATCAAAACATATGTCAATATACCTGTACTACTTATATTCTCGTAGATTAAAAGATATACACGTGTATTTGTAGAAGATTCGTACAACATACAATATATGAGTTTAAACAATTTTTGTCATAATAAAATAATTGCATAATAACTTGAAAATATCAGTAATCCTTGAATCAATAATCCCCGAAAATATAAATAATAATAATTTTTAAACCTGAAGACCGTAATTGATATTATCCAGTCAAAAATGCTATAAGAAAAATCAAATCGTTCTTTTCTAAAATATATTTTTATATCCATTTATTTATTATTCAAATCGAAAAAATAATTATTAAAATTAACAGACAGATTTAATTTAATTGCGTTTCTGAGTAACATAAGATAGAATCTTATAACATGTTAAATATGTCATGTCTTATAACATAAACTGCGAAATTAAATAACGATTTTGATTTCTCTATACTTCTCATTGTTCCGTAAAAGCTTGTTTTAAATAAACCATGAACCATGGAGATAGATTTCCCCTTTAAATCATGTTTCAAACAATTCATGTTTTCAGAAAGTGACTAATTAACGCAAAAAATCTCCCATCAAACTCAGAGATTAAATTTTAATTCACTTTCAAACGATTTTCAAGCTTTTCGTTTGGATAAACCACGGAGTTAGGGAGTAGAACTCCTAGGAAAAAGTTCCGTTTTCCATTAATATCTCGACAACCCCAGGTCTTAGAAACTCGAAACTTGGAAAAAATTTATGGGGGGATATTTCAAGGCTATCCACCAAATTTCATTAAATTCGGTTCAGCCGTTTTTCCGTGATGATGAGACAAACGAAAATGTCGTTTTTTACTAATATCTCGAGAACCACTGGTCGTAAAAACTCAAAACACGGATATAATTTTAAGTGGGGCTATTTCTGGGCTACCCACAAAATTTCATCAAATTCTGTTCAGCCGTTCTCCCGTGATGATGGGACAAACAGACAGACAGACAGACAGACAGACAGACAGACAGACAGACAGACAGATTTTCATTTTTATTTATATAGATTACTTTTAACTCCATTGTTTTAAGTTTTTAAGTAAAATAAATTATTGTAGTATTGTGCTGAATGACAGGAATGGAAAAAATGTATGAATGAAATATTTACTTCTTTTCTATAGAGAGCCAGGCGATTTATATTTCAACGACGTCATTTGAGTGCAGTTCATTTTTTTCGAAGAAGTTTTAAGTTTTTAAATATAATAAATTGTTGTAGTATTGCTATAATTTTAAAAATATTACCGCTAAATGTATCGCATTTTAGAGATGCTTAAATAAAATAACATTGCAGTTGGAAAGGGTTTCATAATCAATGCTTTATGCATGATTGATCTTTCTTGATTATACAGATTTCAGTTCAATTGAGATGCAAAAGTTGTTATATGTTGCCTAAACATAGGAATTAAATCAATTGTTAATTATATGTGTGCATTAGTTTCTTATAGAGTGGGACTTTGTGAGCAATAAACAATATACGGACGAACTAGATAAGAAAGTAAAATTCAGCTCAAATAAAGTAAAAATAAACAGACATGCGCTTTTTTCTTTGGATTTCATTCTTCAGTGAAATTTGTTTTTTCGAACTAGACCGTCCGACCTACCCAAATGTTTAAGTTAACTTTTTAGACAGTCAGGATACCCACCCATTTAAGACACGAACCCAGTAGGAGTGGCAGCTAACGAGATCGTACCATCCTTCCCTCGACTGAATATCTTTCAGATCTACAGATCAATAGCACCCATACTCCGCGTAGACATGGATAATTTGGGGTGCAGTCTAAGATCGAGCTAGGAACTTTCGAATGCGAATAAGTCTGAAGGCTGAACGCCCAAAAGCGCGGTAAACTATGCCAGCCAAACAGAAACAGCTTAGTGGCAGGATCCTCCCAATTAGTCAGAATATCTTACCTTTACGGTACTGTGGCGTTTAGTCCTTTTCCGTTTGGATCCGATTTGTTTGCACTAAAGAAGTAAATCATATGATTTCCGAAACTACCATCTGATAACTTTAATTTATATGCTCTGCATTTTACGTTATGATCTAAGTTATGTTACGTTACGTTATGATATAGTTTGTCATTCGTTTCTTGTTCATTTTATATAATTCTGATTTCGCGATGTAATTCAATCAAAGCATTTCATAGATAACTAATCTTTAGAAAAAAATTAAAATTACATGCATTTGAATTATAAAATAAAAACAAAATATTATCTTTGTGCATGATATTCTTTTTAATATGAAATACATAAGGATATGAAATAATGTTTTCGGCCTATGTTTCCTTAGGATGATTGTATAATATAGTTTATTTTCTCTGCATTATAAGTATTCTTATTTCCTTCTTATTTCCGTCCAACACCTCTGAGAAGTTGAGTAGAATCATTATCATTCCTGAATTACATAGAATCATTATCATTCCTGAATTGCATAGAATCGTTATCATTTTAAGACTTAAGCAAAATTTCAATGTACACTCTTTTATGTTATTTTGTATAAAATAATCATTCCACAAACTGAACGGCTTTGTTTAATTTCGAAAGTACTTTATTCCAGACAATAGCATGAAGTGCAAATCAAAAGGGAATGCATAAAGCTTCTTCAAACTAATCGCAATATGTTCAAAGCAACGACATAATTAGCTTCAAAGCTATTAAATTTATATTTTAGCAAACTACTTTTGTTATAAGACCTTGTGCAGTACTTTTGAAAATTATATTTAATGTGCGTACTGTGTAAAATACTTTGAGGGGGATGAACAAATTCTTGTCATTCTTTACTTGTAATTGAGAAAGCCTTTTACTTTGGTTGAATTTCTTCCTCTAGGCATGGTTGGTAATGGTCTAAGAATTACGGGAAATTACAGCGTAAAATATATTTCACCAGCTTATATTCATAAAGATGTTATTATCTTTTATTTCCTGCAAATATCACTGTACATAATTGACTACTGTTTTTAACATATTTGGTTTTTTCAGACTCTCCAGAAAACCATCCGTTAATTTATAAGGCTGAATATTTGCACATTTATAGTACCGATTGCGATACAGAATCTAACGGATCCAGATTTGACATACCCTCAGGGGTGAAAAAAAAAAGGGACTTAGAAAATATTCCTGACTCTCCAGAAACCCCTCCGTTGAGCTAGAAAGGTTGACGTTTTTAAAACACTTATAGTATCAACTGCGGTCCAGAACCTAACGAATTTTCACTCTACTGTAGAAGACCCTATGTTGATATAGAAGGTTCAATTATTCACATTTCTATTATCGACTATGGTGCAGAATCTAATGGAGCCTGATTTTTGATTTACCCCTCTCCCAGCCCCTAGAGCAGAAAATTCAGAAGATTTTAAAGCCTTCCAAACCCTTTAGAAGCCACTACGTTGACCAACAAAGGTATAATTTTAAAACACTTAAAGTATCGACTATGGTACAGAAACTAACGGAGCCGGATTTTCAATTTCCGTTTGCGGAGTGCGAAAACAAGAGAAGAACAGTGAAGAAATATTTCCAACTTTTCCAGAAGCCCCTCTGTAGAACTAGAAGTCTGAATATTTGCACAGTTATAGTATCGACCATTGTATCAAACTTAACTGAGTCGGGTTTGCGATGGTTATAACGATGTGAACAAATGGGCGACTCTCAGAATCCCCCAAGCCTCCACTCTGGAAAGCCTGAAACGCGACCACGTGCTTAATTTATCTAATTAATTTATCTAATCGAGAGTTTCATTTATCTAATTTTTAATTGATATAACTATTTTCGACGCTGAGCCGTTAAACAAAATAAATACTTATTTAACACTCTGTCGAGGTGACAGATACATGCACACGAATTTTTTTTAAATTATTCTGGCCAAGAAAGAGGCTGACCTTTAGCTTTATCATAACTGAAGGTCATCTGCTATATAACAATGTCACTCAAGTGATTTTCGTTCCTAAATTAGGGCCGGTTGTAGAGCCATTTCCTTTGCGATGCAGATACATGCTCCCGAAAATGTTGAAATTCTCCTAGCCATGGAAGACGATTATCTTGATTTTTAGCGTAAGTGCTCGTACAATCAACTGCTACATAAGAATGTCGCTCAAGGGATTTTTGTTCCTAAATTAGAGCTGGTTGTATGGTAATTTTTCTTTGCGATACAGATACATGAACACGAAATTTTTGAAATTTTTCTAACCATGAAAAATGATTATCTTGATCTTTATCGTAAGTGCTCGTACGATCACCTGCTACATGAAAATGTCGCTCAAGGGATTTTTGTTCCTAAATTAGAGTTGGTTGTAGGGTAATTTGCTTTGCGATACAGATACATGCACTAGAAATTTTTGAATTTTTTCTAGCCATGAAAAATGATTATCTTGATCTTTATCGTAAGTGCTCGTACGATCACCTGCTACATGAAAATGTCGCTCAAGGGATTTTTGTTCCTAAATTAGAGCCGGTTGTAGGGTCATTTTTCTTTGCGATACGGATATATGCACCCGGAATTTTTGAAATTCTTCTAGCCATGAAAGATGATTGTTTTAATATTTATCGTGGACTCGTGCGATCGCACACGATAATGATGTGTGCATGTACGTTAAGTGCTCGTACGATCAAATGCTACATAAGAATGTCGCTCAAGAGATTTTCGTTCCTAAATTAGAGCCGGTTGTAGGGTAATTTGCTTTACGATACAGATACATGGCCCCGAAATTTTTGAAATTCTTCTAGCCATGAAAAATGATTATCTTGATCTTTATCGCAAGTGCTCGTACGATCACCTGCTACATGAAAATGTCACTCAAGGGATTTTTGTTCCTAAATTAGTGCCGGTTGTAGGGTCATTTTTCTTTGCGATACGGATATATGCACCCGGAATTTTTGAAATTCTTCTAGCCATTAAAGATGATTGTCTTAATATTTATCGTGGACTCGTGCGATCGCACACGATAATGATGTGTGCATGTACGTTAAGTGCTCGTACGATCAAATGCTACATAAGAATGTCGCTCAAGAGATTTTCGTTCCTAAATTAGAGCCGGTTGTAGGGTAATTTGCTTTACGATACAGATACATGGCCCCGAAATTTTTGAAATTTTTCTAGCCATGAAAAATGATTATCTTGATCTTTATCGTAAGTGCTCGTATGATCACCTGCTACATGAAAATGTCACTCAAGGGATTTTTGTTCCTAAATTAGAGCCGGTTGTAGGGTCATTTTTCTTTGCGATACGGATATATGCACCCGGAATTTTTGAAATTCTTCTAGCCATGACAGATGATTGTCTTAATATTAATCGTGGACTCGTGCGATCGCACACGATAATGATGTGTGCATGTACGTTAAGTGCTCGTACGATCAAATGCTACATAAGAATGTCGCTCAAGAGATTTTCGTTCCTAAATTAGAGCCGGTTGTAGGGTAATTTGCTTTACGATACAGATACATGGCCCCGAAATTTTTGAAATTCTTCTAGCCATGAAAAATGATTATCTTGATCTTTATCGTAAGTGCTCGTACGATCACCTGCTACATGAAAATGTCGCTCAAGGGATTTTTGTTCCTAAATTAGAGTTGGTTGTAGGGTAATTTGCTTTGCGATACAGATACATGCTCTAGAAATTTTTGAATTTTTTCTAGCCATGAAAAATGATTATCTTGATCTTTATCGTAAGTGCTCGTACGATCACCTGCTACATGAAAATGTCGCTCAAGGGATTTTTTTTCCTAAATTAGAGCCGGTTGTAGGATCATTTTTCTTTGCGATACGGATATATGCACCCGGAATTTTTGAAATTCTTCTAGCCATGAAAGATGATTGTCTTAATATTTATCGTGGACTCGTGCGATCGCACACGATAATGATGTGTGCATGTACGTTAAGTGCTCGTACGATCAAATGCTACATAAGAATGTCGCTCAAGAGATTTTCGTTCCTAAATTAGAGCCGGTTGTAGGGTAATTTGCTTTACGATACAGATACATGGCCCCGAAATTTTTGAAATTCTTCTAGCCATGAAAAATGATTATCTTGATCTTTATCGTAAGTGCTCGTACGATCACCTGCTACATGAAAATGTCGCTCAAGGGATTTTTGTTCCTAAATTAGTGCCGGTTGTAGGGTCATTTTTCTTTGCGATACGGATATATGCACCCGGAATTTTTGAAATTCTTCTAGCCATGAAAGATGATTGTCTTAATATTAATCGTGGACTCGTGCGATCGCACACGATAATGATGTGTGCATGTACGTTAAGTGCTCGTACGATCAAATGCTACATAAGAATGTCGCTCAAGAGATTTTCGTTCCTAAATTAGAGCCGGTTGTAGGATAATTTGCTTTACGATACAGATACATGGCCCCGAAATTGTTGAAATTCTTCTAGCCATGAAAAATGTTTATCTTGATCTTCATCGTAAGTGCTCGTACGATCACCTGCTACATGAAAATGTCGCTCAAGGGATTTTTGTTCCTAAATTAGAGTTGGTTGTAGGGTAATTTGCTTTGCGATACAGATACATGCACTAGAAATTTTTGAATTTTTTCTAGCCATGAAAAATGATTATCTTGATCTTTATCGTAAGTGCTCGTACGATCACCTGCTACATGAAAATGTCGCTCAAGGGATTTTTGTTCCTAAATTAGTGCCGGTTGTAGGGTCATTTTTCTTTGCGATACGGATATATGCACCCGGAATTTTTGAAATTCTTCTAGCCATGAAAGATGATTGTCTTAATATTTATCGTGGACTCGTGCGATCGCACACGATAATGATGTGTGCATGTACGTTAAGTGCTCGTACGATCAAATGCTACATAAGAATGTCGCTCAAGAGATTTTCGTTCCTAAATTAGAGCCGGTTGTAGGGTAAATTGCTTTACGATACAGATACATGGCCCCGAAATTTTTGAAGTTCTTCTAGCCATGAAAAATGATTATCTTGATCTTTATCGTAAGTGCTCGTACGATCACCTGCTACATGAAAATGTCGCTCAAGGGATTTTTGTTCCTAAATTAGTGCCGGTTGTAGGGTCATTTTTCTTTGCGATACGGATATATGCACCCGGAATTTTTGAAATTCTTCTAGCCATGAAAGATGATTGTCTTAATATTTATCGTGGACTCGTGCGATCGCACACGATAATGATGTGTGCATGTACGTTAAGTGCTCGTACGATCAAATGCTACATAAGAATGTCGCTCAAGAGATTTTCGTTCCTAAATTAGAGCCGGTTGTAGGGTAATTTGCTTTACGATAAAGATACATGGCCCCGAAATTTTTGAAATTTTTCTAGCCATGAAAAATGATTATCTTGATCTTTATCGTAAGTGCTCGTATGATCACCTGCTACATGAAAATGTCACTCAAGGGATTTTTGTTCCTAAATTAGAGCCGGTTGTAGGGTCATTTTTCTTTGCGATACGGATATATGCACCCGGAATTTTTGAAATTCTTCTAGCCATGAAAGATGATTGTCTTAATATTAATCGTGGACTCGTGCGATCGCACACGATAATGATGTGTGCATGTACGTTAAGTGCTCGTACGATCAAATGCTACATAAGAATGTCGCTCAAGAGATTTTCGTTCCTAAATTAGAGCCGGTTGTAGGATAATTTGCTTTACGATACAGATACATGGCCCCGAAATTGTTGAAATTCTTCTAGCCATGAAAAATGTTTATCTTGATCTTCATCGTAAGTGCTCGTACGATCACCTGCTACATGAAAATGTCGCTCAAGGGATTTTTGTTCCTAAATTAGAGTTGGTTGTAGGGTAATTTGCTTTGCGATACAGATACATGCACTAGAAATTTTTGAATTTTTTCTAGCCATGAAAAATGATTATCTTGATCTTTATCGTAAGTGCTCGTACGATCACCTGCTACATGAAAATGTCGCTCAAGGGATTTTTGTTCCTAAATTAGTGCCGGTTGTAGGGTCATTTTTCTTTGCGATACGGATATATGCACCCGGAATTTTTGAAATTCTTCTAGCCATGAAAGATGATTGTCTTAATATTTATCGTGGACTCGTGCGATCGCACACGATAATGATGTGTGCATGTACGTTAAGTGCTCGTACGATCAAATGCTACATAAGAATGTCGCTCAAGAGATTTTCGTTCCTAAATTAGAGCCGGTTGTAGGGTAATTTGCTTTACGATACAGATACATGGCCCCGAAATTTTTGAAATTCTTCTAGCCATGAAAAATGATTATCTTGATCTTTATCGTAAGTGCTCGTACGATCACCTGCTACATGAAAATGTCGCTCAAGGGATTTTTGTTCCTAAATTAGTGCCGGTTGTAGGGTCATTTTTCTTTGCGATACGGATATATGCACCCGGAATTTTTGAAATTCTTCTAGCCATGAAAGATGATTGTCTTAATATTTATCGTGGACTCGTGCGATCGCACACGATAATGATGTGTGCATGTACGTTAAGTGCTCGTACGATCAAATGCTACATAAGAATGTCGCTCAAGAGATTTTAGTTCCTAAATTAGAGCCGGTTGTAGGGTAATTTGCTTTACGATAAAGATACATGGCCCCGAAATTTTTGAAATTTTTCTAGCCATGAAAAATGATTATCTTGATCTTTATCGTAAATGCTCGTATGATCACCTGCTACATGAAAATGTCACTCAAGGGATTTTTGTTCCTAAATTAGAGCCGGTTGTAGGGTCATTTTTCTTTGCGATACGGATATATGCACCCGGAATTTTTGAAATTCTTCTAGCCATGAAAGATGATTGTCTTAATATTAATCGTGGACTCGTGCGATCGCACACGATAATGATGTGTGCATGTACGTTAAGTGCTCGTACGATCAAATGCTACATAAGAATGTCGCTCAAGAGATTTTCGTTCCTAAATTAGAGCCGGTTGTAGGATAATTTGCTTTACGATACAGATACATGGCCCCGAAATTGTTGAAATTCTTCTAGCCATGAAAAATGTTTATCTTGATCTTCATCGTAAGTGCTCGTACGATCACCTGCTACATGAAAATGTCGCTCAAGGGATTTTTGTTCCTAAATTAGAGTTGGTTGTAGGGTAATTTGTTTGCGATACAGATACATGCACTAGAAATTTTTGAATTTTTTCTAGCCATGAAAAATGATTATCTTGATCTTTATCGTAAGTGCTCGTACGATCACCTGCTACATGAAAATGTCGCTCAAGGGATTTTTGTTCCTAAATTAGTGCCGGTTGTAGGGTCATTTTTCTTTGCGATACGGATATATGCACCCGGAATTTTTGAAATTCTTCTAGCCATGAAAGATGATTGTCTTAATATTTATCGTGGACTCGTGCGATCGCACACGATAATGATGTGTGCATGTACGTTAAGTGCTCGTACGATCAAATGCTACATAAGAATGTCGCTCAAGAGATTTTCGTTCCTAAATTAGAGCCGGTTGTAGGGTAAATTGCTTTACGATACAGATACATGGCCCCGAAATTTTTGAAGTTCTTCTAGCCATGAAAAATGATTATCTTGATCTTTATCGTAAGTGCTCGTACGATCACCTGCTACATGAAAATGTCGCTCAAGGGATTTTTGTTCCTAAATTAGTGCCGGTTGTAGGGTCATTTTTCTTTGCGATACGGATATATGCACCCGGAATTTTTGAAATTCTTCTAGCCATGAAAGATGATTGTCTTAATATTTATCGTGGACTCGTGCGATCGCACACGATAATGATGTGTGCATGTACGTTAAGTGCTCGTACGATCAAATGCTACATAAGAATGTCGCTCAAGAGATTTTCGTTCCTAAATTAGAGCCGGTTGTAGGGTAATTTGCTTTACGATAAAGATACATGGCCCCGAAATTTTTGAAATTTTTCTAGCCATGAAAAATGATTATCTTGATCTTTATCGTAAGTGCTCGTATGATCACCTGCTACATGAAAATGTCACTCAAGGGATTTTTGTTCCTAAATTAGAGCCGGTTGTAGGGTCATTTTTCTTTGCGATACGGATATATGCACCCGGAATTTTTGAAATTCTTCTAGCCATGAAAGATGATTGTCTTAATATTAATCGTGGACTCGTGCGATCGCACACGATAATGATGTGTGCATGTACGTTAAGTGCTCGTACGATCAAATGCTACATAAGAATGTCGCTCAAGAGATTTTCGTTCCTAAATTAGAGCCGGTTGTAGGATAATTTGCTTTACGATACAGATACATGGCCCCGAAATTGTTGAAATTCTTCTAGCCATGAAAAATGTTTATCTTGATCTTCATCGTAAGTGCTCGTACGATCACCTGCTACATGAAAATGTCGCTCAAGGGATTTTTGTTCCTAAATTAGAGTTGGTTGTAGGGTAATTTGCTTTGCGATACAGATACATGCACTAGAAATTTTTGAATTTTTTCTAGCCATGAAAAATGATTATCTTGATCTTTATCGTAAGTGCTCGTACGATCACCTGCTACATGAAAATGTCGCTCAAGGGATTTTTGTTCCTAAATTAGTGCCGGTTGTAAGGTCATTTTTCTTTGCGATACGGATATATGCACCCGGAATTTTTGAAATTCTTCTAGCCATGAAAGATGATTGTCTTAATATTTATCGTGGACTCGTGCGATCGCACACGATAATGATGTGTGCATGTACGTTAAGTGCTCGTACGATCAAATGCTGCATAAGAATGTCGCTCAAGAGATTTTCGTTCCTAAATTAGAGCCGGTTGTAGGGTAAATTGCTTTACGATACAGATACATGGCCCCGAAATTTTTGAAGTTCTTCTAGCCATGAAAAATGATTATCTTGATCTTTATCGTAAGTGCTCGTACGATCACCTGCTACATGAAAATGTCGCTCAAGGGATTTTTGTTCCTAAATTAGTGCCGGTTGTAGGGTCATTTTTCTTTGCGATACGGATATATGCACCCGGAATTTTTGAAATTCTTCTAGCCATGAAAGATGATTGTCTTAATATTTATCGTGGACTCGTGCGATCGCACACGATAATGATGTGTGCATGTACGTTAAGTGCTCGTACGATCAAATGCTACATAAGAAAGTCGCTCAAGAGATTTTCGTTCCTAAATTAGAGCCGGTTGTAGGGTAATTTGCTTTACGATACAGATACATGGCCCCGAAATTTTTGAAATTTTTCTAGCCATGAAAAATGATTATCTTGATCTTTATCGTAAGTGCTCGTATGATCACCTGCTACATTAAAATGTCACTCAAGGGATTTTTGTTCCTAAATTAGAGCCGGTTGTAGGGTCATTTTTCTTTGCGATACGGATATATGCACCCGGAATTTTTGAAATTCTTCTAGCCATGAAAGATGATTGTTTTAATATTTATCGTGGACTCGTGCGATCGCACACGATAATGATGTGTGCATGTACGTTAAGTGCTCGTACGATCAAATGCTACATAAGAATGTCGCTCAAGAGATTTCCGTTCCTAAATTAGAGCCGGTTGTAGGGTAATTTGCTTTACGATACAGATACATGGCCCCGAAATTTTTGAAATTTTTCTAGCCATGAAAAATGATTATCTTGATCTTTATCGTAAGTGCTCGTATGATCACCTGCTACATGAAAATGTCACTCAAGGGATTTTTGTTCCTAAATTAGAGCCGGTTGTAGGGTCATTTTTCTTTGCGATACGGATATATGCACCCGGAATTTTTGAAATTCTTCTAGCCATGAAAGATGATTGTCTTAATATTTATCGTGGACTCGTGCGATCGCACACGATAATGATGTGTGCATGTACGTTAAGTGCTCGTACGATCAAATCCTACATAAGAATGTCGCTCAAGAGATTTTCGTTCCTAAATTAGAGCCGGTTGTAGGGTAATTTGCTTTACGATACAGATACATGGCCCCGAAATTTTTGAAATTTTTCTAGCCATGAAAAATGATTATCTTGATCTTTATCGTAAGTGCTCGTACGACCACCTACTACATGAAAATGTCACTCAAGGGATTTTTGTTCCTAAATTAGAGCCGGTTGTAGGGTCATTTTTCTTTGCGATACGGATATATGCACCCGGAATTTTTGAAATTCTTCTAGCCATGAAAGATGATTGTCTTAATATTTATCGTGGACTCGTGCGATCGCACACGATAATGATGTGTGCATGTACGTTAAGTGCTCGTACGATCAAATGCTACATAAGAATGTCGCTCAAGAGATTTTCGTTCCTAAATTAGAGCCGGTTGTAGGGAAATTTGCTTTACGATACAGATACATGGCCCCGAAATTGTTGAAATTCTTTTAGCCATGAAAAATGATTATCTTGACCTTTATCGTAAGTGCTCGTACGATCACCTGCTACATGAAAATGTCGCTCAAAGGATTTTTGTTTTTAAATTAGAGTTGGTTGTAGGTTAATTTGCTTTGCGATACAGATACATGCACTAGAAATTTTTGAATTTTTTCTAGCCATGAAAAATGATTATCTTGATCTTTATCGTAAGTGCTCGTACGATCACCTGCTACATGAAAATGTCGCTCAAGGGATTTTTGTTCCTAAATTAGAGCCGGTTGTAGGGTCATTTTTCTTTGCGATACGGATATATGCACCCGGAATTTTTGAAATTCTTCTTGCCATGAAAGATGATTGTCTTAATATTTATCGTGGACTCGTGCGATCGCACACGATAATGATGTGTGCATGTACGTTAAGTGCTCGTACGATCAAATGCTACATAAGAATGTCGCTCAAGAGATTTTCGTTCCTAAATTAGAGCCGGTTGTAGGGTAATTTGCTTTACGATACAGATACATGGCCCCGAAATTTTTGAAATTCTTCTAGCCATGAAAAATGATTATCTTGATCTTTATCGTAAGTGCTCGTACGATCACCTGCTACATGAAAATGTCGCTCAAGGGATTTTTGTTCCTAAATTAGTGCCGGTTGTAGGGTCATTTTTCTTTGCGATACGGATATATGCACCCGGAATTTTTGAAATTCTTCTAGCCATGAAAGATGATTGTCTTAATATTTATCGTGGACTCGTGCGATCGCACACGATAATGATGTGTGCATGTACGTTAAGTGCTCGTACGATCAAATGCTACATAAGAATGTCGCTCAAGAGATTTTCGTTCCTAAATTAGAGCCGGTTGTAGGGTAATTTGTTTTACGATACAGATACATGGCCCCGAAATTTTTGAAATTTTCTAGCCATGAAAAATGATTATCTTGATCTTTATCGTAAGTGCTCGTATGATCACCTGCTACATGAAAATGTCACTCAAGGGATTTTTGTTCCTAAATTAGAGCCGGTTGTAGGGTCATTTTTCTTTGCGATACGGATATATGCACCCGGAATTTTTGAAATTCTTCTAGCCATGAAAGATGATTGTCTTAATATTTATCGTGGACTCGTGCGATCGCACACGATAATGATGTGTGCATGTACGTTAAGTGCTCGTACGATCAAATGCTACATAAGAATGTCGCTCAAGAGATTTTCGTTAGTAAATTAGAGCCGGTTGTAGGGTAATTTGCTTTACGATACAGATACATGGCCCCGAAATTTTTGAAATTTTTCTAGCCATGAAAAATGATTATCTTGATCTTTATCGTAAGTGCTCGTACGATCACCTACTACATGAAAATGTCACTCAAGGGATTTTTGTTCCTAAATTAGAGCCGGTTGTAGGGTCATTTTTCTTTGCGATACGGATATATGCACCCGGAATTTTTGAAATTCTTCTAGCCATGAAAGATGATTGTCTTAATATTTATCGTGGACTCGTGCGATCGCACACGATAATGATGTGTGCATGTACGTTAAGTGCTCGTACGATCAAATGCTACATAAGAATGTCGCTCCAGAGATTTTCGTTCCTAAATTAGAGCCGGTTGTAGGGTAATTTGCTTTACGATACAGATACATGGCCCCGAAATTGTTGAAATTCTTCTAGCCATGAAAAATGATTATCTTGATCTTTATCGTAAGTGCTCGTACGATCACCTGCTACATGAAAATGTCGCTCAAGGGATTTTTGTTCCTAAATTAGAGCCGGTTGTAGGGTCATTTTTCTTTGCGATACGGATATATGCACCCGGAATTTTTGAAATTCTTCTAGCCATGAAAGATGATTGTCTTAATATTTATCGTGGACTCGTGCGATCGCACACGATAATGATGTGTGCATGTACGTTAAGTGCTCGTACGATCAAATGCTACATAAGAATGTCGCTCAAGAGATTTTCGTTCCTAAATTAGAGCCGGTTGTAGGGTAATTTGCTTTACGATACAGATACATGGCCCTGAAATTTTTGAAATTTTTCTAGCCATGAAAAATGATTATCTTGATCTTTATCGTAAGTGCTCGTACGATCACCTGCTACATGAAAATGTCACTCAAGGGATTTTTGTTCCTAAATTAGAACCGGTTGTAGGGTCATTTTTCTTTGCGATACGGATATATGCACCCGGAATTTTTGAAATTCTTCTAGCCATGAAAGATGATTGTCTTAATATTTATCGTGGACTCGTGCGATCGCACACGATAATGATGTGTGCATGTACGTTAAGTGCTCGTACGATCAAATGCTACATAAGAATGTCGCTCAAGAGATTTTCGTTCCTAAATTAGAGCCGGTTGTAGGGTAATTTTCTTTACGATACAGATACATGGCCCCGAAATTTTTGAAATTTTTCTAGCCATGAAAAATGATTATCTTGATCTTTATCGTAAGTGCTCGTACGATCACCTGCTACATGAAAATGTCACTCAAGGGATTTTTGTTCCTAAATTAGAGCCGGTTGTAGGGTCATTTTTCTTTGCGATACGGATATATGCACCCGGAATTTTTGAAATTCTTCTAGCCATGAAAGATGATTGTCTTAATATTTATCGTGGACTCGTGCGATCGCACACGATAATGATGTGTGCATGTACGTTAAGTGCTCGTACGATCAAATGCTACATAAGGATGTCGCTCAAGAGATTTTCGTTCCTAAATTAGAGCCGGTTGTAGGGTAATTTGCTTTACGATACAGATACATGGCCCCGAAATTGTTGAAATTCTTTTAGCCATGAAAAATGATTATCTTGATCTTTATCGTAAGTGCTCATACGATCACCTGCTACATGAAAATGTCGCTCAAGGGATTTTTGTTTTTAAATTAGAGTTGGTTGTAGGGTAATTTGCTTTGCGATACAGATACATGCACTAGAAATTTTTGAATTTTTTCTAGCCATGAAAAATGATTATCTTGATCTTTATCGTAAGTGCTCGTTCGATCACCTGCTACATGAAAATGTCGCTCAAGGGATTTTTGTTCCTAAATTAGAGCCGGTTGTAGGGTCATTTTTCTTTGCGATACGGATATATGCACCCGGAATTTTTGAAATTCTTCTAGCCATGAAAGATGATTGTCTTAATATTTATCGTGGACTCGTGCGATCGCACACGATAATGATGTGTGCATGTACGTTAAGTGCTCGTACGATCAAATGCTACATAAGAATGTCGCTCAAGAGATTTTCGTTCCTAAATTAGAGCCGGTTGTAGGGTAATTTGCTTTACGATACAGATACATGGCCCCGAAATTTTTGAAATTCTTCTAGCCATGAAAAATGATTATCTTGATCTTTATCGTAAGTGCTCGTACGATCACCTGCTACATGAAAATGTCGCTCAAGGGATTTTTGTTCCTAAATTAGTGCCGGTTGTAGGGTCATTTTTCTTTGCGATACGGATATATGCACCCGGAATTTTTGAAATTCTTCTAGCCATGAAAGATTATTGTCTTAATATTTATCGTGGACTCGTGCGATCGCACACGATAATGATGTGTGCATGTACGTTAAGTGCTCGTACGATCAAATGCTACATAAGAATGTCGCTCAAGAGATTTTCGTTCATAAATTAGAGCCGGTTGTAGGGTAATTTGCTTTACGATACAGATACATGGCCCCGAAATTGTTGAAATTCTTCTAGCCATGAAAAATGATTATCTTGATCTTTATCGTAAGTGCTCGTACGATCACCTGCTACATGAAAATGTCGGTCAAGGGATTTTTGTTCCTAAATTAGAGCCGGTTGTAGGGTCATTTTTCTTTGCGATACGGATATATGCATCCGGAATTTTTGAAATTCTTCTAGCCATGAAAGATGATTGTCTTAATATTTATCGTGGACTCGTGCGATCGCACACGATAATGATGTGTGCATGTACGTTAAGTGCTCGTACGATCAAATGCTACATAAGAATGTCGCTCAAGAGATTTTCGTTCCTAAATTAGAGCCGGTTGTAGGGTAATTTGCTTTACGACAGATACATGGCCCCGAAATTTTTGAAATTTTTCTAGCCATGAAAAATGATTATCTTGATCTTTATCGTAAGTGCTCGTACGATCACCTGCTACATGAAAATGTCACTCAAGGGATTTTTGTTCCTAAATTAGAACCGGTTGTAGGGTCATTTTTCTTTGCGATACGGATATATGCACCCGGAATTTTTGAAATACTTCTAGCCATGAAAGATGATTGTCTTAATATTTATCGTGGACTCGTGCGATCGCACACGATAATGATGTGTGCATGTACGTTAAGTGCTCGTACGATCAAATGCTACATAAGAATGTCGCTCAAGAGATTTTCGTTCCTAAATTAGAGCCGGTTGTAGGGTAATTTGCTTTACGATACAGATACATGGCCCCGAAATTTTTGAAATTCTTCTAGCCATGAAAAATGATTATCTTGATCTTTATCGTAAGTGCTCGTACGATCACCTGCTACATGAAAATGTCGCTCAAGGGATTTTTGTTCCTAAATTAGAGCCGGTTGTTGGGTCATTTTTCTTTGCGATACGGATATATGCACCCGGAATTTTTGAAATTCTTCTAGCCATGAAAGATGATTGTCTTAATATTTATCGTGGACTCGTGCGATCGCACACGATAATGATGTGTGCATGTACGTTAAGTGCTCGTACGATCAAATGCTACATAAGAATGTCGCTCAAGAGATTTTCGTTCCTAAATTAGAGCCGGTTGTAGGGTAATTTGCTTTACGATACAGATACATGGCCCCGAAATTTTTGAAATTCTTCTAGCCATGAAATATGATTATCTTGATTATTGTCATAAGTGCTCGTACGATCAACTGCTACATAAGAATGTCTCTCAAGGGATTTTCGTTCCTAAAATAAAGCCGCTTTAGAGTTATTTGCTTTGCGATGTATCTCTGAGGTACATTTTCGTCCGACTGTATTGTTTTTTCGATCGATACATTATTTTCTCCATAGTTGAATTTGGAAATTGTGTATTGCATTTTCGCCTTCACAAACATGAATTTAAAACGATATTTATATTTATAAAACTATTTAGATATAGTCTATAATATAATTATTATTTGATGAAGAAAATGGTGCTCTAGAAATTATCTGGATGATATGGATGATGAAATTGAAAATGAAACGCATACAATTATGCACGTAACACACAAAGTTGGGCTATGGTATTTTTTTATTCCATTTCAGACATTGAGGTCATAAATTAAATTACCGAAATAAAATAAAAAATATGATGTGGGCACAGCACAAGACTTTCCTTAAATAATGCTATGAATTTACTACTTTTACAGTAAAAAAATAGATTATTTTTATAGTAGATATTTATATTCTTTCCAAGATATTGAATTTTTGTCATTGAGTCGTCATGTTCATTGAATTAGCGTCATTTTTACCTATTTGGCGAGTTTTTCGTTAATTTAAGAGCATTTAAAAAGTCGCCAAGTTGTCGACATTCCACCAAATTCGTCGCCAAAATCTCGCCAAGCGTTATGGACGGAAAAATAAGTTATTCTTACAGCTAATAAATGACTATGGGCATTCAAATACAAAAGTATTACTCAAAGTATATTTTTTCATGAATGAAACGAGCTTGATCCACGAGAATGATGTCACCAAATTTATTACGTAGTATTACTTATGAAAAGTGTACATGTTTCTCAGTAGGAAATATATTTTTTTATTTTATATGACTTTTTGATAATTTTTTGAAAAATGTGCAATATCTCAAGAACGGTTCATGTTAGCGTTCTATAATGTATGTCAATCGTTTTTTAATGAAAAATTACATAAAAAATGTCTATTCGTGTAACTTTATTAGATGTTTTGATTTTTTGTCGATTTTTTCAAAATTTCACTCGAAAATTTAGTTGGGTTCTGAACATTCGATTGCGTATAAAAACAATAGGCTTCCAGTGTTTACGGATTGTAATTTTTGTACCAAATTTCGGTCGAATCGGTCCATTCGTTCGTCAGTTACCGTTTCCACAGGCTCACTGACACACACATACACACACACATATTTTCACACACACACATATGACTTCAAAAATGTTCGATTCGTGATCAGGGATGCTTAAAACGTGCTCTCCCGTCGAAAACTCGAATTCGAATGCTCGACCCCGTCACAATACTTTCCTTATACATTATTGTATATAAGGAAAGTAAAAATGTCTGGTGAATATATGAAAACATTGATTCAAAAATTGATAACTGATGAATTTATAAGTTTTATATGGAACATGCGCAAATTGCTTGTAAAATATGTGTCTTCTTTGATAAATATGTACTTTGAGTCAGATATAATGAAAATTATTTGAATATGATGTATGATCGTAATATTATTATTATAATTTCATCTCTTTTAATATTTTTAATACTTATATATGTAATAAAAAAATCCAGTAAAATAGACAAAAATATGTTCTGGAAGGGTCCAGGTATAACAGTAATGGAGCATGATATAAATATATTAATTATTATAATTTACAGGATATAAACGAAGACATGTGATTAAAAACGATCATGTATCTGGTGAATACCGAGCGACCGATAACGTTACATTCCGGGGCGTCTCCGACAGATTGCTAAGAAGAAGTCGAATCTTAATTTTTAAGTGTGTTCATATACCTATTTTTGTCAGGCTAGTGTCGTGTTAAAAATAACTGTTGAATGATCACCCGTAGAAAAATGTGGTGAAAAATATATTTGTTCTTTTCTAAAATAACATCCACTCGTGAATATATTTATAATTGATTTCACTGCGATGTTTGCCTAAAATAGCCCTCTGAATTTGTCTTTACAGTGAAAGTCAAATTAACTAATCTGAAAAGTAAATAATTGGTCATTGACTAAGATATCTAGATTTTAAATTACACTATTTATTTAGGTAGCACTAAAATATTATAACATACATTTACAAATAATACTTTCTACAAAAAATAATTTTAATAAACGTTAACATAGGAGGAGATGTAAGACCAAGCAATATTTGAAGTAATTTCAATAAGTTCAACTCTCGACTCAATTGTTACAATATATATGGCTGGAACGTACATTGTGTGCATTTTAACTGCACTAGAGATACCTAGCTTTGAATGGGGCACTTCACATTCGGGAGCAAAATTGTTGGACTCTGCATCATCCAAAGTTGCTTCTACGAGAATTACTTGTAACATTTTCACCAATTTAGTGTTTCGTCATATCGAACATTTTATATTCTTCTGCTTCTAGAAGATCTCTAGAAGATATCTAGAAGATCCCTTCAACACGGCTTGCGCTTTCTTTCGTTAGGTAATATTTGTTTATTTTTACCTTGCTTCGGGGAAACACGCGTCCCTTGTATTTGATTGGCCTTGCTTTGCATGATGGTTTAGAACATGTCCTGATTGGACTTCCTCTTTTTGATGTAGCTTCTTCGGGTCATGCCCGGTAGCGTGGGTTACGCCCATGAAGACATAATGTCTCTCAAAAATGTCGATGACATTGCAAATTGGTAAATTTATGGATCATATCATCATTCAGGTCAAATGCTAAATAGCGTGCCTATTCGTCAGAATCCTTTGTCCAGATTGATTCACACTATGACGTATTACTTTTACATTCACACTATGGTGTATTACTTTAAATTCACACCATAAAGTATTATATTAAATTGACACGATTGCGTATAACTTTAAATTGAAACCATGCCATATTACTTTAAATTCATACCACAGAGTATTACTTTAAATATATATATTGCTTTATATATATTTATATATAAAGTAATATAATATTATTATATTGCTTTATATATAATAATAATAATAATTTATTTATAATAATAATATTATATATAAAGCAATATAACATTTATATATAAAGCAATAAATATATATAATTGTCTCACAGCTAGTGTGAGATATATTTCTTCAATGTATCGATAAAACAACTTCTAAGAGTGGTGAGAACCAATCTGATTGTGATAGCTAAAACTCTCCAAAAAGTATCTTAAAAGTGTTTCATACTCAAATAGTGTTTAATTCCAATAATAAAAAATTTCATTGAAATCCAGTATACATTACATTTATAGAAGTCAAACGGTTTCATGGACAAAAAAATCCCTAGAATCCTAAATAATAATCCCACTTATATTTATTTAAGCAAGATAAGCATATGAGGTAAAATAGCGATAAAATAGGAGAAATGTTGCCATCCCCGAGAGGTAAAATCCAAGGACTAAATGCGGAATACTACGGTAAAAAGACCTTGAGGAACGAATAAATGACAGAAAATAAAAAAACAAGAAAGATCAATCACGCATAAAGCATTAATTATGAAACACTTTCCAACTGCAATGCAATTTTATTTAAACACCTCTAAAATGCGATACATTCATCGGTAATATTTTTAAAATCACCACAATACTACATTAATCTATTATATTTGAAAACTTAAAACTTCTTTAAAAAAATGAACTATAATCAAATGATGTCTTTCAAATATAAATCGCCTGGCTCTCTATGAAATAAGAGTAAATATTTCATTCATACATTTTTTTTCCATTCCTGTCATTCATCACAATACTACAATAATTGATTTTACTAAAAAACTTAAATCACCATGGAGGTAAAATAACCATATTTTCACCGGACACGAATTATTAAAAAAAGAAGAAAGATCAATCATGCATAAAGCATTGATTGTGAAACACTTACCAACTGTAATGCAATTTTATTCAAACATCTCTAAAATGCGATACATTTAGCAGTAATATTTTTTAAATTGTCACACTACTACATTAATTTATTATATTTGAAAACTTAAAACTTCATGGAATAAAAAATGAACTTTATTCAAATGACGTCATTGAAATATAAATTGCCTGGCTTAAACATCGCTAAAATGCAATATATTCAGTGGTAATATTTTTAAAACTATCATAATACTACAACAATTTATTATATTTGGAAACTCCATCGAAAACAGATGAATTTTATTCAAATAACGTCATTGGAATATAAATCATCTTACTCTCTATATAAAAGCAGCATTTCATTCATAAACATTTTTCCATTCCTTTCATTCATCCCAATACTACAATAATTTATTTTATTTTAAAATTTAAAACCATGAAGGTACAAGTAATTTATTTCTATGCTTAAAACTTTATCGAAAAAATCTTTTGTTTCTCTATGTATAATCAATGAATGTTTCATTCATATCAGCTATGCAGACTCCAGAGCTAAATAATTTTGCGTTAAAGAAATGCAGCAATTCTTAAACAACTCATCCTACATCTTTTGGTGTTTACATTCTCCATAAGTGAAAATTAGTCTTCGTTATAGAAATAATTAAAGTTTGATGATCATTTAAACTCAAATATATTGTAATTGCGTTGTTTCAGCATGTAGATGCCCAGAATTTAAACAAAATAAAAGTGGTTTTAGGACTGATACAACACTAAATATGAATTAAAAAGAATTTAAAAATAACGATTTTGACACAAGATGGATACTATATTTTATTTTGAAGTGATCTCTTCATATAATGGTCACATGATCTCTGCATATAAAGGATGTAATCATTATTTTAAATTTTACTTTAAAAACTATTGAATATATTTTGCTGAAATTTTTTTATATATTATTTATAAAGTGTATATATAATTTTTTATAAAGTGTTAACAAAGTCATAAACACTTTTCAACTTTGTTGTAAAGTGTTAAAATTACGATTTTGACACCAGATGGATGTCATATTTTATTTTGAAGTTTCTCACGTGATCTCTTCATATGGTATGAGGATAATTATTATTTTAATTTTTATTTTAAAAACTGCTCAATATACTTTGCTGAAAATTTTTTATATATTTTATGGGATAATCTGAATATTTTCTAAAACTTTCAAAGCAACTTGTGAATTTTTAATTCGCTTAAAAATGTTTGGAAAATTAGGTCCCATAGGGTTCAATGTATTGCAATTTTTTAACCCAGGTTCAATCCAGAACTAATTGTGTGATAATATTCATTTATATTCCCATAGGTCCCACAGACCCTCTGAACAACATACAAAAATTTATTTTTGATAAAGTCATTTTTACGGCAGTTATCGTGCTAACAGACAGACAGAATGAACAAAATCATAAACACTTTTCAACTATGTAGTAAAGTGTTAACAAAGTCATAAACACTTTTCAACTATGTTCTAAAGTGTTAAAAACGAACGGAAAGGAAATAGTACGGTAAGAAAACGGATAGCTGAGCAATTGATTAGTACATAAATATATGATAGTCAAGATATGAGATATGTAGATCTTGAGATATGTAGATTGTAATATTTAAATGAAATATAGATTAATAATCAATAAGTAAAATACACTTTATGCGAAGGATATGGAATATTGTATTTGTGCTTGGTGCTCAAGTTTTCCTTAATGTATATATAATTTGACCTAAAAGATGTTACGCCAAATATATTCTATTTCCCTATATATTTTACTTCTTTCACAGGGAAAAAAAGTGTGCATAAAATTCACGGCATAATGTTTTAACGTTGAAT
This sequence comes from Amaurobius ferox, assembly GCA_951213105.1. Classification (NCBI taxonomy): domain Eukaryota; kingdom Metazoa; phylum Arthropoda; class Arachnida; order Araneae; family Amaurobiidae; genus Amaurobius; species Amaurobius ferox. The sequence continues at coordinate 38,072,595 of OX578141.1, read as the reverse complement.
TAATTGTACATTTGACGCTTTTCCAGATGACAACATGGAATACCATTTCGTAGTACCCAATTAATTTATAACTTACAAGTCAGTGCACCTATAAATTGGCAATTAAAGATATTGATAGAATCCATAATAAGCAATATAGTCAATATATTAAAATAGTTTGATAATTAATTCATTAAGTTGGCCTTATTTTTGTTAAGGTAGCATCATTTTTGCCATTCTATATTTTTGCTATATTTATGACAATCTGGGGCAAAATTACGGTACACTGATTCCATATCAGTTACTTTTGTAAGTTTATCACAATGTTTTGTTGATACAATTTCTTTAATTACATTTCATTAACGATGTATCGCTTTAAGCAAAAATGGTAATTCCGTTAGAAATGACAGCGCATATTTGATAACGTAACACACACCATTTCAGTTTTAGCTTAAAATTGCAGCTAAAGACTATACTTTCCGCCATGGCCAGGAGTCACCGCCCTAAATCTTCGACAAGGAAGTACGAGGACGCTAATAACACATCCGCTTTGAGCATAAGTCAAATTTACTTTCCTCAAGAAAAATTGCAAAAATTTCCCAACACGTAGCGTCCATTGGCGTTACTACCTCTTCATCCCACAGCAAGTCAATTTCACAAGAGTTCTGGAAAATGTGTTGGTGCCCTCAGCTGATCGAAACAGCAGCAATGCACACAAACCACGTGACGAACTAACAAAATGTGGAGCATGTCAGAGTCGGATCAACTGAATTTACCTCCGCTCGCACACCAAACCCAAATTTCACGATCGCAAAACTACTAAAAATTAAATAAGCACATTTAGCAAAGCGACTTCGAAAATAATTTTGAATAAAGGCACAGAAATGTTTAACCAAATAGACACACACACTGTTAGAGTCAGTGGACAATTTTTAACCAAAGAATAAGCGTCACTGGGACCCGAAAACCAACATTACAATAGTTCCTATGGTATGGGCTACTCAGATTTCCTACTCCGACAACTAGAGGACAGTACATATAGTACATATCAAGAACATTGTTTAACAAACGTATAAAATTTTTGGAACTTGTAGAAACGTGGTCAAGAGTTGAAATCCCTAGTGGGATACGATTCCAAGATGCATACCATCTTCCAAGATGCATATTTTTGTATAATGCCAGGTCTCCATATCCAACCGTATGAACAAATTGTTACAGCGGGAGATGTCATTAGCCAAGCCAAGATGAAACATTTTGGGGAGGGCCTATGCCGGGGCACTTATCCCCACATCGGATGTTGAAAATTTTCCAATTTTAATACGTTTCAACGTTATTTCGGTGTTTCTTCATTCCAATACTAGACGTAGCTTGTAGATGCATGGATGTAGATATTGATGACGCTGTCTTGGCATTGGCCGACTGCCTAGAAGCGTTAAGAAGGTGGGAGGGCGAAAGGAAAACTCAGACATGGAGATACCATAGTCCAGGAAAGTTACGTACAATAAATAAAGACGATGATAGAGCATAAGAATAAATTTAAATAATTAAGCACTAAAAAATAGAACGCGAGTGGATTGCAAGCGGGCTAGCGTCAGGAGAAGCTAGCTAAAAAGCAATTGTGCCATATCAGTGGGTTTTGATCTAATGACGAGCAGCCGTAGACGTGGCGCCATCTATCGCTGTCATTCAGAACGAATTCAGCCTAAGTGACACCAGATTGGGGAGACGCAAATCTCGGCTTCTTCCAGGGCACTTTTAAAGGTCCGACCAGAAGATTTCTCGGACGCCGCTTCCTTAGATAACTAAGGGAAGTGTTGTCGTAGCTTTAATCTGCGTCTCTCAAACATGGTTTGCTTGAATTCTTCTTGTAGAAATTTCGAGTGAATCGCCAAATCTGCTCTACAACTTTAGAGACTTTGAGGTCATGGTGAATGACTTTGTTTCGTACAAGTCGAGGAGCGTTCACAATGCATCGTAATGCTTTGTTTTGGAATACTTGCAATTTCTCAATGTGCGTTTTTGTAGCAGACCGCCCCAGACATGGCAAGCATACAGAAACGCTGATTGAATGATGTGGTTGTAGACAATAAGCTTATTTTGGGCGGAGAGGTGGGACTTTCTACCGCGAACTGGGAAGAGGGCGGTTTTATTAACAGCTTTTAATTGATCAGTGAGTGCTGTTTAAATGCTATATGAGAGTCAAGGGTGACTCCCAGGTAATTAATAGAGTTGCAGAAGGGGATAGGCTCATCAAATATTTTTGAAGTGAAATTATGATTAACTTCTCGGTAGTGGTGTTTGAATATGCACACTGCACTCGTGGTTGCGTTGTGTGTTGATGGCGTTGTGTGGTGAGCGACTGCGAGCAGTCAGTGCTGTGTCGTCTGCAAAGACAACCACCTTAACTTGGTGTATATTCGGTAAGCTGCTGATGTAGATGTTGAATAACAAAGGGCTGAGATTTCCCTCTTGTGGAACATCGGCCCCGATTGGTCGAATAAAAGAGAGAGTTTGATCAACCCGTACGCGAAAGGAACGATTAGTGAGATACAAGTTGATGATTGACAAAAGCTGAGCCGAAATGCCAAGCCGCACCAACTTGGAAATGAGTCCAGGAATATACGTCTTATCGAACGCTTTGCTAATGTCGAAAATTACAATGCTGGTGTACTGCCTGTTGGAAGAGTTTTCGTAGATAGTTTCGACTACACGCAAAAGTCGAAATTGCGTGGAATGGGTAGACCGAAATCCGTGCTGATCAGGAATTAAAATATTATTCAGTCTGCAGAAACTATCCTAACGTCTTAACAACACCAATTCGTAAATTTTGGATACGCTTGATAACAAGCTTATAGGTATGTAGCTTTCTGCTAGGTTAAATTTAGATTATGTTGGCCAAGGGAATAATAACGGCAGTTTTCCAACTTTGGGGAAAAAAGCGATATTCAAGTATTCGATTAATAACCCTTTCCGGACGGTTGACGCCCCCGCGCGTCGACTGCGAACTTGCATTCAAGGACGGCCGTCACTCATTCGCGTCGGAGAAAACTTTACCCTAATAGACGGAGGTCACGGATGCGCGTTTTCATACGGAACGTTATTATTTGCCTACTAGATGGCGTTAAATGCCCATGCAAATAACTCTAATGTATTTTGCAGTTACTTGACCTTGGTATAGGAGGATACAATTAATCATTTCTCCATTTGGAGTGGTGAAATATGGTTTTGTAATATAAACAAATAGACCACTTCTCGTAGCATCAGCTATATTATAATTGAGTTCCGGTTCTCGTTTTGATTTCAGCTTAATGATTTCGTTGGTGAATCATAAGAATATAAGAGAGTATTTTTTTTTTAAATCTGGGTTTTAAAGGAATGTGCGGCAGTGAAATTATTCGTTTATTTCGGATAAAAGAATGGAAGCAACTAACAAGTATTTTGTATTGAGATTTGTATGAAAAATAGACATCAAATAGAAAATAAATATTTCTTTTATTTCTGAAAAAAGGTAGATTTCTGTGTTGAATAGCTGATTTTTAGTAAAATTTTTTCTAGAGTTAGGCTTAAAGCAAAAAAATTAGACGTTCTTTGGGAACAGTTCGGAAGCAAAGCGCTCCGTCCTTTGGGCCACGGCAGCTCCGGAATGCCGCCGTCCGGAAAGGGATAAGCAAGGTCAACCAGCATAGATAAATAATAGGAAGGTTCCTGATGATGCGATTGCTGATACCATCAAGGCCAGGCGACTTTCTTACCTTGATACCCCTGACGATGTCAATAACTTCAACCAGTGTGGTGTTGTCCAGATCATTTCTTACACATGTGTGTAGCGCTTCGTGATTGGTCTGTTGTAGTTCGTCTTCTATGTTGTTGTGGAAAATGGCTGAAGTTCTGGTCCGTGTGTGATGTGAATTGGAGCTCCAAGCTGTCTACAATTGCATTGGCTTTTTCCTCCGCAGTCTGGGCCAGTCCATTGGGGCCATTAATGGGCGGAATTGTTGTCTTCTTTTATCTGAGGTTCTTATCTGTTCGCCAGAGACAGTGATCCGTGGGTGTAAGACTTTCTAAGTGTGTGCACCAGCGTTACTGTGTGTGTGTTTTAATCATAGCCTTGATCTCTTTATGGATCTTACGGAATTATGCGTCGTAAATAGGGTAATACTATTAAGGTATAACTACTTCGTATTGATATTTGTATGAAAAATATACATCAAATAGAAAATAAATATTTCTTTTATTCCTGAAAAAAGTAGATTTCTGTGTTGAATAGGTGATTTTTAGTGAATTTTTTCGAGAGTTAGGCTTAGCGCAAAAAAATTAGACGTTCTTTGGGAACAGTTCGGAGGCAAAGCGCTCCGTCCTTTGGGTCACGGCAGTTCCGGAATGCCGCCGTCCGGAAAGGGATAAACACGGTCAACCAGCATAGATAAATAATAGGAAGGTTCCTGATGATGTGATTGCTGATACCATCAAGGCAGAGCGACTTCCTTACCTTGATACCCCTGACGATGTCAATAACTTCAGCCAGTGTGGCGTTGTCCAGGTCAATTCTTACACCTGTGTGTAATTCTTCGTGATTGGTCTGTTGTAGTTCGTATTCTATGTTGTTGTGGAAAATGGCTGAAATTTTGGTCCGCGTGTGGTGTGAATTCGAGCTCCAAGCTGTCTGCAATTGCATTGGTTTTTCCTCCGCAGTCTGGGCCAGTTCATTGGGGCCGTTAATGGAAGGAATCATTGTCTTCTTGTATCTGAGGTTCTTATCTGTTCGCCAGAAAATGTGATCCGTCTGTGTAAGACTTTCTAAGTGTGTGCGCCAGCGTTACCAGGTGTGTGTTTTAATCATAGCCTTGTTGTCGTTATGGATCTTACGGAATTGTGCACCGTAAATAGGGTACCTGGTGCGTTGACAATCCTTCCGTAACCGGTTACGCTGCTTAATTTGTCCCCCTAATATCACCTGGGAGAGTGTGGTGATTAGGTCTGGAGTGATTTGGTTTCGAGGTCGCAACTGCTGCCTCGAGCAGAACATAATTCATATCCAGGACGCATTTATCAATGTCATCCGTGCTGGTAATTTTGAGAGGGGGGGCTATAGAAGTTTCAAGGGTATAACGAAAGTTATCCCAATTTGTATGTAGCTCCGAAGGATGGTCTAAAGAGAATTTATCAAATATAAGGGTCAAAATTACAGGAAGGTGATCAGACGTCAAATTGCAGTCGACGCTGATCGCATAGTCGTAAGGAATGTTCCGAAAAGGTGCCAAGTCAATAGTAGAGGGGTTCCTTCCCGTAAAGTAGTGAGTGGGGGTGGACAGAGCTAAAATCCTGAAGTTGGTGCACTGAGCCAATCGTTTTTAGAGCTACGCCATGTGAGTTCGAAGCTGTGTCTCAGTTCGTATGGAGTACATTTAGGTCACCAACTATGGTCGTGTTACTGCAGAGTCCTAAAACTGCTCCTAGGTCGTTGCTTGGTAATCTTACTGTATTGTAGTGTACAGGCAAAATTACTTACTACTATGCAAGTGCAATCGGGACCAAATTTGGGATAGTGGTTTTAATTACAGTGGCCTCCAACTTCGTAAAGACCGGGACGCTTAAACGATGACGAGGAATATTATTCTTAATATAGAGTGCAGTGCCACCACTAACATTCCCCCCCAGGCCTGGGGGGCCTATACTGGAAGCAACTTCTATAAAGATGTCAAGAAGAAATACTTAAACACCCACTTTACAGTCCTTACATGGAATCTAGCGATTTTTGCCTCTTCGGGCCTTTAAAGAAACCCTGGTCTGGAAATCAATAGGCATCCGACAACCAATTTCAATATCTGTAATAACTTAGCTGCAGAACCTTGACACTGAATTCTTCAGGTCTGGGATTCAGGCCTTGGTGCACTGTTTGAACAAATGCTTTGACAAACATGGAGATTACGTTGAGAAGTAATGTGTGTACATGTGAGTTACTGGTTATCTTCATATTGATATAAGAATAAATGTATTCATACTGCAGAACTTGTTACCTTATTTATTGAAGCGCCCTCATATATAGACGTTCTATACAGTATGTTTCTTCCTCCTAAATATTATTTTTAACATATATATATATATATATATATATATATATATATATATATATATATATATATATATATATATTGAGATTACTTAACTGCAAAATGCATTTTATTAAAGAAGGATCATGGGAATAATTAGTAATAATCACTTTTCAATGTTATGAGGATATTCAACGTCCTTTAAAAGTTTATTTGAGTGATGATTTAAATAGCCTCATTTAAGTCATAACGAATTATATGAATATCCATTTCATACTATAAATGTAACATAATATTTTGGTGAACCAGGTAAGCAAATGAAAATAATTTAAATATATCCTGTATAAATGTCTATTTTTTGTATAAACATGTATTTTCTCTCTTCTCATACTGAAAACAATTAATGTCCTATGTAATTAACATCGTATAAGTAATTTTATTAATTTTGTAATTTGTTCCTGTATATTGAACAGTAAAATATAGCACTGATGAACATGATATTTGTTCTATGAAAACTATTTTATGAATTTTATTTATCATTTCACTCTAAATGTAGAAATGTTGACAAAATATTTTTCAATAGTATTTGGTTTTCGATGCTTAAAAATCTAGCTCAGTCCATTGAGCTAGCTCTTCTCTGGTACTTGTGAAATATGCAGTAAAAATTTATATATATATATATATATATTGTGAAATTAATTGCTATTTCCAAAGTGATTTACATTTATTGTTTAAAACACCCTACAGCCGTATGTGTTGTGAACTAATTTTAAAAATTCAGTGACAAAAACTCCCTCCACTAGTTAAGAAATGCCAAATTTTGCACATAAATTAAACTCTCACGATGACAGAATTTAACAGAAAACAACTCACATAATTTATATATAAATCTAAAATATTTTTCTATAATTTATTTTATGTGTTTTTCACATTTTAACCAAAAATGTTGAGCGTCAAAACTGTACTCTTCTAGTTAAGAAATGCTAAAAACATTATTTTCATGTAAATGAAACTCTCCCATAGACAAAATATAACCGAAAACCATGCACTTATACATTTTATGTAAAATTTAAAAATACTTTAATTTTTATTTATATATTTTGACATTTTAACCATATTCTGATTAAAAACGCTTGATTAATAATAAACAGGCAAACACATTTTTGAATTTATCGTAGAAAGTACTCTTAGAATCAACTTACTTTGTGTAGCACAAGACAAGTAAATTATTTAAACAGTAACTAATAATATGGCATGAGTTGTCATATTGTCTCTAAGACCCCCTAATTATTTCACTTTAAGTGAGGTTTAATTATTAGGATTACCACTAGCTTCATTTTCTTAGCCCAATTATATATTACACTTATTTTTTTACACCCACCAGTCACAATGCTTACTTCTTTATGGTTACACTAATGGTAAAAATTGCATTCTTTAGTTGTATTTTTATTTAGTTGTTATAATAACATATATATTATAATTTTATAGTATATTTATCAGGATATTTTTATATAAATTAGAGATTTGAATCTTTAGGATATAGAAATTAACTACATATAGGAATTTTAATGAATTCCTCTTTCAATTCTGGGTCTCTTTATTAAAAGGTATAAAATAAACTATTTGGAAAGTGGTTTATTCTGGCATATTGAGTTTTATTCTTATTGACTTCTGATGTGATTGCATTTCTAACTCCAGCTAAAATAATGTATTGTTTTGCACAATTGTACAAACGTATTGTACAAAACGACGCCTTATTTGAAGTAAAGTTATATAGACCTCTAAATTTAAGAACTGTTTGAAAATTCCTATTTCCATAATTTTGCATGAAAACATAACTCAAACAATAAATAAATAGATCACACCCCAAATGTTGTGCAAATAAGTAAAAAACAAAAGATCGTTTAAAAAGAAAGATGTGAGTTTTACTTCAATGCGAGCAAACTAAGAGGTATTTCATGCTATCTGCTGTTAAAAAGTGGTAAATTTATCTAACAAGTCCATTTTCTGATTTAATTATATTTCTTTTCATTTCCTCTCATCTCCCGCATACTTTCGGCCAGAGCAGGTTTCTCTTTACAATTTCTTTTCCTTTCATTATGTAACAAGGCCACTGCTGTATTTTTGCAGTGACTAGCAGGTGGTAAGCACATTTGATGTATAGAATTTTGGTTTTCTCTCACTTAAAAATAAAACCAATGTTATTTTGAAATGATCGTCAACTTTATACATTTGACTTGCGTAGTATTGTACATAGCTTTATTTTACAATGCTTTCGTTTTGCTATTCAATAATTTTGAATCAGTAAAAACATCCGTTTTCTTTAATTTCAAAATATCTTTGAAATCAGACTATTTAAATGTATCTCTAGGTTAGATATTTAAATCAAATGACTTACCTACGACTTTATCTGAAAAAATGATAATGTATATTTCTTCTCTTGCTTTCCAAGATATTATTAAGTCAGGAGAACGCCTCATTTTACGAGAGACTCAAAAGTGTAATTTTGTTTATCATGTACATTTCTGTGTTCTTCTGTCAAAAAATACAAACAATTTTATAAATTTCATTGAGTTTAGTAAAATCAACTCAAATTTAGGACTATACAGCTAAAATTCCCTTTACGTGTGAAATTTTAATATATTGAAATTCCGTTTCATTTCTTATTGCATTTAGTCTGAAAGTAAGACCATTTTGACCTGCAATTATGTCTGAATATCTGTCTAAAATTTCATAATGTACGATACTATGCATGGGAAACTTTTGGATCTCCTCATAAAGCTAAACACTTATTTACTATCAAATATATTTTGTTAAATGAAAAGATACAATCAAATATATTTTGTTAAATGAAAAGTTACTATCAAAACTGTTTAAAAAGGAATGTTTACATTAAAGTCTTAAAACAGAAAAGCCACTATTGTAATTCAAAGCTATTGCAAATTCAAAGACTAGTGCAATTCAAAATAACAATTGTTTGAGATATATCTATGTTTCTAGGAACAATTATTTAGTCAAGAGTAGTTTGAAACTATAGTTCTGTTTCTTCCGTACATTGCTGTGCCCTACAGCAATACCTACGTCTGAAATAAAAGTATCTCATTCGGTTCAGTTATTTTGTCATGCCGTTGCATACATATGCACATTTCATTAGACTTTCACTACCATACTAAAAATATTATTTAACATTATTGTTATTTTAATAATCCATTGCATGGCATTATTAATTATCTCCGCATCTGTTTCAATTTGCCCTATAGTTGTATCAATCTGCCTCATATCTGTCAAAAACTTGCTTCAGCATGGATAACTGAACATGATTTCATAGGCTTTAATTTTTTTATATGTTTCATTTATTTTACAAGTACCATTATTCATTTCATAATTTCATTTATATCAAAAGTTTATACTCACAAATGTTTTAAACTCAATGGAAAAGGAATGAAAAGAAGTACATTTTATTAAAAATTTTATCAAATATCAAATATCAAATATCGAAATTTTAGCAAATATCGAAAAAAGCAAAAATTGAAAACTTGATATTTTCCTTGGTTTTACTGGTTGAATTTTTGAAATATTTATATTCAACCAGTGGCAGTCCAGGTTAATTCTGTAACCTAGCTCCAAACTCTTCAGAATAAAAGTGAAACAAGCTATATATGCCTTGAAAATAACGTTTTATATAATGAAGAATACGGTGATCATTTTACCCTTGAATCACAGTTTTACGACTATTCCTGATTATCAGATTATTCCTGTTTGCTTCTATGATGCTTACTTTGATGACGTTTTGTTCCTTTGATCTTCTCACCGTTTGTCTTTTGCTTATGAACCATGAAGTGATGACTAGATAAGTACTTTCTTAATATTATTCAGTTTATTATAGTCAATAAATGAGATCTAAAATCATGTCTGCAAATCCATTCTCATTTTATTTCAAATCCCTTTTATGGGAACAATCTCCTTTATTACTTTCATTAATTTCTTTGTATTACGTTTAACCATTATTCCCATTCAAAGATCACATAAACAGGATTCCCAGAAAATACCTTAATAATCTCAACTTCGGAATGAAAGTTCCTAACTGCAGCGTTAGGTTCGTCTATAGTACAGTGATCATACACGGCTGAATAAGAGTGATTGCAGATCTTTTGTAGGAAAGAAGAGATTATCCGTTATAAGTTAAATCAATAATATCAAATTTAAGTAACTTTATATTGGATGCCTTCATCTGTGGCGGTATATGTAACATCTGGATCTCGAGTACTATGAAAGTGAGACTTGATTCAATTCCTTACAATTTTGATCTGGCAAATCTTTGTTAAACATACCTTGAATATAGGTAAGCATAAAATTAAACTATACACACACACACACACACACATATATATATATATATATATATCAAAAATTTGTTTAATAATATTGTTATAGATGATCTGTATAGATTTATTTTAAGAATTTTTGAAGAATATAATATCAACCTAAAATATTCAAATTTTATTTTTAAAAAATTACTTAATTTCACTCTCTACAAGAATTATATTCAACATGGTGGTATTTTTTAAGCAACAGTTTGGTATCCTCATCAGTGTTAGCTAATTTGTATTCATTCTTCTATGAAGAGAACATTAAACCTAACTTGCATAATATGCACATGTTTAGATATTTGGATAACATATATTATGTGTATCCCTAATAATAACTCTATAGCATTTAACTTTTATCCTAATAATTTACAATTAAATGCAAGTAATAATGAAGCTAATCTTGCAAACATTTTAGATTTAAATTTATATTTACAAAATTGTAATATGGCTATATAATTGTATGATAAAAGACAAGATTTTAAATTTAATACATCAAAATTTCAACTTTTTGACTCTTGTTAGAATATATCAATTTTTATAAATATTATAATAAACCAGGTTCTTAGAATCAATAAAATGTTTGATTAAAATTATAAATTAGCACATTTTTTGGAATTATTGATTACAGCGACTAATAATGCATGTCCTCCCAAATTCGTTATTAAAATTATGAACTCAGTCTATCAAAATCCACTCGATAACATCCAAAACGACTTTCCCAATTATAGTGGCTAACAAAACAATTATAATTATTTATTAATTATATAAATAAATAAAAGTGAAAAATAATAAAATAAGCTAAAAAAATAGAAAAATCAAAATATCGGAAAATAAGATACATTAATATTAATGTTTGGAATTTTATTTTTGCTAAAAAATGTAACTTTAGCCAGTTTGAAACTACGATTTCAGCGCCCTTATAATGGTGTATAGTGGCATTCTTGTTTATCCATTTCTTCTATGAATCACTTGTTTAGTAAGAATTTTCATATTTGCTTCATGTTCATATTTTGTTTTGCTTATACGGGTAATAGTCCTGTCTCCTGCTCTGACTCACTGGACGGGTCTGGAAGTGTCGCTGTGAACGTTAGTATTGCCCCCTATGTTGTACTTCGTCATGTTCATTCCGGTGCTTCTAGATATTTTTTATACTGTTGAGATTGATTACATATACACGTAGTGAAAGAAGAAGGGTTCCTACCACATAGTAATACAAATTTTCCTAATGTTTCTTATCTTCATTTTTTTCATCTTTTACTGCCTGTATTTTGAGTTTGAACATTGAACATTTATAGTAATGTACTATTATCAAATCTGAAACAGGCATTTGTTTCGGTTAATTAAGAATTAAATACTCAGGCCTGAAGATGAATATAATTCTTTTTAATCTTCGAATTTGGGTCTGTACTGATCTCTTCTATTATCGGCATTATGGCAGTGGTTTTACTTTTATGGGGATCTTAATATTTCACGGTTACTTGAATTAATTATTTTTATTATTACTTATTTCTAATATATATATATATATATATATATATAGCACGTATATAACGTAACATTATGCACTCATTTATTCTGTAAACTTTGTAGCGATTATCATCACTGATAACACATATTATTGTATATAGTAACAATATGTACTCATATATTCTGTTTCGTAACCGACGTGTCTGGAAACTTTGTGGCGATTACCATCACTAATGATACATGTTCGTATATATCGTAACTCATCTATTCTGTGACGTAGCTGATATGCATATAAATCGTGGCTAGATCACGCATCTCAAAAGCAATCGGATATTGTGCTACCCAGATATACAAAATCCAGGAGGAAAATCACGAAGCAACAGCTCGATGACAATTTTCAGCCTGGATCTTACTATTTTGAGTTTTCACTGCTTTCTGGCTGACAATTGAATGAATTGTCCCTTTTTTGCACACTGCAGGCACACTTTCCCTTTTTTGAGTGGGGAGCCGTGTAATGGCACACAATTTCCGCTGGTTCGCTCTATGGCACTGTGGGGATGCGCACTGTTCATTCATTCGTTCTCTTTCATTGATTTGCTTCAATTCATTTATTCCATATAAAGTGCTCATTAAATGGACTTAACTTGTGCACAAAATATCGAAAACATTGCGCATCTTACTGCAGTACGAGTATGCGTTCGGCAACAAAGCGTGATTTTAAATACAAAGTGGTAGAACATTGTCTAACTAGTGGGAATCAACATCAGGAACACACGTAACTCATATATAGTAGTCAATAAATCTGTCAAACTTCATCACTTGCTGAATGAGCAGCCATGTCACAATACTAATGGAAGGTGGTTAGTAATTCATGAGTGTACTCAAAAACATTGATATAATATGGATTTGTGAAATAAAAATCAGATTTTGAATTATATTCCTGTGCATATAAGTGTTGATTATATCTCATTCTTTAATATGGCAGTAATTTGCGTATAACCATATCTTATCCAAAAAATGTTATAACCGACGTAGTGTTTATGACTAATGGGTAATGCTTACAAATTTATCATTTACATATTTTTATATCCCGTTTTGTTGCCGTTCCAAAATTCTTAATTTTTTGCTGAAGGCACCGAATCGCATTTATCAGATCAGGCATGGCCACTCTACAGTTGACATGTACACATTAAATAAAAAAAGAAAAAAATCATAAATGCAGCATAGACATGAAAATAAACTGGTCTACTAGTTTCAAATGCAAATTACAACCTTCTTCTTTAGGCGCGACAAGAAACTCTAATTCACTTAAGTTGGAAGGGCACGGTAGGCCCGTGGTTAGCGCGCTGAAATTTCACTCGGGAGGCCGGGGTTCGATTCCAGCCACTGCCGAAACTGCCGCCGTGCTCATGCGGAGTACAATCACGTTAAACATGTGGGTTCGTAAGTCCTTCCGAAAGGTTGGTGGTAGGGGAAGCAGGGTACGGTCCCCGTGGATGCCTCCCCCACTGGGCACTGGATTCCGGTCTAAATTGTGTGGCACTTCCGACCAACCAAACAGTTACCTTACACCTTTCTGGTAGATCGGACGGTCTGGGTTTCAACAACAACAACACATGGCTGAAAGTAGGTGGAAAGAAATTGCTAACGCTGAGGAAAGAAATGAGAGAGAGCCAAAAAACAAAAACCACAGGCAAGACAGAATGAACGGACAAAACCACTGAGCAAATAAGGCGTGAAGATAATGGATAGCAGAACAAGTAGAAACAACTGAATGGCTAGAATACTTAAAATAATCAGTAACGAAAAAAGTGTGACGTTTAAACTAGCTGTGAACAAGAAAGATCAATCATGCTTAAATCATTGATTATGAAACACTTTCCAACTTCAATGCAATTTTATTTAAACATCTCTAAAATACAATACATTTTTCGGTAATATTTTAAAACTTATCACAATACTACAATAATTTATTATATTTGAAAACTTAAACCTTCATCGAAAAAAATTAACTTCATTCAAATGACGGCATTGAAATATAAATTGCCAGGTTTAAACATCTCTAAAATGTGATACATTCCTCGGTAATAGTTTTAGAATTATCATAATACTACGATAATTTATTATATTTGAAAACTTCATCGCAAACAACTGAAATTCATTCAAATGACGTCATAGAAAAAATAACCCGCCTGGCTCTCTCTATAAAAGCAACATTTCATTCATAAATAATTTCCCATTCATGTCATTCATCACAATACTATAATAATTTATTTCATTTAAAAATTAAGACCATGGAGCTACAAGTAATTAAACTCAATGCTTAAAACTTCATAGAAAAAATCGTCCAGCTCTTTGTAAAATCAGTGAATATTTCATTCATATCAGCTATGCAGACTCCAAGAACTAAATGATTTTGTGTTAAATAAATACAGCAATTCTAATACAACTCATTCTGCATATTTTGCTGTTTACATTTTACATAGGTGAAAAAGAGGCTTCGTTGTAGAAATAATCAAATTTGGATGAGAATTTAAACTCAAATATATTGTAATAGAGTTGTTTCAGTATGTAGATGCACAGAATTTAAGCAAAAATAAAGTAGTTTTAGGACGGATGCAACACTCAATATGTATTAAAAAGAACTTTAAAAATCCCGATTTTGAGACAAGATGGATGCCATATATCATTTTGAAGTGAGCCTGGTTTCATATCATGGTCACGTGATCGCTTCATATAAGAGGTGTTATTATTATTTTAATTTTTATTTAAAAAACTACTGAATATATTTCGCTGAATTTTTTTTTATATATTTTATGGAACAATTTGAATATTACCTAAAATTTTCGAAGCAATTTGTGAATTTTAAATCCGCTTAAAAAATGTTTGAAAAATTAGGTCCCATAGGGCTCAATGTATTTCATTTTTTCAACCCGGATTCAATCCAAAACTAATTGGGTGATATTATTCATTTATATTCCCATAGGTCCTACAGACCGTCTGAACAATATACTAAAATTTCATTTTGATTAAGTCATTTTTATGGCAGTTATCGTGCTAACGGACAGACAGACAGACAGACAGACAGAAGGAACAAAGTCATAAACACTTTTCAACTTTGTTGTAAAGTGTTAAAAATGAGTAAAAACATTTAAAAACGTCAGGAAACCAATTAGAAGAGGGAAAATTCAAATTCGAACAAGAAAGATCAATCATGCATAAGCATTGATTATGAAACACTTTCCAACTGAAATGTAATTTCATTTAAAAATTTCTAAAATGTGATTCATTCAGTGGTAATATCTTTTACATTATCACAGTACTACAGTAATTTATTATACTTAAATATTTAAAACTGTATCGAAATATAAATCATCTGATTCTTTATGCAAAATCAATGAATATTTCATTCATATAACTTGTATTCCAGACTCCAGAGCTAAATAATTTTGTGTGAAAAAAATTCAGCAATTCTTATGTAATTCATCTTACAATCGCTTGAGATATTTGCATTCTTCATATGTTAAAATTAGGCTTCCTTGAAGAAATAATAAAAGTTTAGGGATCATTTAGAATCACAACTATTGTAATTGCATAGGCACGGAATTTAGATACACAGATAATACACAGATAATATATATGTGTATGTGCATGTACTCAAAGTATTGGAATCGTGCCGAAGATCGGAACTCGAATTTTCAAAGTATCTACACGTTTTGGGACTTCTAGAACACGAAAAAACTACTTTTAGGAAGACGTCTGTGTGTGTAAGGGTGTATCTGTGTATGTTTCTGTGTGTCTGTGTGGATATTACATCCACTCTAATTGAAAAACTAATGGACCGAATTTCATACAATTTGGTAGGTATGTTTTTTGTGGGAAATCCTGATGTTCATTAGATTATAGTACGATTCGTAATAAAAGAATCTGCCTTCTTTGCGAAATGGCCGCAGAAATTGCCTTTATCCACTCTAGCTAAAAACTAATGAACAAAATTTAACAAAATTTGGAGTATAATATTTCAATAACCTACAAGTGATTTATATACCAAATTTAACAAAATTTTGTATATAAATCATTTGTAGGTTATTCTACTACGATTCGGGAAAAAGGAACGGGCTATTTTTGCGAAATGGCCAGCAAAAATCGTTATATATAAAAATAAAAGACTACGTGTGCTCAATTATATCAATTAAATTCTTATTTTATATGTGATTTTTGACAACAAAAAGAATAAGACTAACCCCATTACTCTAGGACTAGCCGTTCTTAAGATATTCTAGTTTTTTCGCGTTTTCGCTACGCCACCTTTGACAATAAGTCCAGCTATCAAATGAGAACCAAATTTAAGTTTAACGTGTAAATTCAATGTCATTTAAAATACTTATGTTGTGCAGATAAACTCAAATTATCATTGAATAAATAAAGAGAACGAATATGAGTCTGCAGGGAAAGACATGTGCTGTCCACATCAGAATTTTTAACAATATTACACCAATGATTTATAGAAGTGAACGGGGATTATTTTCAGGCCATTTCGAAAAAAATGTATGATCTATATTTAAAGATCCATCAAATTTTTGTCGAATAAAATGTTCAACAAATTTAAGCTGTGTACCAAATTTTAACTCTCTAGGACGTAGGAAAGTGCATTTAAAATGCCATCAATTAAATTTATCATGAAGAGTTATATAAAATTTTAAAAAAATGAAAAATTGTTATCTACCAAATTTATTTTCAAATATGAAGCCACTCCCATATGCAAAACGTTTAAACAAATGGAGAGATATTTATTATATAATATCTCTCTCTTTTCTTTCTGGAAGATATCCCAAAGTCAGAATTTAATTGAATTTGTTTTTTTCCCTATATTAAATAATTTTTTTAATTAAAAAACTACTTAACATATTTTACTGAATTTTTTTTTATATATTCTATGGGATAATGTGAGTATTTCCTAAAAATTTCGAAGCAATTCGTGAATTTTAAATTTACTTAAAAAATGTTTGAAAAATTAGGTCCCATAGGGCTCAATGTATTTCATTTCTTCAACCCGGGTTCAATAAAAAACTAATTGTGTGATATTATTTATTTATATTCCCATAGGTCCTACAGACCGTCTGAACAACATACTAAAATTTCATTTTGATAAACTCATTTTTACGGCAGTTATCGTGCTAACGGACAGACAGACAGACAGACAGACAGACAGACAGACAAACAGAATGAACAAAGTCATAAACACTTTTCAACTTTGTTGTAAAGTGTTAATAATAATCATCTAGTTTCGGAGGCCATATGAACTATCATTGTCGGAAAATTATAGCCTCCTTTTTGTTCAGCCCTGAAGAAGAAGGGTGATATTTGCCTAGTAGATATGTTTACTTTTTAACACTTTACAACAAAGTTGAAAAGTGTTTATGACTTTGTTCATTCTGTCTGTCTGTCTGTCTGTCTGTCTGTCTGTCTGTCTGTCCGTTAGCACGATAACTGCCGTAAAAATGACTTAATCAAAATAAAATTTTAGTATGTTGTTCAGACGGTCTATAGGACCTATGGGAATATAAATGAATAATAATACCCAATTAGTTTTGGATTGAACCCGGGTTGAAAAAATGGAATACATTGAGCCCTATGGGACCTAATTTTTCAAGCATTTTTTAAGCGGATTTAAAATTCACAAATTGCTTCGAAAATTTTAGGCAATATTCAAATTGTTCCATAAAATATATAAAAAAAAATTCAGCGAAATATATTCAGTAGTTTTTTAAATAAAAATTAAAATAATAATAACACCTCTTATATGAAGCGATCACGTGTCCATGATATGAAACGATCACATGACCCACTTCAAAATGATATATGGCATCCATCTTGTCTCAAAATCGTGATTATTAAAGTTCTTTCTAATTCATATTGACTGTTGTATCCATCCTAAAACTACTTTATTTTGGCCTAAATTCTGTGCATCTACATACTTTAACAACGCAATGACAATATATTTCAGTTTAAATGCTCATACAAATTTGATTATTTCTACTATTAAGCCTATTTTTCACCTATGTAAAATGTAAACAGCAAAATATATAGAATGAGTTGTATTAGAATCGCTGTAATTCTTTAACACAAAATAATTTAGTCCATGGAGTCTGCATGGCTGATATGAATGAAATATTCATTGATTTTAGAAAGAGAAGGACGATAATTTTCGATGAAGTTTTACGCATAGAGTTTTACTTACTTGTAGCTCCATGGTCTTAATTTTTAAATAATATAAATTATTATAGTATTGTGATGAATGACATGAATGGGGGAATTATTTATGAATGAAATGTTGCTTTTATAGAGAGAGCCAGGCGTGTTATTTTTTCTATGACGTCATTTGAATGGATTTCAGTTGTTTTCGATTAAGTTTTCAAATATAATAAATTATCGTAGTATTATGATAATTCTAAAATTATTACCGAGGAATGTATTACATTTTAGAGATGTTTAAACCAGGCAATTTATATTTTAATGCCGTCATTTGAATGAAGTTAATTTTTTTCGATGAAGGTTTAAGGTTTCAAATATAATAAATTAATGTAGTATTGTGATAAGTTTTAAAATATTACCGAGGGATGTATTGCATTTTAGACATGTTTAAATAAAATTGCATTGAAGTTGGAAAGTGTTTCATAATCAATGCTTTAAGCATGATTGATCTTTCTTGTTTCTGTTGTATTTACGATGTTTTTATTTATTGGGGTTTATTGCATCACGTTTTGAACGAGTTTTTGCTAAGCATGTGCACTCGTGGACTTTTAATTCTGAAGTTATTGAACTACCTAAAGATATTCTCAAAAGAAAAATAAAATGCCTAAATTCATTATGTATTAATCAACTATCATTATGTCTGAATAAAATTGTGAAACTTGTATATCAGTCTTCAATGTACTCAAAATGTCCCTTACTATCTTTGAAACCCTTTGTCGTTCATCTTCTGAAATTTGAGAGTTTTTCAAGTGGTATTCGATCGAATATACCATTTTATTAACACTTTACAACAAAGTTGAAAAGTGTTTATGACTTTGTTCATTCTGTCTGTCTGTCTGTCTGTCTGTCTGTCCGTTAGCACGATAACTGCCGTAAAAATGACTTAATCAAAATGAAATTTTAGTATGTTGTTCAGACGGTCAATAGGACCTATGGGAATATAAATGAATAATATCACCCAATTAGTTTTGGATTGTACCCGGGTTGAAAACATGGAATACATTGAGCCCTATGGGACCTAATTTTTCAAGCATTTTTTAAGCAGATTTAAAATTCACAAATTGCTTCGAAAATTTTAGGCAGTTTTCAAATTGCTCCATAAAATATATAAAAAAAAATTCAGCGAAATATATTCAGTAGTTTTTTAAATAAAAATTAAAATAATAATAACACCTCTTATATGAAGCGATCACGTGTCCATGATATGAAACGATCACATGACCCACTTCAAAATGACATATGACATCCATCTTGTGTCAAAATCGTGATTTTTAAAGTTCGTTTTAATTCATATTGAGTGTTGTATCCATCCTAAAACTACTTTATTTTTGCCTAAATTCTGTGCACCTACATACTGAAACAACGCAATGACAATATATTTCAGTTTAAATGCTCAACCAAATTTGATTATTTCTACTATTAAGCCTATTTTTCACTTATGTAAAATGTAAACAGCAAAATATGTAGAATGAGTTGTATTAGAATCGCTGTAATTCTTTAACACAAAATCATTTAGTCCATGGAGTCTGGTTAGCTGATATGAATGAAATATTCATTGATTTTAGAAAGAGAAGGACGATATTTTTCGATGAAGTTTTACGCACAGAGTTTACTTACTTCTAGCACCATGGTCTTAATTTTTAAATAAAATAAATTATTATAGTATTGTGTTGAATGACATGAATGGGGAAATTATTTATGAATGAAATGTTGCTTTTATAGAGAGAGCCAGGCGTGTTATTTTTTTATGACGTCATTTGAATCAATTTCAGTTGTTTTCGATGAAGTTTTCAAATATAATAATCGTAGTAGTATGATAATTCTAAAATTATTACCGAGGCATGTATCACATTTTAGAGATGTTTAAACCAAGCAATTTATACTTTAATGCCGTCATTTGAATGAAGTTAATTTTTTTCGATGAAGGTTTAAGGTTTCAAATATAATAAATTAATGTAGTATTGCGTGTGTAGTAAGTTTTAAAATATTACCGAGGAATGTATTGCGTTTTAGACATGTTTAAATAAAATTGCATTGAAGTTGGAAAGTGTTTCATAATCAATGCTTTAAGCATGATTGATCTTTCTTGTTTTCTATGATTTCAATACAGTTGAATGTAAACAGTTCAGCTATCTTCAGGCAGTTTTAAACAAATCGATATGCTTGAAATCTAAAACAGAAAGAGGTACGCAAAACAATTACAATTCGAAAAACAATCATTTCCGATTTGGTCTTCTACTTTGGGCATCATTGAGTCAAGAGTATTCCTCATTTTACGACCAACTGAAAACACTAATTTTGCTTCTTATGTGCATTGCTGTGCTCAACGTTAAAGCTTAAGTCTGAAATAAAAGTAATCTCATTCAGTTTATTAAGCATAGTAAAAACGAGCAATATTCAGAACGATTAAGAAAGTCTAAAAAATTATGACAAATAACATCTTAAAATTCTTTTGTTAATATCCACATGAGAGACAGAACTTACCGTATCTCTACTTTAATAGATTTTTTCAATAGTACTTAAATTTTAAAAATACAAAATAAAGCGCAGACACGGCTTTAGGAGCTCGTAACTACATAAAATAACAATAAAATAATGACTTAAATTTCTTTTTATGACAGTCGTAGAAAGGGGAATTCTTCAAGTACAAGTTATTTCAACAATAAAAAAATCCCGAGAGATATGACCAAAAAGGAACTTATGATTTTATTTTTATCTGCTGAAGAAGTATGTATCTTTTCTTTCGTAGTATTTTAAAGATTTTGTAATTATTTTATGGAATCATTCAGAATTTAGTAGAAGTCATTTTGCTTATGAAATATCGCTTACATCAAGACTGTAATTTTGTGTTACATACATGTATGTATTTAACAATTAAATAATAAATTTCAAATTTCTGTAAGTTGCTTTTACAATCTAACTGAGAACAGAAAGTAAAGTGATTCCAAGGTCATTCGCTAGACGACCGTAGTGGTGTAGCTAATAGCACAAATGTATGCAGTCATAGAAATCCGAGTTTGATTAGTGATTCCTACCTAATATTAGTTTGAGGTAAAATTAATACTCAGCAAGGATTCAATGAGGCTGGATCTTCCAACCTCTGGATCTAGAAACCAGAGATATATAAAAAATTTGGACAGAAAACAATAAATTTTAAATGTATTAAATGCTTGTTTTTACTTAAAAATTTATAATTTATCATTGCTATGATCTTGATATAAAACTACTCAACAAAACTGCTTAATATAGCAAAACATATTGAGCAAGTATAACAAAAATATTGTGTGGGTCATGTTTGGCAGGACCACAATTGCCAGAATAGAATAACTCCCAGTTTTTTTGGATAGTGAGATATCCAAAGTGTATAAAAGTTGGAAACAGGCGTTGACTAAAAGGTAGAACTGTGGATCGAAAACAATCAAGCCCGTGATTGGCAAGGTCTCATACGGCTTATGTGGCAGAAAAAATTATCTACTGTGCAACAACTGACGGAAGACTTGAATAAAGGTTTGTCCCATCCGATCTCATCTCGCTTTTGCGCAGGAAATTGAAGCTATTCAGTCTAGCCAGTCGCATACCTATGCAGAAACCTCTCATTTCAGCAGAAACTAGAAAATGTGTTCACAGTGGTACTGAGAACAGCGTCTCTGGAAATCCGATGATTGGAAGGAACGCTATCAACGAATCACGCTATCCGTTGTTTTATACCGACAACAGGCGAAGAGAGTGGAAAGAGCCCCATGAAGCCATTAACCCTTCTTGATTTTGTCACACACTTCAAGATTGTATTTTGGGGTGTCACGATATTGTGCATGTTCTACTGTTTTGGAGGTTTGATACTGGCTCTTTGGTGCTTCCGGGATGTTGGGTGTCATACACGGAGAACTTGAACATTCTTTCCGAACACGTCCATCCTGCTATGTTGCATTTTTACCCGACAAGTGACATGTATTTCATGGACGATAATGCAACTATCCACCGTGCAAGAACCGTGGACCAGTGGTTCACGGATCATGATTCGTACTTCCACCATATACTCTGTTCACCACAACGTCCAGATTTTGACCCTATCGAGAACTTTTGGGATATGTTGGAAAGCCACATTCGACAACAATCTCCTCTGTCACTATGTGTACAGGAGCTTACGATCTGCTTGTTCACCAACTGATATTCTGTTGACATAAATACACTTGACTTATAACACCTTGTAGAGACTATACCTAACCGCATACGTGCTGTAATTCGGGTAAAAGACGGCCCAATAACATACTGACTCTAGGTTTCTAAACCAGTGGGCGGTGTGTTTGTATGAATATATATATATATATATATATATATATATATATACATACATAATATACATAATATATATATATATATATATATATACATACATAATATACATAATATATATATATATATATATATATATATATACATACATAATATACATAATATATATATATAAAAACATTGACCTCGGCTTTCATTCCTTAAATTTTGATCTTAGACGTATATAATAAAGTACAAAGTTGCATAAAAAAGGTACAGAATTTTATGAATTCGATAAAAAAAATTCAGTGGATTAAATTGGAAGAAATATAAAATTTAAATTTTTATACGGCCTCCGTACAAAAACATCCCAAATGAGTAAAATATGCCCCATACACTAATAAGGGGATGTACAAAATTTCAGTAATTTATCATAAAATGTCCCAGAGATATGTTTAAACAAAGTTGGTGAGGGATTAATCACAAATCAAAATGTAAATGTTTACAGTAAGAGTGCAAATGACGCAACGCATAAATGCATAATAGGGAAATAATACCTGCCATTTATCCTTAATGAATCTTTGCCGTGGATGGAAAACATTTTGAACTGGCTATGTAATCTTTTTGTAAAGTTATTATTTCTACACAGTGTAGATACCACTTCTGTACCAATAAACCAATGAATAGCAAAATTATTATGTATTTATGTAAACATTATTTTCTTTCGTAATTTGTGTATGACCCCTGAAACGCAATCACAGATAGGATTTTTCCCGTCTGAGAACCCATGTCGATGCGAATCGAAAAGTGAATTACGTCAGCAGTTTTGTCTTTTCATATCGCTGGGACTTTTTATGACAAAATGCTGAAATATTGTATATTACCTTATTTGTGTACGGGGCACATTTTCCTCATTGGTAATGTTTTTGTACTGGAACCAAAAAAAAATTTAACTTTTGCATTTCTTAAAATTCAATTTCCTTGGAATTTTTAATCAATTTCATAAAATTATGTACCTATTTTACGCAAATTTATAATTTATTATATATGTCTAAGATCAATATTTGAGGAATAAAAGCCGAGGTCAACGTTTTTGGGACACCCTGTATATATATATATATATATATATATAAGCATTGCGTTTAAGCATTCTGTTTTAAGCACTGCGTTAAGTGTAATGCCAGAAATCTGAAATATTAAATAACTAGCCGCCTTTGGCGACCAGCCTGTTCGCTACTCTTGAAAATTCTGACCGTGGCAAACTCGTTGGCGCGACCTACCAGAAAGGTGTAAGGTAACTGCTTGGAAGGCCAGGAAGTGCCACACAATTTAGACCGGAACCCAATGGGGGAGGCATCCAAAGAGACCGTACCCTCCTTCCCCTACCACAAACCTCTCGGAAGGACTTGCAGTCCCACACGTTTAACGTGATCGTACTCCGCGTGAACACGGCTGCAGTTTTGGCAATGGCGGGAATCGAACCCGGGCCTACCGAGTGAAATTCCCGCGCGCTGACCACTGGGCTACCGTGCCATCCGCGACAATCTCCATAACTTTATTTTTATTCGGCAATTTTGGGAATCGAACCCGGGCCTACCAAGTGCAAATCCCGCGCACTAACCACTGGGGTACTTCACCCTCCGCGATATTCTTCATAACTTTCTTTTTATTCACCCAATTTAGACCGGAACCAAGTGGGAGAAGCATCCACAGGGACCGTACCCTTCTTCCCCTACCACCAACCTCTCGGAAGGACTTACGGACCCACATGTTTAACGTGATCGTACTCAGCGTAAACACGGCGGCAATTTTGGGAATCGAACCCGGGCCTACCGAGTGCAATTTCCGCGCGCTAACCATTGGGCTACTTTGCCCTACGCGACAATCTCCATAACTTTCTTTTTATTCATCCAATTTAGACCGTACCCTCCTTCTCCTACCACCAACTTCTCGGAAGGACTCACGGACCCACATGTTTAACGTGCTCGTACTCCGCGTAAACACGGCGGCAATTTTGGGAATCGAACCCGGGCCTGGTAACTGGTTGGACGGCCAGGATGTGCCACCCAATTTAGACCGGAACCCAGTGGGGGAGGCATCCACAGGGAACGTACCCTCCTTCCCCTACCACCAACATCTCGGAAAAACATACGGACCCATATGTTTAACGTGATCGTACTCCATGTCAGTGGCGGAAATCGAACCCGGGCCTACCGCGTGCAATTCCCGCGCGCTAACCACTGGGCTACTTCGCCCTCCGCGACAATCTCCATAACTTTCTTTTTATTCACCCAATTTAGACCGTACCCTCCTTCCCCTACCACCAACCTCTCGGAAGGACTCACGAACCCACATGTTTAACGTGATCGTACTCTGCGTGAACGTGGCGTAAGTTTTGGCAGTGGCGGGAATCGAACCCGGGCCTACTGAGTGCAATTCCCGCGCGCTAACCACTGGGCTGCCGCGCCCTCCGCGACAATCTCCATAACTTTCTACATATTCACCCAATTTAGACGGGAACCCAGTGGGGGAGGCATCCACAGGGGCCGTATCCTCCTTCCCCTACCACCAACCTCTCGGAAGGACTTACGGACCCACATATTTAACGTGATCGTATTCCACGTAAACACGGCGGCAGTTTTGGCTGTGGCGGGAATCGAACCCGGGCCTACCGCTAACTTCCCGCGCGCTAATTTGCAATTTAAAATGACCATATGCTTAATTCCATCATACTCATTCCATTGTTTCATTGTTCCATCATTTAAAATATCCATAAAATTAAAATATCCAAAAGTTAAAATATACATTTAAAAAATCCAGATCGTCCCATCATTTAAAATATAAATATAATAATTTATATAGAGCAAAGGCGCTCTATTCAGAACCGTGACGTCACCTCCACCTTGACGGCCCCACCCACCACCTTCCCTGCTTCAGCGGGGGAGAAACGAACGGAACGCCGAGAAATTTAAAATCATGACGTCTTTAAAATTGCGATCCTGAAGGCAATTTTCATTATTTCTGGACCAAATTAGACTTGTAAGAATGCCAGATATTTCAGCTTTCTAAAAATGTAAATTATTAGTCGAAATTATGAGTACTTTTTACTATGCGAGAATTTAAAAACCAAAAATCGTTTTTTTGAGCCAAAAGTGACTTTTGTTTTAAAATCTTTAAAAAATATTAGAAATCGAAATGGAGATTTGAAATTGATATATTTTTACTCGTAATTGTCTGCTCTTTCCGATGGTGTGAGTTGTTTTTTTCTACGACGTCTGGATCGTGGAGAAAAAAGGGCAAAAAAAGGTCGAAATCGCATAAAACATTAAATAAATAAAAAAAATAATTAGAATTTTGAAAATCGGTTTTCACGTGTCCCCTTCCCTCCCCCCCGGGTCTCCGATTGCCAAATTGCGTAGCTCTCCGACGCGCGGTCGCGAAACGTATAGTGTATAAGACAGACAGACACACACACACACACAGACATTGCCTTTTATTATTTAAGATTGATATAAATGATAAATGGTGGCAGCAGGGTGAATGCGGGGTGTGTGAACATTCCCACGCTAAGCCCATTATCGGTAACCGAGATGGCGACAGTGTGTCTGCATACCAAAGAAAAGGCACGTAGATCGTCTAGCACAATAAAAACCTATAAATATAAGGTCAAGCAGGGGTCAAGTCTGTTGCATTTTGGAAGAGCAAGCTGCAGTAGCAGTTAGATTTGGTGTGAGTGCCTCTGATGTATGGATGAGTTCGGAGGACAGCTCGCATGTACATCTGGTGTTGAAAAAAGTGTCAAGCGTGGAAAAACCTCGGTGCGCTTTTTCAAAGGTGGGAAAGACCATCTCAGGTACCATACAATTAGAATTTTATGAGGATGTCTTCAAAATTTGTGTTAAAAAAAAACTAATTAATTCGTCCCACCAAGTGATCCAACTAAAAATATTAATTATCTGGCATTACAAGTCTCAACTACTTTTATATGTATTCGAATAGAATTATGCTTCTGTCTTTTGTCAATTTTAAGAGTGTAAGATAAATATGTAATAAAATAAATGCTGTACCTTTCCTGTTAACCTTCCTAGTTCTTAGTTATCCCGTTATGCTAAATTTAGGTGGGTTTTGCGGCCACCAACGCAATATATACAACAGTGAGTTTTAGTGCATTTTTTACATGTATAGTTAATCTACTGATAAATAATTAATTATTTAGCTGCATTTTACGGTAGAGTAAATATATATATATATATATATATATATATATATATATATATATATATATATAAGAATAATCGGCACATTTGGTTTCGTGACAGAAGCATTAATGGGAATAAAATAACTATTTATGAAATTAATAAAAATAACAAAAATGAATATTGATATGGTTGGACAACTGGTGGCGTCATAGATTGTGTGAAAATATTATGCAGAATTCTTATTTCTCCTTATGTTATATGTAATATTATGTAAAGTATTATCAATGTGGAAAAAAAAATCTTTTTAATCAGATCGATTGCGGAATTAGATAAATAGGATATAAGAGTAAGACCAGTTAAAAAGTGGTTAAAAGTTCAATTACAACAAGAAGATAAAATATATGGTAATTTAGATAGAAATAATAGAAATATGGCTATTCCAGTAATGTAGACCCTACCATTATTTAGTAGGAGTACGGAGGGATATATAAATTTCTTTATAAAACAATTTGATGAATTCGCGGAGTTAGCAAGTTGGAAGGAAGATCATAAAGCTGATATCATAAAACCAGATTAAAAGATTAATCTACGCAGTCTTTAATTCAAAACCCTTATTATAAAATGAAAATGAGTTTGATAAGGTAAATATGTTACTAACAATGAAAGTTGGAAACAGACAAATGATAACGTAAGAACAGAACGCATTCAATAAGATAAAACAAACTCCTGATATGTCAGTGGACGAGCTTGCGCTAAAAATAAAAAACAGCAAGTAATTTTTTGAATCTTAAAGATGCAACAGATGGAGAGGTAGAGAAAATATCAAATGAAATAATGGCGGGAAAGTTCATTAGCGCATTACGTCCGGATTTGGCAATAGACCTAAAGAAAAAAGATCCGCAGCGATTTGAGAATGCCATAAAAGATGCCGAACTTTTTAAAGTAATTTTTAATAATGGGACTACAGAAGAATAAAATAACGACCTCAGAGAAATTTTACTTACTACACAGGTTCATGATTTGACTTTAAATATCAATAAATTAAAATTGCAAAATATCCCAAATCAATCCATGGATCAAGCTGTATTTTGCATAGGGTGCGGAAAAAATGGACATTATTTCTCAAATTGCTGGTACAATGCATGTAATATTGCGTCAGCAAGGAATCCCAAGCAAAAAAAGAATCAGCAACATGGATTTGAGCAAGCATATTATATAAGAGGAAACAGAAACGTGGGTCTCAACAACAACAACAACAGAAGAACAATAATAATTTAAACTAAGGGCTGGAATTTGGGAAGGAGGAGCGAAACGTACAAATTCCAGAAAAATAAATGAATTCGGATCATAAACATATAGACCTAACAAAATGGCAGAGGACTGGCAAAACTATAAAATTTTAAAGCGAGGATAAAATTATGAAAATAATGATAAAGCAAAATATGATACCAAATGTATCCTTTCAAGCGAATTTGAAAACGCATCTAGTTCACAACTATCGATGGTATAAATAGATTGCAATGGAGTAAAAGTAATTAGCGTAATTGATAGTGGCGCTCAAGTTAGTATTATAGATTTGGAAACATTTAAAAAAATAAAACAGAATAAAAATGTAAAAATAAAATACATAACAAGAAGAGTAATACTTCAGACGTTTACTAAAGAAAATATAGAATTTTTTAAATTCCATTCAATTTTCATTTAGAATTGGGGAAAAGGCATGAAAAAATAATTTTTCGTGACAAAATAGAACTTTCAGGGGAATTATAATATGGCTACGACTTTTTTTTCCTTGCATAAAGCAATTTCAAATACAAAAGATAACGAAATACAATTTGGGAATACTGCGATTAAATTGTATAGAAGTGAAAATACAGACCCAATTCAGAGTTCGAATCAAAAACCACAAAGGCAGAGAATTCGCGATGAAACTAGATATAATAGTAGTTATGAAAATTATAATACTGATGGCGACGAATATGAGGAAATAAATAATTGTTATAATGAATGCAATAATGAGAATGAAGATAGAATAAGCGAGGATAATGAAAGCGATAACGATAGAAAAAATTCTGATATGCAAAATTATAGCACTCGCTATAATGTAAATGATGAAAAATTGCTACCAAGTTCTAGTGAAAATAATAAGAATAAGAATGTTAAAGCAAAGAGAAAGAGGAAAAGCAGATTTTCGCTAAGTTGAAAAACAAAATAACGTTAAAGCCTGGAGAGTCAGAAATAGTCCAATTGATTTTACCATAGGAATTAAGTGAGGGACAGGATGTTTTATTTTCTCCAATAAAAATGGCAAGAACATTAATCATGGATGAAGCGATCCGAAGTATAGAAAATGAAAATAAAATTAGAATGTTGTTATACAATGAAAACTTAATAAAACATGAACGTTGGTGTAATAACAGAACACATCGAAATTATTGATACAAAAACAAAAGCAATAAACCCACGTTGGAAATTAATAATATTCAAAATTTAAATAAAACAGATTATCAACAAATTCGGGAATTAAGAAAGAAAGAAATATCTCTAGACGATTTTCATTTACATCACTTAAATAAGGAAGATAGAAATAAAGTTATTGAATTAATGATGACCAATACAGTGGTTTTTTCAAACTCATATGCTACACTAGGTAAAGCATCAGCGATAGTGCCGAAAATCGAACTTATGCACAATTATCCTATTCAGAGTCAACCATACCCAATTCCGAGAGCAATAAGAGAAATTGCGCAAAAAGAAATTAGGGAATTATTAAAAATTGGCATTATTGAAAGTTCACAAAGTACGTATGCAAGTTCAATAATTCTTGTAAGGAAACCAAGTAAACCAAATGAAGAATCTAAATATAGACTGGATATTGATTATCGTCCATAAACGAATATTTACCACTTTTGCCGATAAACTCACCGAAGGTGAAGGATATACCACAAAATATCGCTTGTAGTAAAATTTATACAGACATGGATTTGAAGGCAGCGTTTTTTTCAGATTGAACTAAGAAAAAAAGATAGAATGGCCTTAACGTTCACAACGTTCATGGGAAATTTTAACCCTAAAAAAATTGATCCTAAAAACTCAGGAGCATATTTTCAACTTTTAATGAACAAAGTGTTAGGAGATCCACCAGAGTTGAAGATATATTTTTACTTGGATGACTTGGTCATATGCGCACAAAATAACGACGAAATGTTAGAGAGAATAAGTCAGTATGATTTTAAATTCAAATATCAAAAAGGTGAAAATAGCGCAAGTGATTATTGCTCAAGATACGTATTTGACAATGATAATCAAACCAAATTTGTAAATACTTTATTTAAAAATGATGAAGTGAATGTGAAGAAAATATTAGAGCAACAAATTGTAGATGAAAAATTAAATAAAATTAGAAAGGAATTACAATATGGAAGAAACCGATATCACGATAATAAGGTATGCTATACTGATAGCCAAAATAAACTGTTAATGGTAAAGAAGGAAAATAAAAGACAAACATATAGGAAAATAAATGAGAATAAGTTTGTTATACCGCACTCATTAACGGGAAAGATAATAAATATCGCACATTTCCCTCATTTCGGAGTGAAAAAGATATATCAATTACTTTCAAAAAATATTTTTGGATAGGGGGCTTTCCAAGATGTGGAAAATTTTTGTAAGTCTTGTAATCAATGCTTGTCAGTAAAACACAAGAATATGCCACCAGCCAGACTTCAGGCTATGCCAGAAATTTTAAAACCAGGAATATATTTACAACTGGATTGCGTAGGAAAACTACCGCACAGTAGTAAAGAAATAATTTTCTAATTATAATTGTAGACATGTTTTCAAGATACTTTGAGGCATATGCAGTTAGCGACATTACTGCTAAAACAATAGTGTATACGCTAACAAACTTCGTGACAACTTATGGAGTTCCAATTATTATTCAAAGCGATAATGCTCAAATTTTTAAGATCGATTTTACAAATACATTAAATATTGAAAGGCGATATAGTTCAATTTATTTCCCAAGTTCTTTAGTTCGTTGTGAAAGAATACATAGATACATGAAAAAACGTATAATCTGTTTGTCAAAGACTACATTTGTATGGGATGAATCCTTACAATGGTTTAAATTTTATATGAATAACACTATTAACAGTAATACGGGATTTGAGCCTTCATTCCTGTTCTATCATAGAGATTTATCATTGCCATTTGAAAATATTAAACAAACAAACATGCCGAGTGAGGAAGAAATAGATGTAATGTATAGTGATGTCAATACATATAAAAATTATGTGGCACAGCATTTAAAAAATATACACAAAATCGTGAAAGACGCATCCGAACAGCAAAAGCTGATAAATGACAAGCAAATAAAGAAATATAAAATAGTCAGAAAAAACGATACATCTATAGGAGCGACAGTCTACCTAGAAAATTTCTTAAAACAAAGGGTATTAGAGGATCGATATGATGGAACATTTAGAATTACGAAAATAGTCCGAAATAATAATGTTATAATATGTCTTAAAAGTGATGAAAATAAAACGCATAAAGTGCAAGTAAATAAAGTATACCTGGCAGCGGAGCGAAAACAATATTAAAAAAATAGTGACGAAAGCGAATCAAACCAGGACAAAGAAAAAAATCAAAATGAGAAAGTGATTAGAAATAATTATCAAAATCAAAATAAGGAAGGGAAGGTCACTAAAGTAAAGCAATTAGACTGTGAAGATGATAGAAATGATGAGGCTGGTTATAGTACCAGAGAGTGTGCAATTTTCGCCCTCGAATTGTTGTAAATAATAATTTCAAGACAAAGAATGTGAAAAATATGTTAAAAAGTTAGTAATTAATGTCATAAATAGATATTAATAATTGAGTGTATATGTATATGTTTTAAGTTGTATGTATAAGTATGTTTCAAAAATTATGTTTATGTATTTCTGGCATTACATATATATCAAGTTATAAAGAAATTGTGCACTGCAATGTAAACAAATGATATCAATTTAAGTAAAAACAAATGTAGCATGGTTATGAATAAAAAATAATGGTGCTGCAAGATACATATATAGCAGCATAAAAATCAAAAATTAAATTAAGAAAAATAAGATATAGATTTTATAAAATTAAATCATTTAAGAAAATGAACTTAAATAAGATGATATAATAATATGTAGTAGCAGTATGAAATAAATATTAGATTAATAAATTATTGTAAGTTGTTGATTAAATTTTGTTTTTAATTAATTTTTTTTTTCAAAATTTCAAAAATAAGGAAATTAATTGAATCGTGAAAGATTGTCCATAGGGGCCCATTGGAAAATCTTATCTATGTAAGGAGACAAATAAATCGTAATATCTGCAGACAGATAATAAGCAATTTTAATGTAGACTTATAAAAGATAGCTTTTAATTTTCAATTAAATATTAACTAAACGAATTAAAGAACAATAAGTGAAATAACAAAGTTAATTAATAAATAATATGAGTGATATGTAATTCAACCATAACCAAAAATCGGAAGTTGATAGTTGCACTACAATATGTGATAAAAAGAAATGATAACAAAAAAATGTATGATAATAATAAAGTAATGAATGCTGTTATGTAATTGTATGTTGTATTTAAATAATTCTGTAAAAGGAGAAATAAAAATTAGGCATTGCAAATAATATATCAAAAATTTAGAATTTAATAATAATTAGAATACTATGTTGGTAATTCTCATATAATTTACGGTGCAGTATGTCAAAGTATGAACTATGGATTAACTTGACGGGGAACTAGCTGTCAACTATGGATTTTTCTAAAAAGTTGAACTGAGTCTTTATCAATGTGGATGAACTTATGTGTTTTTCGTATTAACCATGGTGAACTCAATTTCGTACCACTGGGGTGAAACTTTGAAAGAGTAACTTTCGGTTTTCTTTTCGCGGCGGGGTGAGAAGGTAATGCCAGAAATCTAAAATGTTAAAGAATTGATATAAATGATAAATGGTGGTAGCAGGGTGAATGCGGGGAAGTGTATATTCCCACGCACCGAGATGGCGATGTTGTGTCTGCATGCCAAAGAGAAGGCACGTAGACGGTCCAGCAGAAGAAACGGTATAACTATAAGGTCAAGCAGGGGTCAAGTCAGTTGCATTTTGAAAGAGTAAGCTGCAGTGGCAGTTAGATTTGGTGCGAGTGCCTCTGGTGTATGAATGAGTTCGGAGGACAGCTCGCATGTACATCTGGTGTTAAAAAAGTGTCAAGAGTGGAAAAGTTTCGGTGCATTTCTCCAAAGGTGTTATTGTTGATATTGTTGAGATCCAGACCGTCCGACCTTCCAGAAAGGTGTAAGGTGACAGTTTAGACGGCCGGGAAGTGCCACCCAATTTAGACCGGAACCCAGTGGGGTAGACATCGACAGGGACCGTACCCTCCTTCCCTTACCACCAACCTCTCGGAAGGACTTACGGACCCACATGTTTAACGTGCTCGTACTCCGCGTGAACACGGCGGCAGTTTTGGCTGTGGCGGGAATCGAACCCGGGCCTACCGAGTGCAATTCCAACGAGCTAAACACTGAGCTACCGCACCATTCTTCAAAGGTGTGAAAAACCCAGACCACACGACTGACCCGAAGGCTTGCAGTAGCTATTTGTGTGGCCGGTTCTTCAAAGGCGTGAAAGATATTCTCCGGTACCGTACAATTAGAATTATATGAGGATGTCTTCAAAAATTGAGTTAAAAAAATTAATTAATTTGTCCCACCACGTGATCCAACCAAAATATTAATTATCTGGCATTACAACCCCCCAACCACTTTTATACAGGTATGTATTCGAATAGAATGATACTTCTATAATTTGTCAATTTTAAGAGTGTAAGATAATTATGTAATGAAATAAATGTTGTTCCTTTCCTGTTAACCTTTTAGTTCTAACTTAGTTATCCCGTTATGCTAAATTTAGGTGGGTTTTGCGACCACCAACGCAATGTATACAATAGTGAGTTATAGTGCATTTTTTGCATGTATGGTTAATTTACTGATTAATAATTAATTATTTAACAGCATTTTACGATAGACTAAATATATATAAAAAATAAGAATAATCGACACAAATAATCAGCACATTAAGCATTTCACAATTTTTAAGTATTCCGTTCTTTGCAGTGTATTGATATTCTTCAGACTTTTTCACTTCATATGTAAGACCTTTCCTGGTCGTCCAAATAGTTTCTCAAGTCCTCAGGATGAGTCGGACGGTCTGGGTCTTCAACATTCAACTTCATATGTAAGACAGCCAACGCCCCTACCGTTCTGAAAACACCGGTTCTCGTTAGATCACCGAAGTAAAGCAGCATCGGGTGCGGTTAGTACTTGGGTGGGTGACCACCTGGGAACACCGCGTGCTGTTGGCACATTTCATGCCCGGTAGCCCGGTGGTTTGCGCCCTGTATTTGCACGCTGCCACAACTGCCGCCTTGTTCATGCGGAGTACGATCACGTTAAACATGTGGGTCCGTAAGTCCTTTCGAGAGGTTAGTGCTAGGGGAAGGACGGTACGGTCCCTGTGGATGCCTCCCCCACTGGGTTCCGGTCTTAATTGGGTGGCACTTCCCGGCCGTCCAAACAGTTACCTTACACCTTTCTGGTAGGTCGAACGGTCTGGGTCTCAACTTCATATGTAAGAGTGCAGAAATCATCTCAATATCTGAGTGAAGTTCTTCGACTACCCAGCTGAAGAAATGCGTCTCAATTTTCAACTGTGATAAGAGTTTGAATATTTATATGGCACTTTTAATAGCATATTTAATTCCTTTCCTGAAGCTTTTCTTATCATGTTACTACTTACGTCAAATTACAAGCGCAATCAAGAACTTTCAGTCGAGAACCATAGATTTTCCCATCAAACTTTATATTTTTCTTCTATGCCTATAACAAAGCTGCGTGTGAAGAAAATCTCTGATTCATTACCACTCTCTCTAAGCTCAACTCTTTTCACAGAAATGTTTCTATCTATAAATATTTCTACCTCCCAATATGGAGAGGAAGCCGGAAAATTCCAAACTGGAATCTCCTTCCATATAAAACTTTTGTACCGTCTTCATTTTCAACAAGTAACGTTGCTTTAAAGCATTTGGCAGGCATCCAAACATTCATAATTCTAGTCGCAAAGGAAGAGAAGCTTATTAAAGACCAAAGAGCACGGTTTCTAAGTGACAAAATTTATGATTGATTGAACACTTTACGTCTTGTTTGAAATGTAAGTTTTTTTTTTACAATCAGTTCTTAAGTTTCTGTAAATGTAATTAAGAAAGTAAATAAATTCGTCTATTCATTATTAAAGTTCTTATAAGGTAACTGAATTATTGATATATTGATAAGAAAAATGCTAATTAATTATTGTAACAATTCAATAAGCAATACTTTATTAATATCTAAAACTAGTCTTATAACTTCGAATATTTATAAATAAATAGTTTTAAACTAGATTTATATAGAATTAAAATGGCCCATTTGCTTGAATGCTTTTTACTGCTGTAAACAATATCTGCAATACTATATAAAATATGATGAAAATTGGTTTGGGATGATACAGTGTAAAGTACTTCCGCCTAGAAAATTATATCATCCCGTATTGTCTTATAAAGAAGAAAAATTGATATTTAGCTTGTGAAAATATATATATTTTAGATATCAGATATTTTTATTTGAAAACAGGAGTTTAAATAATAGAAATGTATTTGTCATAAAGATAAATTTAATGCATTATGTTGCACTCTTACAAGTGTACTGAAACTCCTAAATATAATTTATTTTCAACAATTTTAGATATTACATAATTTTTCTAAAATGGCAAAGTTGTTTCCGTACTATCGGATTTATTTTTGAATAATCTTTACCAAATCAACTTCCCATTACGATCTAATGAAATACCTACAGAATTTAAAATTACAGACTATTTACATATTGAATTTGTTTAACCGTAACATTTTCCAATCCACATATTCAAAAAAATTTGGCCAAAACAAGCGTATCTGAATTTTTATTTGAAATTGAAGAACATATTTTTTTGGAGCAAATTATAAATAAAAAATGAAAACAAAAACGTTTGTGATAGATCGCAATTCAACTAATTTTGTATCTTTTGAAAGTTTTAACTTAAAAAACTCTTTATTTTAATAATAATTATGTCCAGTTTTGATTATTTTTTAAATATGTCGCTCATATTCCTGAGCTAATATACCACTGCATAGTTTTGTTACAGGACATTATACTTTAAATTTTATTTATTTTTCTATTAATTTATGTATTTACGAATTGCGCTATTCAAATGTTCCATAACATATTTTTATTGCAAAGGTGCCTAGACAAATACATCTATTAACCCCCATGTGTCACGCAGTGACAAATGAAGTTATAGCAATGAACAAAATGTAAAACAATGTTCAACAAGAATCTAGTTGTTTCATGAGCTCTTCAGCTCTGCAAGAGCGTGCATAAACGTCTTACCCGATAATGCCAAACATTCTAATGTTCCTTAATCTACGTAGTAATATTTTTAAAACAATATTTGCATAACAATATTTACATAACAATATTTGCATATCATAATAAAGTTTGCAACGACAATCACTAAAGCATAACCAGTTCTTGACATCTTTAAAGCCACGATATGGAATCCGGTTAGTTGTTCTTTTTCACAGCACTCATGTGTTCCTTCTCTTCCAATTTTTATCTTTATCTCTCGTTCATAGAATTTATATTGTGAGATCCATTAAAATAGTTTTCAGCTTGTACCTTTTAAAAAAGAACGTCAAAGAAATGTATTTCATGTTTTACAAAAATATTAAATATGCAAATAGTAATGAATCCAATGAAGTCAACAATAAACTAAAGTACAAATACAAATAAACTAAATAATAAACGGAATATTGCTAAAAGACCAATTAAAGAATATATAATTTACTTAAATCTGAATAACTGGAATATTTAGAGAAATTAAAGTCAGAAATGTTATGTAGAAATCATGTTGCAGCACAAGTATTTCCTTACATAATGCAGTGAATTTACGTTATTCACATTGAAAAAATCGATGTATAAGATCTATCGTACAATGGTTTTAATATTGAACTGTATATTGGGCGATTTTCCGGATCACAACAAGTAAAACTATTTAGAAGCACTGAATTAATTTATATTTTACGCTAGTTTAATTTGTCAATTATCAATAATGCATCTGCAATCTGCAATCTGCAATATAATTAATATATTAAAATACTTTATTTGTTAAATCATCAGTGTGACATAAATTTAGTTCTTTGAACCTAAATTTTGAAATTTCGATGATCCTTTCGTGATTTTGACACCATTAAAAATGTCATCAGGATGACGACATTTCGTTAAATAATCTGCCAAGCTCGTTAAATTTATCGTCAGGCGTTACAAACATACGGAGAAAATGGCTTTTCTTGTATATAAATAAATGACTATTGGCGAATTGTTAAGCACAAAATACAAAACTATTACATAAAGTATATTCTATCGCGAATGGCCCAAGAGAACTAGGTCCACGAGAATGATACTCACAAATGTGCCGTATAATATTGCATAAGAAACGTGAACATATTTCACGATATTTAATACTTTTTAATTTTATGCAATTTTTTATAAATTTATCAGAGAAACGAGTATTATCTCTAATACTGTTTAATCTAGAGTTATATAAATTATGTCATTCGATTTATATTAATAAATTACATAAGGAATGATTATTTATGTGGATTTGTTTAATGTTCTGAATTTTTAATAATTTTTTCAAAATGTTATTTGAAAATACGGGCGTCTTCTAAACATTCAACTACGTTTGAAATCAATAAAGCTCCCGTATTTGCCAAATCTAATAACCATATCGAATTGCGTTTGAAACGCCTCATTCGTTCGTGAGATATCGTATAAACGCACAAATATCACCTCAAAGCGTTCAATTAGAATTCAGGGTTGATTAAGACGCGCTCTTTCTTCGAAAACTCGTGTTCGAATTTTTATTCCACTACAATAATTTACCTATATATTTTACTATGCATATAGCGAAAGTAAAAACACCAATTTAATGTAAACTGTGTATTATGTATTTAAGATCGCGATTTACCCGCAAAAACACTTTCGGAATTTTAATTATATTTTCACATGTATAATTAAAGTTGTTTTCACATGTATAATTATACTTATCATTCAAGTATGCAAACACTATAATAATTAGGATTTTTGATTTTATTGACTATGTCATGCACGATTCATGCATATAACAGTTGAACCCATCTGCGTGATGAATTGAGCGATTGAAAATGCAAATAAAAAAATAAATAAAAAATGGTGGGTGCAGTACATAACTTTTAATGCATAATGCAACGAATGTGCATCTTTCAAAGTGATAAAGTGATGTAGAAGCTCCATAGCACAATGTTATTAACGTTTTTTTGGATGATAACGCGTAAAACTATTTCTTAGTACCCACTTAACTTACACTTATCTCAACTCCACATTGACAATTATCAATATTGATAGCATCCGCTATAAGCAAAATAGTCCTATATTAAAATATTTTAATAATAAATTCATGCATTTGGTGTCAGTTTTGTTAATTCAGTGTCAGTTTTGCAAATTTATTCATGATTTCGTCAATCTGTGACAAACTATCAATAAGTTGGTAATATTTTGCTGAACTAGTCGCCAAATTCGTAAAATTTATTCTAAATCTTTACAGACAATCCGAGAGAAGATCTTTTCTTGCGCATAAATGACTATAGACGCGAAATTACAAAACTGATATGTAAACTTACGTGTGTGTGTGTGTGAGTGTAGGTAAAGTAATAGTAGGATACGGTGGATGAATAAATATTAGACTATTTTTCACTTCCTAAAGTGCAATAATAGTTATTCAGCGTACAAAACAGTGGTTACGTACAAGAATGATTATTTATATCCGATGGAATAATGAAACCACTTCAAATACGAGTTAGATATATATTTTTTAATATTGTGGTAACAATGCCCCTGTGGTTGAAATGCCCCTCCCCCCCAACCACCTCATTTAAAGAATTTCAGGTTTTCTTATTTTAAGGTCAGTTGAGATATCGGAGTACTAATAAATTTCAAGTCAACGAAAGGCAAAAAATCTATCTTTTATAAGATTATAGTTATTTTTTAATAATGTTTATATGTGAGCTTTTTTGTTTAAAGTTTATGTATAAATCATGTGTAAGCTCTAAAGCGATTTTTCATTGACTTTTACCCGATTTGTCCCATAACGATACCTCGGATACCTCGTATTTTTCCAAAAGGTAATCTTTCAATAACTTTTTAGATTGATATTCTAGACTGGCTTGAGGAATTTTCAAAGGATTTGCAAAATACATGCCACATTCTTATTGTTTTATGTATGTAACAAAGTTCATTAATGTTCTTGAAAGTTCATTCCTAACGTTTCACTTTTGAATACAGACAAATATAATCTAAATATATATACACTTCCTATTATTGTTAGGTCCTATAAAATCGTTTCAACTTTTTAATATAGCTTAGCATTTGTATTCCGTTATATCTTTAAAGATTTGACATAAATGATATACATATACTTTTACGTATACTAGTAAATATTTTCTACTGCATAAAAATTGACAGTTCTTGCCGATAAATGTATATAATTCCAAAATGCATAATTTACATATATAGTCTTTATTCATGTCGACGTATGAATGTATATTTGTGTATAACAATATATTGTGTATAACATATATTTGTGTATAACAATAGTTGTATTCATATATATTTATTAAGATAATTTATTGCAAGTGGATTTTAATATTGTAAATGCATTTACTACATATTGTATTCATTTATAATTGTACAAGCACTTATTATACATAAATGCGGCTGAGCTACTTTGATAAGAGAAGAAATTGATTTAGTTGTAGAAATAACATATGTTTCAGCGCTGTTTGATATTTTCCTCTAAAATATATTTGGATTAATTTTATATTTAATTTACCTAACTGTAACTAAATCTTTAAAAAAAATATAGCAATATGTAACATTAAAATTTCATACCTTCACACTTTTGCCAGCTTAATCCTTTTAGTCTCAAATCCTTAAATTCGTACAATAACACATGAGATAGACAAATACTAGTTCCCCCTTATATCATAATACAAAACCGTATTGTTTACGTATAGAATACTGTTAAAGATTAATCTCTACATTCGAAATTTTAGTTACTGTTACAACATTTTAGTCGTCAGTCATTTCTTTATTTTTATTACTTACTCACATGCAGCATTTCCTGTTGCTAGTATATATAAAAATAACGAATTAAATTATATAGGCACACTATGCCAGTTGTCATTGATTTAAAATTATTGTAGTCAAACTCGTGAGTTTACTTTAAAAAAGAATGTGTGTTGCAACATGATTTAGATGCAAAGTATCTTTATTTTCATTAATTCTTTAATATTTTGTGGATTTTAAGGTATATTAAACGTATACTTGTTATTTAAATTATATGTATACTAGATAAAAACTTGCTATCTTCTAGAGAAAAGCGGATAATAAACATTTGTATATACATGTCACAGTGAAAGTAATTTTCACCATATTCTAGACTAATGCTTTATGTCTAGATTTAAACTACACATAAAATATATAATGCTGCTCAAATTAGTAATTTATGACAAAATATTGCAAGGAAAAATAAAATTTAATATTGTTTGTAAAATGGACAAGAAGATTGTGAAACATCATGATAGTTTCTAAAAACTTTCTAAACTTTAAAATAATGCATCAAATTTAACTTTAATTTCTAATCTAATTCTGGAAGTATCATATGGCAAAATATCAGGCATTTGAAAATATTTCTCAAAATCATTATGTTATTTTACTAAGTATATTCAAATTTTTGCAAACAAGTAAAAATATTAGTGTTTACATATACATGTTCTTTACTAAAATTCCAGTGTAATATCTCATTATCAAACGTAAAATTATTGTTTTAGGTATTTGACACACAGTTTTGTCTTTTACTAAAAATTGTAAATGTATTCTAATTAAAAAATTTATATATACCAATGTAGATTACATACCAAGAACATTTTGAAATACGTTATTAAAATGTATTGTTTATTTATAAACAATTCCGAATATTTTCATTCCAGACAATCTGTTACACATATATCTGTGAACTGTAAATTATCTGTGTACTGAAGTTACATAAGATTTTGTACAAATAATGATGTTAAATACTTTGTGCAACTTTTCAGAATACAAATAACTATATCATACTTATGCATTTTAGAGTTTACGTATAATACGTTGAATGAAATTTAATCTACCATTTTATTTCTATTCTATAAAAATAATATGAACTGTATTGTATGGTATTACTTATAATTTATTTATTTGCTGTAATAGCATCGGTGTCACGACCGTTTTCGACCATAGGTAAACTAGCCAAATCCTGCAGAGCCTTCGGAGCTCTGGACGGCCATCTTCCACGCTCAATGTACCTTTATTCTCTATGAAAAATTTAGGTGGGGTTAGAATTTACTTTTGCTTAGGGTCCTACCAATGGTAAGTTAGCTTTGATCGAGAATTAAGAAATGCATTTCATCTGTCAAAAACATCACAGGCAGATAAAATGCATTTGTGTGCAATTCAGTACCAGTACAGAGGTATCGGGTGCTAAAATATATAGTTATTGGTAGATAGACAAATTAGCAACTTTTGCTTGCATCGATTAGTAAGCCAGAAAATTTATTCTGAACTTTCTTAGGCCCTATCTTATATCTTAGTTGTCATATCTTAATCAATTTGAAATGTACAGTTTATTAAAAGTGAGTTTACTTTCCATTTCATTTCTAATTTTGCTCACTTTGGTCAATTTATATTATCTTTTGACAATTGTATGTTATTTGAAATTCCTAATGTGGCATCTTAAGCTATAATATATGATATATCAAGGTGGTGTCGTAAGCTGTATCATATTATGTGCCGTATACAACCAGAGTTCAATTCTGGTTTTAATTTTTAT
Source organism: Amaurobius ferox (assembly GCA_951213105.1). Classification (NCBI taxonomy): domain Eukaryota; kingdom Metazoa; phylum Arthropoda; class Arachnida; order Araneae; family Amaurobiidae; genus Amaurobius; species Amaurobius ferox. The sequence goes on along the minus strand of OX578141.1, from coordinate 38,030,920 downwards.
AGCAAGCAGTTAAGCGCCAATTTATGTTTAGTATATATTTCATATCAAGTGTATTATCGGTGTGAACATGTGGCTAATATACGATAAACCAAGTAGGGCTAATATTTATTTTGCAGAATGTCCATTAAAATACATGTATATAAGTCAAAATTATTTGAGAAAAAATAACCTTGTATTATATAATATATTTAGACATATACTTCCAAAGCTCCGCAATAAAAATTTTATATGATATATTTCTCATTCGAAATAAAATAAACACTGAAACAAAAAGTGTTTCATTAACGCAAAACACAACGGGTTTCTCCACATGCAGTCATGGTCTGATTGACTACTGCTTACGGAATTGTTATCAAAAGAATCTTCTTTAAAAGACCAAGCATTTAGATCCCCAACGGCTAGTGGAGTCTGATATGCGTTGCGCCTCACGTACAGTAGTCGCACCATTATTTTTCTATATCCCTAGCATTAAAAGGTATGTTGACTCGCGAAGTAATACCATACTAAAAGTTAAAACTTTTGTTTCAAATTTTTGTGGTGGTTAACATTCGGTGGCATTTTACTGTTGATTTCTAGCGATCTTTGAAATCATTGTCATACAATGCACATTTGTTATTTAGTATATTTCCATATGATTATTTAACTAACAGTCATCTTTTTGGTTAAAAAATGTATGTCATGCAATCACATAATTTTATGCTAGTTCCATATTTTTCACGCCATTGAATACTGAAGGTTTTTATCTCATCATTGAACTCTCACTTCAGTCACCGTCCGTTTGCCTTTTCATATTTTCATGCTTATGATAAAAATTGCCATACGTATAGCTCGGTACTGCATGAAAATGCATTCATGCAGGCATTCTCATTAAGTAAGACTTGTATTAAGAAAATTCAAAACAATCTATATGTTTTGAAGTTAATTTATTTGTTAATTCTAGAAACTGCTGGAACTCCAAATATAGAGTGAGCTTTAAATATAGAAGACAAAACTACCACTTTAATGACTCAATGATTGATCAACGTTTGGTGAGACAAAGATCCATGGTTACAATACCCGATAAAATATATATATGTACATACAACAAGTGTCGTAAAACTTAAACATTCAGATTGGATGCAGCGGATTCGCAAGGACTTTAAAATGGCAGTTTCAATTTTTCTTGGAAACTACGATTTAAATAAGTGATTTCTAAATTATGAGAATTACGATGACCATTATAATATTCTGTATAGAAAAGCTGAAGAGAACGGTCTGAAGTTTCATTTGTATTTGAAATTTGAGAAAGGATACTGTATAGTGTCCAATTAAAACATCGAAAATAAGACTTTCGTCTAATAAGGATTTGTTATTAGATGAATAGATAGATTATCGTCTGGACAGTCAAATAGCGGGGTTCGAAACTCCTCTGAGGCATGATTTCTATACACAACATCCATAAAATTGCTTTCCATTTAAAAATTTAAATTAAGTCTTTTAACTCACATATGTCTCATTTCGGTTTGCTACGATCCGAACAGTTATATCTAAATTTGTTTCTATTATGCCAATTTCTGTTTGATAAATTCTGAATATATTTGTCGCTCTATTATTGAGTATAATATATATATAACCAGTCAGTTCTTACTTCTAATCTCTTTTTATCTGCGACAGGTCAAATCTAATATGAATAATGAAAGGTAATTTTACAATTATTTTAAATGCATCACAACTAACTGGTACGTGACTGAGAGTTTCAAAACCTTTATAAATATATATCTCTTTTCTATAACATTATTTTGAAAAGTGGCTTCAAAGAACAGCAAAACTCGTTTTAAAATTACGAGTTCTATGCTTTGCCGTTATGGAACAATTCTTGCAGTGTTAGTACTGATTTTATATCGGTGTTGTTCCATTAGATAATTTTAATACTAGATTACATTCTAACTCTACGAACTCTTAATGCTTTCTAATGCTGTTTAACTCACACGTAGTTCTAATTAAATTGTCATCAAAAATCTCCATAAGCCGAAAAGCAATCGTAAATGAATAAAATATGTTGTCGAAACAGAACAAGAAAATTATTTACTCCAGTTTTATTCAAAACTGCATTCTTTAATAAAATGAAATTGCTTTTAAGAGGGATTAGATATAGATTTGATCCGTAAAACAGTTACTATTTACGAGAAAGGTATGTAGTTACCAAAAAGACTGCAATGATACTTTATTGTAATATATTTTAAGCTTTATTTTATTCTTTATTTTAATACAGATACATTTGAACCATAAAATTGTTACTATTTACGAGACATATATTGATAAGAGGTAGACTGCAAGGGCTATTTATTGTAATATTGTTCACTTCTTTATATTAATCTTTATTTTAATACAGATACATTTGAATCATAAAACTGTTATTATTTGTGAGATATGTTTGTAGGTACGAGGTAGACTGCAATGATTATTTATTGCAAAATAGTCTGTTAACACTGTTATGCAACTCACCAATAAGGGACGTTGTCCATAATCTAGGTGCTAGATCTTATTGCATCAGCCAGCATAAATGGACCGGTATTTAGCTTATTTGCACTCACCGATTTGCCGTCAAAATTACAAGAAAAGATGCCAGCGGCATGGTATAACTGAAATCCAAATTTAATTAATATAAGAGCATTAATCATTGTGATGCATAATAGATTTTTAAACCAATCTATTAAAGACTATTTTGTGTCGAAGTGCGTTAACGACCGTTAAATCCGTGTATCAATTCTGGTTGCTGCAGTGGGAGGATGAGTCCAAGAAATATTTTTTTTTGTAAATGCATAAATTGATATGATACGATAAATTTACATGATCCTTGTATTGAATAAAATACAATGTTAAAGTATGCATCATATTACTCTCCCTACATATTTTATATAAATATGAATTATTGTGATGGGGTCACAAATCCAACTCACAGATTTTGGCGGATTTTCAGGTTTTGATCATCCCTGAATATGAATATACTGTATTTTCAATGATGATGATGGTCTGTCTGTTTAAGAGTATATTACCTTTATGTCTTTGAACAAGTTGAGCCACTTGACTTGGTACAAATATTTCATATCATGAACGTAAGATGCATATTTTGGGGGGTTGGACAGACTAGGAAAAAGACCACCATTTTTCTAGCATTTTTTTTTCCGAATGCAGAAATATGCTATAAAAACATGTGTGTTGCTATCAGTATTTAATTCCAAATTGAATTTTCCCTCGGGAAATACGAACAGTGGTTGTGCTTCTTCTGAACCAAAATCATGTTAAAATCTGCGCTGAGAATCATTGGTAATTTGTCCAGATTTCTTCTCAACATTTTTACATTATCAATAGTGTATGGCAACAAGACTTCGTAAATGGATCCAATGATCTCATTAACGTTTTTGTTCGAAGATATGTAGATGACAACCATAAGAATAGTTTGACCATGTTCTAGTCGACATTGGCCTGCACAAATATAATCCATTCCTGTGGATTGGACACCAACAAAGCTTGGACACGTTCGGTTCTCTTTTGTTTTGCCATATTAAAACATACAAAATTTAACAATTTTCAACGAACACTTGTCAACAACATAAAACTACGCAGCATAAATACATTTCGATTTCGATATGTTTAGTGATGAAAACCGAGTATTACATTTTTGTTTTGAAGATATTTTATCCTTTTAAAAGTCTTTTAAATTTTAAAGTTCGTTTTCTTAAAATGATATTCGATACAAAGTACTCCATGCGATATATTTTTTATACATTAGCACAACACTTGTTACACATATTTATATTGAATACAGGTGGGTATTAAAAATGTGAGTATTGTGTTTTTAAAATATTACATATTTAATATATTAAATAATATGTAGAAATTAGTAAATGGTATATATATATATATATATATATATATAGATTTAAAATGAAAAAGAGAGAGTAAAAAAGAAACAAAGAAGGAAGGCTTAGCGAGAAGCTTACTTAAAGGCGGTAAGGGGTTGTGACTTTACACCCCAGTTGTCAACATACATGTCTTAAATGCCGCGGCATTACACTCCTGGACACCAGCACTGTCTGAAGCCAACCTCCGAAGTGATAATAACAATTATCACAAAACCTGGATAAAGTAAAGTCCAAAGGAAATACACTGTCCAACACGTTAACCCGTATAAGTGCGTTAGACGGTATGGTATTTCCCAAATACTACCTCTTGGTATCGTGCTGCGGTCCTGTTGTGAGGATATTACATGCTCGTTGTTCACGATCTATCAACATTTTAGATGATACAATATGTGCTTCAATTCTAAATTATATTTATTATTTTACCATAGTAATTATTGATATAATGTTTCATAAATGGTAAAAATTCTAAACTATATTTATTAATTTTACCATAGTAATTATTGATATAATATTTCATGAATGGTAAAAATAATAAATATAGTTTAGAATTGAAGCACATATTGTATCATCTAAAAATTGATAGATCGTGAACAACGAGTATGTAATATTATCATGACAGGACCGCAGCACGATACCAAGAGGTAGTGTTTGTGAAATACCATACCGTCTAACGCACTTATACGGGTTAACGTGTTGAACAGTGTATTTCCTTTGGACTTTACTTTATCCAGGTTTTGTGATAATTGTTATTATCACTTCGGAGATTGGCTTCAGACAGTGCTGGCGTCCAGAAGCGTAATGCCGCGGCATTTATGACATGTATGTTGACAACTGGGGTGTAAGGTCACAACCCCTTACCGCCTTTAAGTAAGCATCTCGATAAGCCTCCCTTCTTTGTTCCTTTTTTACTCTCTCTTTTTCATTTTAAATTTATATGGTGCATAGTATTTATAGCTGCTTTATGCATGCGTATTATTGCACTACAATGTCTCTTATTGTTATCCTTTTATATTCTTAAATATTGTATATATATATATATATATATATATATATATATATAGGGATTTTGATATAATATATTTTTCTCTCCCCTCCCCGCCAATTATTCATTTTCTAAATCCTTATTCTATTTCATTTATCAAGATATTATAATAGTACAGATAAAATATTATGATAATATCTACAAGTGTAATGCACATTCAGTGTACGTTGTTTTACATGAAATGTACAAAATTGATAAAAATCAAATTTTATTTAAAAAATAATTGACATAACAGCTAAATAATTTCCTACCGTATATAGACATCATATACACTTTATGTGTAAACTTATAAAACATTGCTACAAAATTGAAGAAATTTATTTTGAACTTCCAACATTCCCTAAGAAACATTTTAAAAGATAAAATATACTTATTTTGTCAAATAAACGAATTATTTGTAAGTAGTTTCAAATAAAAATTAATCGACCCAATTGAAAATAAGGATGTTCTTGAAATATACAAATTGTACTTTTATGCATGGAGAGCAATAGTTATCGAGCAAATTGAGAAAATCGAATTAAATTGGATGCAATTATTTTAATCTATGCACCTAAGAAATCTTTTGATTTTCCGAGCGAAAGAACTAGTACCGGCACTCAAATCTTCAAACATTTTTTCTTCGATAATCGTAAAATCGTTATAAAAAGGACAATTATGTTAAAAGTGGTATAAAATTAGTTGTTTTACAATGTTCAATATAAGTTTTATTATTTGAAAACCATACAGTCATTTATAAGACGATAACATGCACCATATATTGCACGTCTTTTCATCTGAAACATAAAAATTTATAAAAACATAATTATGCAAACTATTATTAAACGTGTTCATGCCAAAGTACGATTAGAAATGCATAAACATCTTAGTTTAAACATTAACACGAGTCCTTGAGATTTTAGTCTGTTTACTTTTCCGTAGAGAGCATACTATCATTCGAAATAGTTGAGCGAATTAAATTATATTTGGTATCTTTATTTTACTAGATTAGGGGACTCTACCCCATGCTCGCTGACGCTCGCCAACCCCCATAACTCGCTTCGCGAACGAATATAGCGTTTTGAACTAAATTTGGTACGATTAATACAATCAGTAAATACTATAACCCTCTTGATTTTAAGCGCAACCGAATGTCCTAGAGACTACTAAATGTTAGAAGGAATTTTTGAAAATATCATAAAAATGCCCGGAAATTCAATAATGTTAAATAACTAATCATTGTAGACATGATTTTTATTGTGAAGTGAATGTCACAGACTTTAGGAAGCTAGCTTGACACATTGTACGTATTTTAAATAGATGTATTAAAAATTCCATAAACACGAACAGTAGTAAGTATTATCAATAATATAGCACATGGCGATTAATTTAATGACCTTGGCAACTAAAAGGACGAAATATAGCCCCATTGGCGCTATCATATTGCGGTGTTAAATTGGCGAAAATGTTGCCAAAATGGCAAAAATGACTCTAAAGTTACAAAAAATATGACGAACAAATTGATAATTAGTAATTAACATATTTTAATGTAATGGACTATATTGCTAAGTAGATGCTATCAACATTTCCTAGCGTCAAGTTATGTTTGCTCAAAATATAAGTTAATTTGGTACAAAATAACTTTATATGTTGTCATCCAGAAAGGCGCCAAATGTCATTGGATTTTACAACATTAAAACCATTTTAAAGTATATTTTATCCATCATTATTTCGCATTGAAAAAAGTAAAGTACTTTAATTATGTAATGAAGGTCATAGACAGTCCACATCATATTTTAACTTATCGAAAATGTCATGGTTTTCAGAAAAACGTAACGAAAATAATGCAAATAATAAAACACAAAATGATGAAATTATAGATTTAAATACATTAAAATGTCATTACATATGTTAATATACCAGAAGCTATAAATTTTGAAGGAGTAATTTAAGATTTAAAAAACTTGTTTACTTTTCAATAGTTTAAAATTGTAATTGCATTTTTTTACATTTAAATATTTAAAATTTTAAAAAGCGTCATTTGCTTTTTAGTAAATTAAATTTGGAATATCTTGATTACTTTCCAAAACGCTAAATTCTTGACAATTTAAATTTGAATATATTTTACTCTTTTTAAGAATTTAAACATTAAGACGTATTGTTTACTTTTCAATAATTAAGAATTTCAAAGTTTGTATACATGTATTTTATATTAAATGATTTAAAGTTTTAAATTATTTTCTGTACTCATAAGCTTCGAAACGGGAAAGGCATCTGTTTTGGAAACAATATGATAGTACACTAATATAATATAGTAATAATTGTAATTATGGACCGACCCACTGTTTTCTGCAGTCTGGCACGGACCTATTAAAAAGCAAACGTGCTAAAAGATGGCATTAAAACACACACTACTTAAATGACTACACTGTTTTTGGCAATTTAATTATTTATTGAAAAAAAACATTATTTTTTTTATTATATTCTTCATTCTTCACTCTTTGAAATTACTTCCATTTTCATTCTTGTATGTAACTCTTCTTCGACTCAGACCGTCCAACCTACCAGAAAGGTATAAGGTATCTGTTTGGATGACCGGGAAGTCCCACCCAATTTAGACCAGAACCCAGTGGCGGAGGCATCCACAGGGACCGTACTCTCCTTCCCCTACCACCAACCTCTCGGAAGGACTTATGGATCCACATGTTTAACGTGATCGTACTCCGTTTGAACACGACGGCAGTTTTGGCAGTGGAGGGAATCGAACTCTGGGCGACCGAGTGCAATTCCTACGCGCTAACCACTGGGCTGTCGCGACCCTGTATGTAACTCTTGAACTGCTCCGATGACTATCTTACATTTCTGCCCCTTGTATAACGTTGGTCCATTAGTTGGTACTACGCCCATGTATTTCCATAGCTTGCCTCCCATTGGCCGGAATTACTTGGTTCGAAAACGTTCTGACTGGCCGGAGATACATTAGATGTAAGTGCCTGAGGACGTAGGCTGGCTAGTATAAAGTGGCTTTTCAATATGTGTGGGACTTTTATTGCCCCACATAAATTTATTAAGTTACACTGGCGCTCTCCAGACTGAGTCCATTGTTTGACGTATTTCAACATTGCCACACACTTGTTGTTTAGTCAAATGTTTAGCCACACACTTGTTGTTTAGTAAATGCCTTACAGTTTGCAACCACTCAAAATGAGAAAAAGGGAACTTTTGTCATCTTTGAATATATAAGCAAAAAATTACATTATATGCGGAAAATACTAGATGTAGACTAAGCGTAGCCTAAATTACGTCATACAAAAAGTCATATATATATTAATTGTCCAACCATCGTCTGTTTGCTTGGACGTCAGTGAAATCCACCAGTACCTAATGTAGTTTTAATTTTCGTATACGAAAGTTGCTAATATTGATTATCGATATGCTTGAAAATAGCTATTTACTTTTTGTAACCATTAGCATTATCTTTTTTAATTTGATAATTCAGAGCATATTAAAATCAATATCTATAAGGCGAAATTATGTTAATCAGTTTCTAAGTAAAATAATATTAAATTTAATTCTATAATTTTCCAAAACCAAGATGGGTATTCCAGCTATTTTTGTTTAAACTAAAATGTACCTTTAAACTTTGAACAACCAAACCACAAGAGAAAATATGTTTTCGGATATCAAGCGGATATTTCCATGTACGAGTTTCACATGCAATCCAGTCGCACACGTGTACATGCGAAGATAAATTTAAAGAAGGTTTGAGATGTGGTCGCATTCGAGACTCTTATCAACAAACAACAAACTTTGAGAACCACACAACCTCAGCTTTCTCAGCACGCGATAGCCGATGCATGCCTTAGTAAGGATATCTTCCATATTGTTTCGAAATTCCACATTCGAGTTTTCAAGAAGCATTAGAATGATCCAATAATTCGCACGCCGGCGTCTCCTTGAATGGTGGCAATACGTGACGATTAGTGTTACTGCTCTTGATAACATTAACATTTTGGAAAACATGGAGGTGGAAAACATGGAGGAGTTTATCTGGATTTTAATGTGGAATAGGGCTTGTGATGGTGAAACTGTCACTATCTGTTTCGGATACTTGAGTTTGGGAATTCATCTTATTTAAAATGTATATTTCGAAACTCAAAATGAACGCCGTGCCAGAAATAATTATTTCCTCATTCATTTAAAATTAATATAATTTAAATGCGCCGCGTAAGTTAGTATTTTAATTGGATTTCCATATTTTGTTTTATTATGCATTAAGTTGTAAATAATAGCTTCGGAATATGTGTATTTTATTACAAATTAATATTTTTAAGATAGGATATAATATACATCCACACTTTTCCGTGTTTCATTTGCAGGTTTAAAGAATTAATTTAGTTTATTTTCATTAAGCTGGACCTAATTACATTCGAATATGTGAAGTTTGCTACAAGTTAATAGTTATTAGGTAAGATATAATGTACATCCACACTAGTCCGTGCCTCATTTGTAGGTACAAGGGATTAATTTAGTTGATTTTCTTATAAAGTTGCACCTGATAACTTTAAAATATTTGTATCTCGTTACAAGTTAATAGTTTTAAGATAGAATAGGATGTGCATCCACACTTTTAAGATTTCATTTGCAGCTGCAATAAATTAATTTAGTTTATTTCATTAAGTTTTAACCAATAATTTTCGAATGTGTGTAGCTTGTTACAAACTAATAGTTTTAAGATAGAATATAGTGCAGAACAGCTATTTTACGTGTTTAACTTGCAGGAGTAAAACATTACTTTAGTTGAATTTCTAGGATCTTGAATGGGCTAAATGACACATTCCACATTTGTAACAATTATATTTATAACTGACTTTAACATATTTAACAAATCATTTTAAATTAAAAAAGAAACCATCTTGACTTTGATAATATAATTTATTTCCTGTCATATCGTACTTTTACATAACATACGGATATATTGTTCACAATTAGTACGCAATGCCCGGTGTGCAGGTTTAAAGTCGTAAATATATATGTTGCTTATTTACGGAGATTGTGTCATTTTTTGATATTATATTGAAAATACTAAAAAAATGAACTTTCTTTAATTTGTTTAATTATTCATTTTTCTTAAACTAATCAAGTCACAGCTGTGAATTATTGCATACTATTTTATGTGTAGTAAGTATATAACTTATACTATGAATTTTTATATTCAGAGCAAATACAAAATATCAGAGCAATGAACAATAGTCTGATGTCCTAGTATATGTGATGTAGTCATGTCTTCAAAGTTCAAGTTGTATCAAATAACGTAGTACTGATAAAAATAATTATAATTATGATAACTTCTGTAAATTTGTAATTACACTCATCATGTAATTCAAAAAAAAGGAAGAAACCCAAAAAGGAAACATCAAAGGAGACGTTGGTTGCAAACTTAAGGTGCTTTGTGGTTTGAAGAGTTTATTTCAACAATATGTGGAAAAATATATTCCCAAGAATTCATTGCACAGATCGTCATGCAGGAATTTTTACAAAGATGTTATATATAATCCGACTCGTATATAATATATTAAAGACCGGTAATATCAAATTACTCCAATATGTAGATTACAATGATACAGTTCAAAATGTAGTTCCCTCCTTGAAAGAAGTTTGTATCGCACCAAAAATCATTGACGGCTCGCTCATTCATGCGTCAGATGTTATATATTAAGTAATCGTATCGAAATGCACGTTACACATACAAATCGCACTATTTTAAGGTAAAATGATATAAGTTTAAAATGTAAGGGGATTTAAGGAAATCCCTCGCATGGCTTAGATAGAGAAACTACTATCATATATGCTGAGCAAAAGATCCAGATTTGATACCATGTTCTTACCTTTTATTATTTTCATATAAATTTAAGTATAATATTTATAATTTGCAACCATACTGAAAGTACATGGTACGTATTTCAAAAACAGGTTAGTAGTAAATAGGGGACTTCTTTATATGGTTATTTATTTATTTTATTTATTTATTTCTGTCAGTGATACATAGCGGAACTAGTCCAATCACCGTACATAGAATCATCCATCAAAATAAAATCCTCAAATATACATTTTTAAAAATTTTCAGACATAGTCAACAAATCAATACTATTTGAACAAAAATTAAATAGCGTATAAAATTTAAAAACAGAAAAGTTTCTCAAAAAATTGAAATTAACATACTGGAATGTGAAATTACGTATGGCACCTTAAAGCAGTTAGTAACGTTGATTTATTTATTTGCGTTACTAGCTGCACTTAAAAAAGCCCTAGTTTTAATTCCGCACCCATTGGATTGTTGTGCTGAAAAAAATATCTTTTGCTCCACATGGGATCTATCGAATAGTTAAAAAGCAATACAAATATGCTGTTTAATTCGATGATAATATGATTTTGCCTCAAAAATATCCAGAAATGTGGAACTATTGTATTGTTTGAACTTAAAAACTTTTAAAGTATTGGAATTATATACTGAATCAAACACAAATTTTCCTATAATTTTCTTAATTTCTTTGAATATTATATATTTTTACTAATGCACCCAAAGACTGATACACATAAAGTTTTACGTTAAAATTAAAATATTTTATTTTTAATTTTCATTCATGAACTGAATGAAATTCGAAATAATTTCACTCTTAATTTTTACCCAATAAATTACATGCATTACTCTTTACATACATTATGTATTGTAAAACTGAAACACATATGCTTTAATTTTCTGTATATATGGCATTAACATATTACACACTGAGAGAAATACGTAGTAAAACAATGCTTACATAAGAAAATGATGCATTCATTAACAGAAACTACATGCGCCACTAATATATACATATAGTTGAGTTTACATGACTCTTCAAATAACCCAAATCTCTAATTGAACCAGTAATTTGAAAGACGTATTCGATTTCGACGTAACACGTATTCGATAAGTCCTGAAGGGGAAATTCGAAATAACATTATTATATGGATCTATCACAAACATATAAATGGATGTCCAGTCAATTTCAATAGCAACGGATTCACGATTGAATGTAAGTACACGCAACACAAATCTCTCGAGTCTTTCATTTATATTTATTAATAGTTTCACATGCATATATACTCGTATAATATGTTAAAATTACTTTTGCTTTTGACATGCAAATGTTTACTTTTTATATCTTAGATGTCTAATACTTTAATACAATTTAGTGATGATAATTATTGATACATTCTATCTGCATAACTAGACTAGAATGGCTTTTGTTGGATGAGGGATTATGCACTTTTATTTTACACATATAACTATATAGATAAAGGAATTGTGCATGTTTATATTGCAGTTACCATCTTTCATGTTCTAGTATAGTTCGTTTTAGATATCCTCAGCACGGAATAGAAAACAACTGTAATGTTGAAAAGAAAATTTGCTATGGGCAGCAATTTTGCAAATGTCTGCTGTGTCTGAAGTCAGTTATGCTACGTGCATAAAAGCTCTAGCGGATTCAATTCAATCTGCACTAGGCCGCAATTCTCAGACGGAAAGTACGAAAGCTCAGTTTTAAAATTTGATGCCAACTTTGTAGTATAACGGAATTCGCCGTTTACCGCAGAAGTTTCTAAAATTTCATAGCAAGATTTAATTACACCATTTCGGATAATGGATATATCGTGCTGAAAAGCGCAAAAATTTGCAAAACCGGTACACCTATGCTGATATCTGCAGCAACAGTTAGAGTCCTGACTTTGGTAAAGCCTTTTAGGGACAGGTTTGCGGCTGTAATGATAATATAGTCACTGAGCTCTACAATTGATCGTTCAAAAGAAGAATTATTACACTTTTCCATTGCAGGTTCTTTGTGTTTTGTATCATAAATTTTAAATATTTATGTAAGCAATTTATGCTTTTTTAATGCATATATAACGGGAGAAACGAACGGGGCGTTAAGCACGTATTTTTATATCCCATGCTATGCAAATTGTCCCTGCTGTTACACATATTTGCATCGAATAGTGTTTATAAATATAAACTTATTAAAACATGTAGTCACACGTTCACACCTATAATTCAAATTGGGATTGAAGTCTCGAAAATCTGATCTTCGTAACTTATTTAGTCGGTTATTTAAATCATTTTTACACTTAAAACTAAATATTTATTTTTTTGTGAAACTGCACTATAAGAGAATGCTGCAGAATTTATCTTTAAAAAATAAATAGCATTATATATTGATTACTCTTATTTTCAATCATATTAATATTTTTAATATTATATATACAATACATTACACTATCTCTTTGTATGTTTATTTCCTTAGGACGCAGATTTCCATAGACTTTTAGACTTGAATATTTGATACCGAAATAGTTTAACTTTGTATAAGTGCGCGCGACCCTCAAATATGAATTTCTACTGTTAAAACTAAAAAGTATCTCCTAATGGGAATCCGTTGAAACGTATCCCAAATCTCAATACGCTGAAAAACTATTTTAATAATGCTCCGAGCAGAATAAAATATGTCTGCAGATTTCTTCGTATCGCAACATAAGTAGGTCAGAAGAAAATCAATTCCGAGTTCAAAGATCGGTAAAATCTTATGAAATGCCCTTGAAAAGTATCCATCATATTCCCGCATCTTAGTCGCCACTAAAACCAATCCATCATAGAACCGTTTATCACTTTTCGGAAAGAATTTTCTTTGCTAAAATCAGATAAGCAATGAGTTGGCGAAAGTTCAGAACTTAGAAGAAATGCGTATGAATCAATAATGTATTCCAGAAATTATCAGTATATAAACATTTGAAATGTTGAATTTTATTCTAAATGATAGTATATGTGTTTCAATTCTAATGGTCTAATCTAATAAATACAGTTTAGAAGAATGGAGCTGGATACTATGTCTCCTATGCATATTGAGTAAGGACCATTTTTAGTAGTGCAGCTATTAATCTCGATATGTACTATGAAAATATACATTATTAACTTGTTTCTTGGCTTTATATTGTTATTTAATGTGTATACGAGCGGTTTGAATACAAAACAGGAAGTTGTACATATGTTCTTCCTATCAATTTCTTTGTCACTTAGCTAATACACCAGATGGACAAAAGGTTTTTTTTGACACATAAACATATCTTGTTTTGTCTGGGGGATTTGCTGTCTTTTTGTACTGAAGTATTAGGCGGATTTTTATAGCATATCCGAAAACTAGAACTGTAATCAACTTCCATATCTAAATATCGTATGCTATATTAACTAAGTATATTAATATTCAAATACTTAAATCAGCAATTTAAGCGAAATTCTTTATAAAATGTCCTTGTTCACTGAATTCTTTGGAGATGGATAACGGCGAAAACTGCCTCCCATTTGTGAGGAATGACTTTCAATATCAATTTACGTGAAAAATAAATTCATATGAAAAACTGTTTGTATGCATAAAATAATGGTTTAATGGGAGAAATGGTTAAAAATAATGAAAACCGGCCTATGTCTTATTGCTTGTACTACTGTTGCTGTTGTTGTTGTTAGTCTCACTTGGTAATGAAATAATATAGAAAAACACTAAGCCCATGAACCCGTTGATCTTGGGACGTTCAAGAACAAACTCAGGGTGTGGAGCAAATAAATTGGTCTAAGGGGTAGCTGTTACAGCAATAAGTATGTGGAGGAGAGGCCGTAGCAGAATTGCAAAAAGAGCAAAGAGGAAATATCTTAAATGGCTTCAATATCGTGACCTCAAATGTGCACTATTCAGTCTGGAGAGAGGAGTCTGATCTTTGTTGCTAATCATTTTAATCAGTGTTGTCTGTGGTAATTTGTTAACCAGAAAATTAACCCTGATTTATAGGATAGATTTATATGCAAAATATTAGGTTATATGCAGTTATACGAATCATGAGTCGTAGAAAGTTTACATATTGAGTTCTTTCTAATTTTGATTGGTAAGTCACTTCGTCATAAGTCAAGTTGCCAAATGATGATATATCATCGAATTAGCCAAAAAATATAGTCAATATCATTCCCTTGTAGGCCTAAATGTTAAAGCTTCTATTAAAAATATATCATGTTGCCAACCGACATCTGCATTATTTTACTAATGATGTTTCTGCTGGTATAGTTATTAGGTTTCAACCATTTGCTGAGATGTTAAATAGAACTACAGTCATCTGATGAGATCCAAATGTCCTTATTAATGTGGGAATATTCTATTTTCTATATATTCCAGAGCCTTATCGATAACTAAAACTTCTGAGTAAAAACCTTAAAATTAAATTAGGTGTACTACAATCATGATGGCTCTCGAATTGCTGAACCCGTTTTTATACCGACTATAGCCTATAAATCAATGTTAATTTTGTCGTTGTGCCTAAAACATTAATTAAATAATAGTAAAATCTAATTATCACATCTTACAATTAAATTTTTGATCTATTTACCTCAAAATCACGTTTTTAGAACTTAGAATTCTAAACTATATTTTGTGAAAAAATTTTAGCATATTTTGAAAGTTATTTAAATATGCTTGTTTAACTTCCAATAACTAGATATGTCTGTTGAAAGATTTGAACAAAAATACTTTAATTATGCATATTTTTAAACGATACTAAAATATAAAACACTTTGCAAAAGATTAATAGGTTTTGTTTACTGACGATAGTACAAATGTTACATTATCGTCTAAAACCGGTTGATTCAGGTATTATCTTCCGAAGTCCGCGTGGAATTGATAGCTCCACCACGTCAAATAGGAACATTGTCTTAGCAACATTTTCGAATTTCAATATAAATCGATTACAGCATTTTCCACAACAACAATTTACATTGGTGTAGAAGAACAGTGAGCATTTGGCTTTTAACTTTTTTTCCAAGCAATAGATTTTTCTGGCACGATAGACATTAATTTTGATGACGAGCTTTAACGTGTTATATCCGCACGCGATGCGTCCGATCCCGCAAAACTCTTGTACAAAATCAAATATTTTTTTCAAGGTTAAATTGTGTGTCCAGTTGGCCATCTGTAGCACAGTAATAAAATAAAATAAGTAATAGTGAATATCACTGAAAGGTAATTGGAAATAATTATAAAAGGTAAATCTTCAAAATACATGAAATCGATAATATGAAAATTTAATTTCAAAATTTTGGAAAAAAAATTTTTTTTTTGACATTTATTTAAGGACATAGTAATTGATAATCTATGAATCTATGTGATGTGGAATTTTTTACCCAGTTTTCTTTCTGACATCCATTACATACGTACAGTTCAACTTGTTGTTAAGAAATAACATTAAAATATCTTCATTAAAAGCAGCATATAAAATAAAAATTTAATAGTATAAATTGGTTTTGAGGGAAAGAAACATCCTTCTTCGTCAAGACACAGAAGAAGCGCAAATTTCATTCGTCATAGAAATAGGGGCGACATATGAAAGAACATAAATCGCGTCAGAAGCAGGAACAGGGTATTGCCAAATGTGAGAGAAAAAAAATTGTAAAATATAACTAGCATTAAGAACAAGAGGTGGAACGTAATGAATGGATAGTAACATACCAAAGAGAAAGAAAGCTTCCAACAATGAATAGAAATCACGTGTTTAATTGTTCATAAAATCCCAATTAAATTTGAAAACCAGGATAAAGGTAGCATTTTAATTTTATTGAGTCAACTTTGTTCATTTTTATAATGAAATGGTGATTATAATTTTTAACATTTTTTTTTTCAATTTGTGTATTGTACAAACTTTTTTCATGTTTAATGGTGTTTTATATAAACAAGTTTAGACTATGGGAATTCCGGTATCTTCTGTTTCATGTGATTGCTATATGCATCATTTTGAAATAAACCTTCTTTATTTCTACGATTTTAAAGGCTGGTTTAGAGTTGTTAATGACACTGCCGAATTGGTTGATAATGCTTTCAATCTTTCTCTCTCTCTAATCTGCTTCGTTAACTCCATTGACCCTTTAATTCAGTTTACTCGTGGAGAAGAATGTAATAGTCAAATATAATTTCTTAGTGTTCTTGTAACAAGAAATAATTCCCCGTTCTCAGCTTCTTTTTTCCGTAAAATTTTTCCTGTTTCCATGCCTCCTGATGTTCGTTCAAATCATCCAATTCAGCAAAAATAAGTTCCTTAAATACCGTTAATTAAATTTGTATTATGATTCTTAGATACTCAATTGCAATATTGACTATTTGAAGAAGTTTCTAGAGGCTACAATCCCACTATTATTCATATAGCATTGCATAAATTCAACAAACCAAATTCTTTTTCTAAACTTCAACGTTATGAGGTTTGTCCGAAGAGGGGGGTACATTTCAGTGGTAAGCTCCCAGGAATTGCACTCAGACGACACCAGTTCGATTCCCGCGTTCGATGCGGTCTTGATTATGTTGGTCAAACAAAAAGAGCTTTTATATTTCGTATTACAGAATAAATAAGCCAAGTTTCTAAAGTCTGCAAATGCTGAACATTATTGGGACTATAATCATATTTTTTATTTTTCCGAATCAAAGTTCGTTTTAACTGCTAATTTCATTTTTGAATTGAATTTTTTTTAGTGTTTCTCAGTTAAAATCCCTTATTAATAATAATTATCTTTTCTACTCTTCTGCTTGAAAATTTCTAGTTTAATTTTTCATTTCGTTTGCTTTCTCCTTATTTTTCGGAAATTTTCATCCTTGTCTTTTTTTTTTTCATTTTAATTGGTATTTTAATTTGTATTTTTTTAATTTGTATTTTAATTTGTATTTTAATTGGTATTTTAGAGTTCATTCATTATGTACGACCTATTGTTCTTTTCTTCTAGGGTTCTTACACCGCGCTTTCTTTCTCTCGTTGCCGTTGGCAACACACTTTCCCTGCTTTTGCCACGTTTGCTGCTCTTGCATCTGTTGCTGATATTTTTCTGACGAGTGAAGGTTGCGCTTCTTGTGTATCCTGGCAAAGAAGTATGTTTCTTGCCTTCAAAATCAGTCGATACTATTAATTTTAAAATTGTATGTTGTTTTCAACGAAGTTATTTTAATTTTATCGATTACATAAATATAGTTCTTCAAGCAGAGTTATTTATTTCGGTTAAATCAATTTCTAATGGCAAACATTAGACTATAAGGAGAGATTTTCGAATGATATTTTTTGCAATCATTTAGAGAGAAGGAACTTACCTTATACAAAGAACATATTTCAAAATCCTATTTTATATTGATTTCTTTCATGGAGGACTAAACTGTGAAAAGGGCAAATGAAATGATAGTTATTTTCAGAAAATGATTTGTAGAGAATTCTGCAAACAGAAAATTATCCATTACGGCCAATTAATAAATGATAATATTTGACAGCAATGAGCCAATGTAGAGATCATTAATTTAATAAAGGATCTTAATTAAAAGGGATTTGTCTATCAATGAAACTTTAAAAACGCTATAGAAGCGGTGATAAAATTTTAGCGGGCCATGACCTTCTTCCTCAGATAATTAATCGTGCATACGCCCACAATCTAGATTTGACATTAAATCGCTTCAGTCGGCGTAAGAGAAATAAATGTGATCATACGTAGCAATCTATTTATGACTGAAACTTAACTAAACTAAACTTAACAAATATCTCAATAGTTAGTTTCAATTCGATTCTTGAGGGTGTATCAAATTATAGAGATGAAATAATATACCTTTAATACAATAAGTTATCTAATTTAAGTCAACATAGAGCTACAAGGGAGTTCAAAATTATCCGATGCAAAATAACATTCATTAAGAAACTGATTTGTTTGTAGGCAAGACGGGTATTTCCCCGTATCTTAAGCGCCTGCTTCCTAAATATTAATGATATAGATAACATTCACTTTCCAAATCACCTGTTTTGAACCTAAACCATTCTCACGTTCTGTGTTTTCCAGGCGCAATCATGTCAATTATATAATGCTGGTAAAATAAGCTCTTAACAAATATCTCAATAGTTAGTTTCTTAAATTAGCATCTTAAATTAGCTCCTTTGATAAACTCTAAATTAGCGCGTCACAAATAAAAGAAAGCACCTGAAGTGGCCAAAAGGGAAAAAATCCCTTTACCACAGAGGTAAACTTAAAAAAATAATTTCTATCGCAACGAATTTTTATTTCGTTACGATAAGTGGATATATCTGAAAACAGTATATCAGATATATCAGAAATCAGTTAAATGGATATATCAGAAAATACCTATGAAATTGAAATAATTGAAATAACACTATCTTCTAGAACAATTTAAAATACTTCAAATTTATTGTCTGCAAAGTAATTCTAGTAATCATTCATGCCGCCAAAGTGATGTTAAATAGAATATTTTTTTGCAATCCAGAGGGTCCCACTACTTTTCCCGGTTATAACTAATTATTATTTTTGGTCAAAATTATGTCTAATAATCTGTATTTGGCCCCTGAGCTAAACATACAATGTGGTAAAGACAAGAGAAAGTTGGTGACTACCACGACTTTGTTTCAACAAGTGAATATACATGGTTATTATAGTTATTCCTTGTAAATCCAAACAGTTGTATATTAATCCTGGGAGCAATCTTGATCGTATGAGTTAGATCCGCTTTTGTGACTGAGTGTTATATTTTCAGAAAAAAATCAGGTATAAAATCATATCTGTTGCCTTGTATGATCAAATCATTTATATTGTTGGAAATTTAATATACTGTGCTTTTATCAGTAAAGAAAGTTCTATAACTAGATGTTTCAAACTTGAACCTAAATGCAATTGCATCGCCTACAAGCTCACCGTGTGATATCTGGAACGTCTGGAAAGTCCTTGCAAACAGTATCTTCCCGCCATTAGAGTAAAAAAAGATGAGTTCTGGGAGGTCAGGGAAAAAGTTTCGTAGTCCCTAGCTTTCCATCTTGAGGGAAATTGAATTTATGATCCGTTAGATTCTAACCCAGGTTTGATCCTATCAGCACGCGAATGTTTAGTCTTCTATTTATTTTATAAATATTTCTTTTGTTATATTATTTTATAATATTTAGTCTGGAAGGACAGAAACACATTGGATAGCCATAATATAAGTTATAAATATACTAATCTAGTCTACTTGGAAATTAATTACAAATTGGTGTTATTCCGATTCATTAATACGCAATTCATTAATATTTATCTGTTCCAATTTTGTTCATATTTTATCGAACGTGAGTGAGTTAGAGTGCACATGCAGGTCAATTTCTACACTAGCTCCAGAGTAATACCAGAAATCTTTATTTCGATGTCTTCGTCTCTCAGGAAAACAATCCGTCACCAAACGTTCTGCCTCTCCTAAAATAAACTTTCTTAGCAGTATCTGATAAATGAGCATGTTGTCCCTGCTTTTTCCGTGCCTGTATGAAAGAAGCCCTTCAAATCGATCAATGCATTTGCTAAGCTATCAATATATCGGATAGCGGCGGGTAAGGAGAAAATCGACCTTCTCACATCTCATTATTTTCCCTCGATCGATGGCTTTTCTAAATGACATAATGAACACTCATTCGGACAGCATGTCATGTTCGCACGCTACGTGGTGTCCCTGCAAAAAATCTTTATTTACGATATATAACTGTTTTCAGGCTGCTCAGTAGAAGGATAAGCCATCTATAAGTAAATGAAGAATTGGCTACATTTATAGATATATTAAAGGACAGTTCAATAACTATTTTGATAACTCAATGCAAGTGTAAGGAAACTAATCTATGTGAATGAGATGTTATACTGAAAGGGAGAAATGTCAATTCCAGTAAATGAGTTCATGTAAATAATATTTAATACTGAAATAAAGGAATCCCCGGTCATGTAGAACAGCATGTAAATACAATTTTATATTGAAATTGGGGAACATCAGCAGTCACAACAGCAAAATCTGCTATCGATGAACAATAAAACTTCCATACACATATTGATAAATATCATATATTACCTTTCAAAGCAAACATGAATAAAAACACCAGGATTGTGAATTAATATCGAAAAGAACTGTGCGCTAGTTTATACCAATTTATGAGAGTTGTTCTTCTTAAATTAGTATGAACTCGCGTGCAGAGGGAAAATATATTTCAAGAACAGTCTGCAGTTTTTAAAACAATGATTTACATGAGAATACGAATCGTATCGGGGAACATTTTAATCAATTTTTCTATATAATAATTGTATAAAATGTTTGCGTCTTTCCTGACCCACCAAAATCCCACTGCCCTTATGTCCTAGAAAAATCAATCTTTGCACACTTATAGTATCGATCAGAGGGCAGAACCTACAGTCTCTGATTTTTCTATCTACTCGAGGGCAAAAAACATAGAGTGTTTGAAAAACATTCAGACTCCTCAAAACCCTCTCGGTGACTTAGAATATCGAATATTTGCATACTTGTAGAATTGTCCACAGAACAAAACTTTGGATTTTCGCTTCCTCCTCATCCACCGTAGTTAAAGAAAATAATGGGCTTCTAAAAATTTTCCAGAACCTCAAAAAGCCTCCGGGTGACTCAGAAGCCTGAATCTTTGCAGATTTATATTATAAACCAGAAAATGCATCAGATGCGCATTTTTATTTCTGCCTCCAAGGGCAATCCATATGGAGGAGGACTCAAAGAACTTTCCAGACCCAGTATGAAGAAACCAAAACCATCCGGATCCTCCCTAATTTATTTTATATAATATTCTTTAATTTTTAATTTGACATTATTATTTTTATTTTCAAGAGAAATCTTATTTTTTGCTACCCTAAAAATTACATTCCGATAACATCAATAGATTTCATTTTTAAAATGCTTAAACTTCTGTTGATTTTGCCAACATTTTCACATTTTAAGAGTAGAGAATTCCTTTAATCACGAAGTACAAAAATGAAAACTATAATTTTAAATAAAATGTATCCAGTATTCCCTAGAAAGAGATATAAATAACCTTAACCTTCCAGCATTAATGGTAGATTATTTCTTTCCTGCAAACGTAATCTCCAAAGATTTTCTGCAAAACGAGCGTTATGTCAGAAAACTTGGCAAACTCTTCCCTCCTTATATCTTTCAAGGCACCAGCTGTATGTAAGTACATATCATTAACTACATAAAGCCTAGAAACTGCAGAAAGCCTAGCGTACAAAATGCAGCACATTAGAGTTCAGTCTGTGACGTCAGGCTAGTACAAGCATGAATGTTTCACGTCTCGGGAGAATCCCAACAAGCATCGCATTTCTAATTGAGTGTAATTAATTCCAATTACTTTCATTTGCAAGTATCCAGTGAATTTAGGTGTTGTCTTTGGTGTAAAGAGGAAATTGTGTAATCTTGGTTGCAATGTATTCATTACAAAATCGATGAAGCAATTGATAAATAATCAATTGGAAGCAAATGTGGGGACATTAAATCTATGAAAAATAATAAATCGGTAGTATTTAAAGGATAAAATAAATGTTTCGTAGAGATTTAAAAAATTACAAAAAATAATATTGATTTTTCTATAGATTTCTTTACTGAAAAATATTTATAAGATAAACATCAATCTGAATTTTATAAAGTTGTCAGCTGATTTTATTTGATAAATAAAGATTGTAAGATTGATTTCAAATTCTTTAAAAAAATTTAACGTTAGATTATTTTTATTGGAATTTTCTCAAATAATTGAAAATAGACAGCAAAAACATTAAAATATTTAATCATGCATAATATATGAATATCAAAGGATATTCATAATGCTTAATTTCATTAATGACTAGATACAAATTGCTATGAGGGTTTGCAATTCAAATATTTCAATAAATTTTAATCATATTTTCTCCTTAGTTAATCAATATGTATTTACCATATTTGACTCAAAATACTTTATACGGTTTAAAAAATATTCAAAACTTCAATCTAATGTTTTCATTGCCTTTTCATGTGATTTTCCAATTCATGTCTTCAAACTACATACTGTTAATAAACATACATAACTATATCCATAAATCTACAGATTATTTTAAAAGAATTTTCGGAATTGATTGAACATAAAGATGATACATAAAATTAAAACTACTTTTCAGTTTTTTAATTGCGACCTAATTTTAATGCGTGTTGCATTTATACCAGCAAAACATAAGTAAATATTTTATACTATACAGATATACTGTTTATTCAGTGAAGTTTTGATTGGAAATACAGTTTTATTTCAAATAATATTGCCTTTTAATATCATTTGCATTCATAACGTCATTGTATGTCAAATAATAATATTCAATTAACATCAAGATATATTTTAATTCGCTATTATTAATATTTCAGATATGTTACACATGTCGGTGATTCAGTTTTAGATACAACTCTACAAAATCCACATTAATGCTTCAAATGATGAATAATTTGTAGAGTATTTTCCTAAAGCGATCTTCCTCTAAACATAAAGTGACTTATTTGTGAATCCCGTCCTTCTGAAAGGCAAACAATTAACACTCTTAACGTTCAGAGGTTATACACACACACAAACGTAAATAATCAATCTATTTAACTAAACTTTACGATTTCTTAGTTGAATAAATAAACGTAAATATAGTTGTGAGAGACCAGGAAAAATTTAGGCTGTGTTTATGTACGAAGAGTTATGATATATACCAAGCAAGATAAAAACGTAGACTCGTAGGCACCAGTTTACGACATTCATGGCCCGGGAAGTCATGAAAGCAATAAATAAAGGCACTTAAATTATAGGTATGGCTCAGTCAGAAAATCTACTGGAAGCTAAAGTTGAAACCATGCAGATTGGTTAGCAAATTAGCCAATGAAGAAATATTGCTGCCCAGAGGACAACCAATGAGAGACGGAGGACGTATCTGGACTTCAGGAGAAACGATGTGGCAACAAGCAGAAAAATGCAACAAGGCGTATTCAGCAAGACCGGCAGCTCGCCACTCAAATAGCTACTCATACCCTAGAGTGAGTCGTGTGTATTGGGTTTTCAACAAGACTGGCAGTCTACTTTAAGAATTGAGAGGCGTTGCAGGACAAGAAGGTGGTTTAACAGTCTATATTTAGATATTTAGAAATGGTGTGACAGTCAATTGAGAGTGTTGTGCCTTAAAATGAGTAAAATAAGAACGACCGTCTGATAGCGTTGTGACCAAAAATGGCAGTCCAGCATGGAAAAGAGTGCGCATCATTGAGTTGAGGCAATAACCGTCAAAGAGGTCGTTCGTGGACAAATAGAATCCAGAATGTACAGATTAGCGTTGTGTGTTTCAGTGTCCAAGACGACAACAGACGTATGTACCAATCTATATTAAATTTACGTCGATATGATATTAGGCAAATAGATTCATGGTCTCACACACCCAGTTTATCCTCCTTAAATGTTTATATATATATATATATATATATATATATATATAATTAATGTAAGTTAATCACAATTGTATATGTGTAATAAGTAATGTTTATTTTAAAGTTTAAAATTGTGGAAGTTAATTGTGTAGTATGTTAATTAATAATTAAATTTTACGAAATTGCACAAAAACTAAATGGTGGGTTAAGACGGTGAAGATGCAATGTACGTCTATACGATTTACGATCTCATAAAGAATAAAAAGTTAATCCAAATAATTAATTATTATGTATAAAGTAGAAAACTGCATGGTAAAATTTCTTTCACCACAATAACAATTTACATAGGGTAATTTACCAAAATTGCACAGAAATGCATTTGCTTACCAGTAGCAATACTACTTTTTTTTTTTTTTTTGAGCATTTCGAACTTAATTAACCGAAGGTAACCCCAACATTAAAACACTATATTACCTCCAACAAATTTGCCTAGGACACACGCGAACCGCGTACTAATGACAAACAAAACAGCCGTCGACGAGCTAGCAGTTGTCTAAATATCTACAGAAGACATATCCACGGAACAACCACATATTTGGGACTCACTTCTGGAACTCAACCTTCCGAAAAATTTGCTTCCATACCTAATATATATCCCACGTTTGTCAAGATACCGCACGTTTGCCAATAATTTAATATAAAGTTTCAATAGGCGTACATTTTACAACCAAAAATGGCATTAATACAAATGAGAAACATTAGGTGTGCGACAGTCCAGTGGTTAACACGCGGGGATTGCACTAGGACCCCCTCAAGTTCAATTCCACAAACTGTCCCCTTGTTCACGTCGAATATGGGCACTTTAAATATGTGGATACCTAAGTCTTTCCGTTAGGTTGGTGGTACGGGAAGGAGTGTACGGTCCCTACAGATGCCACCCTCACTTGATCCCGGTCTACATTGGATGGCACTGCCAATGCCGTGCAAACAGATATAATCGAAAATAATCATTTTTTAAATGTAACTTTTCTGATACAATATTTTCATCTTCCACAACTAATAATAATAAACATTTTAAGTACTTATAGCTTCCCGTAATATAGCATTGAAAATGTGTAAACTCTCGACACAACTGCAAAAAGCCGGCAATAAAAATTGGCGTATAAGATTACTGGTCTCTTCTTTGCAAAGGCCTACTGCAATATTTCCAACAATTTTCGGAATGGTGTAATAAGGCTCATGCTGGCATAATAGTGACTATCTTCACACCCAGTTAAAGCTATGACTGTACAGGGCGAAAATAGGGGTTATGTCTCGATCTTCTCTCGGGATCTCGTAGAAATCTATATATTCTAGACTTCTTTCTTGAATAATTGGTACATTTTTTTGGCAGTAGAAACACCCATTTTCCAGCTAAATCACGTATCAAATATCAGTCATGTAACAAGCGCGTACCATTAAAATAGCAGATATAGACGACAGCTGACCGTGAAATTTTAAGTGGCCGCATGTCAAGAGCGGAAGCTTGTAGACCTTCACCTGGCCGACTTTTTATTTCTACCAGAACCTTGCTAATTTCAAAAAAGTTGATTAAAGGGGGACAATGAAAACTGGTATTAAAATGAATTAGTGCAAAACTGAGAATTAGATTAAAATTCAAACAAAAGAGGCCAAATCGCAATCAAGATAGCAAATCAAAAATTAGGAAATGAAGAGATAAATTTACTCACTGTTTCCAACAATTCAGTTCTAAGAGCATTTACTTGACAAACAATATTTTGCTGGTAAAAATATACTTATAAAACACTTTTCTAGCTTTTTTTTAAAGGTAAAATCTAGAATACGAATAAAAGTATTTTATACAAACAAAAAAAGATTGTAATACAACATTGATAGATACCATTAATATATTTTGATACCATTAACAAAGGTGTTCAAAAATTTTAATCGCTATTTTTAGTACATTGAAGAATTTTGTCCTTTTATTTTATGTAACATCTAGACACTGGTTTAACAAAGGATTTAAGCTCGAAAAGAGACTGAAAACCACTTTTAAAAATACCTGGTATAATTAAAGCAAAATGCTGAAAATAGATCCCTCTTAGTGGCCAAGTACATTAGGGTGTACTGACTTCTCTTCCTAAGAATGACGTTCTTGTTTTCGAGTCGCCTGTGATAACTAATAATTTATCACTTGACAAAAATACAAAGTTGTTAATCATAGTGCAACTAGAACATAAAAAATATTCATCACAATTAACTTATAAATGGCGTATTA
The DNA here is from genome assembly GCA_951213105.1 of Amaurobius ferox. Taxonomy (NCBI): domain Eukaryota; kingdom Metazoa; phylum Arthropoda; class Arachnida; order Araneae; family Amaurobiidae; genus Amaurobius; species Amaurobius ferox. Next base: position 38,004,394 of record OX578141.1, on the reverse strand, counting down.
TAGTAAGCTGCAGAAAGAATATCGGTGAGAAAGTAAAACAAAAATGCAAATGACACATAAAATATGCATAAAACCTTTTCATTTTATTTGCATCTGCTTCTTTTGTCCGGTAATCTCATATATACACATTGTCTCGTGTGTATCGCGTGATAAAATGCTCAAACGAGGCGTTGATGGGACACTTCCCTCAGCCACGGAAATTTCCACTTATGTAGAAAAAATATTTGTCCTGTTTTAGACGCAGTCATTTCGAATAGCCTTTGTTTTCACTCAAATATTATTTACTGAATTCGCTTTGTATTGAAACGTTACAAGCCAGAAGGCATTTGGCTTGCAAGTGATTTTCCATCGGCTGATCAGGCTAATCAATCTAAGCTTTCACTGTGTCAACGCTTTTCAAAATCCTTCATTAATATATATAAAAATTTATTTATCGGTTTAAAAAGGAAGATTAATGAGTTTAAACATAGTTTTTGGAGAAGTTGTACTCATAAATAGCACGAGCATTTATAACAAGTTCGTTTTATTTACTAAAACAAACCATCAGTAAATAAAATAAATTTTCAATGCACACCAAATTAAGGAATGCTCAATTTCTAAAACTGTTTAGAGGAAAATTAGAAATTTTATCTCCAGCCTGCAGGTGCATTATATTAACAGAAGTCATTTATCTAGCTTTATGCTCTGAAAAGTAAAAGTAATTGCAAACGACGAGTGAGCATGACATAGGTCATTTTACTGATTCTATATCAATTTATTTGCACTAAAATTACATAATTTACTTACAGTGGTTTTCAGATAAATGAGAAACACAGTTCGAAAACTTGCGTTGTTGCGTCAAATCAAGCTCTCAAGCTTTCTCGATGAGCATTAATTACAATTACAAAATCTCGTCGAATTATTAATTTTAATCGTCCAAAATTGTTCTTGAAACGTATATATCACAAGCGTGTTTACAGATAGAGCTTAGATGGTGACTGCTATGAATTCAGCAATAAATTCTAGAAAGGGTTACGCGGGGTTCACTAAAATTTTTCACTTCCGTTTCAAAACATTTTCTTGATATATCTTATTTTCTAGATTACTAGAAATAAAGCTTGATGAGCGATATGGATTCAGCATCGAATTTCAGAGGGGGTAGGGCTTCACTTAAGCTTCCTATATTTCAGGTTCTGGAGATTACACTTCCAATTTTCCAAAATTGATATGACTGCATGAAATAAATATGTAAAAGCTATTAAAAATTCTCAGTAGTTGCGTCAAAAATGAAGTGTACACACCATTTACCGCATCCGGCCGTCCAAATAGCTGCTCTTAGTCCTCTGGGCGAGTCGGACGGTCTGGGTCTTCAACACCATTTACCGCCACATTTAGATGCCTTAAAATGTACTTTTTCAATCTACATCAATCATGCAATTTTTCAACTTTGGAGGGTCAGCGACCGCTTGTAAAATTTGCATTTTCATGTTATATATCGATCACAACGCATTTTCCATACGTGGATTAAATATACATACAACAGTGTCATTGATTTACAAAAGAAAATATTTAAATACTTTTAAGTATTTAAAAGTAGCTCGACTGGCAATATAATGATTCGAGGTTCATATATTATGGCTTATACGTTAGTTCATTAATAAATATAATTTTAGAGAAAAGCAAGTGAATTATGCCCTTATATTAAAAATGCGTAATTTTAATTATAATCATATTTAGAACGAAAGATATAAAGGTCCAAACCGGAAAACAAACGCACGAATTTCCTTGTCATAGTGCAAAGCATTATTTTAAAATATTTATGTCACTTTTTTAGTACAAATTACATACATTTACGAATGGGCATAGAACTCGCAATGTACACTACAACACCATAGAATCGCATCGCATGCATTAAAACAAAAAAAAATGAAGAATTTGACTACTTTTAAATTCACAGAGAAGTAAGTAAAAGGTTTATGAACTTTATGTATTGGGAAATAGGTTGTTATATTCACTTCACAACAGTAGTATATCATATATTAAATATTAATAACTTTGACATATGAGCAAATGTGTTAATTATAGGACAACTAGAACTTTAAATATTTATTGTTCATAATTGACTTATAAACGGTAGATCATATTAAGCTGAAGGAATACCATCATCGGAAAAGCAAAACCCAAATGCAAATGATGCATCAAATATACATGAAACATTTTCATTTAAGCTTCGTGTGTTTCTTCTGTCGGGTAATCTCATGTACACAGTAGATGGGATGTATTGCGTGACAAAATGCTTAAGCGAAGCGTTGATGGTACTCTTCTCGCAGCCACGGAAATTTCATTAACAACAAATGAAAAATAATCAGCTTCTATCAGTTGCAGTCGTTTCTGAGAACACTGAGGATTCATTTAACGATTACTTACTGAATACAGTCTGTATCAAAACCAAAATTAATTCGCAAAACGGCATAATGTTTGACTAGAAAACGATTTTCCAAACGAGTTTAACATTCATATCGACATCTATAATAATATCGATATTAATGAATGACAGGTGCACGCGCAAGTTTTGCGTATGTATGCTCATTTAATGCATGTCTGTGTCAACAACATAGGACAAATTTTAGAATTACAATTATTTTCAATTATTTTTCCTTTAAAAACGTCCGATTTCCTCAGATTTGGCTGCTCTGAAACCAAATTTCGAGCCCAATATTGTTTAAAATACGCCGGAATAGAAAAACTAGGTGTTTATAATTAAAGATCACCTGTTCCGAACCGTCTACGCCAGAAACTATTCGCCAGAATATCATCAAATTTGCATTACTGGTAATGAATATTAATGTTTCTAACTAAACTGATATGAATTATTGCAAATTTGGATTTATTTTATTATCATGAACTTCTGTTATTTGTGCCCAGATATAATCGCTAGAATATTCTAACGTTCGTGGTAGCATTTTTCCACCCTTGAAATGCTTTCAAGACCTTGACCAATTGTTTATCCCTAACTATTACAAAGTTACCAGAAGAAAACATTCAAATGGGAAAGTTATAAGTGTATTTTAGTCTAGACTAGAAACTGTATCCGACGTTGCCCTGCATTTAAAGCAGGGATTATTTGAATTAATTCATAAGAGAGAGAGAGAGAGAGAGAGAGAGAGAGTTTATCGAAAGGCTTAGTCGCCCCTTTCTGCCAGCATACACTTTAATTACAAAACACACACGAGCACATGCTTGTCTTAAATAAGAATCTAATCACAACTTAGACCACTGCTCGGGAACGTAGTACGCGTTGGTCCCGTCGGCAACATCAAATGCCACGCCCTAACACGACTGAGTATTTCACCCTAAATATGCCGTTTTCCTTCTTGCGCGGGTGTATAAACTTGTCTGAAACACCTTCCATTAGCTCTTTTCACACACACTAAATAATGTCTTTTAATACGCCCTAAATAAGCTATTTTAATACACCCTAACTAAGTTTTCTTTGTACTCAATATGCCCTTTTGATTCGCCCCAAATATGCGTTTTATCATCTGTGTGACCGTAATACCCTTTAATTCTACTTCTTTGATGCACCCTATATAAGCATCCCGATTTTTATTCCCTACATAAGCTACTTCAATTAAAATCAACAGCACGTTTTCTAACTGAAAATTCTTGCAAACTATGATAATATTTTCGATTCTAATACCAACTCGCAATCCAAATAAATCCCTTAGCAGATGATGCCGCATCGAAAAATTACCTCTTGACCCTGTCCCAAGTTGAGTTAAACTAGGGTGTATTTTATCAATCGTCTCGTGCGCTGTTAGAATTCTTCTAATAATTCATGAGGTTTTACATAAAAATTCATAATTAATTAAAGGAATACAGCAGAAACATAATTTTTCGATTGAAACAATGTGTAATATTCAAATAAATATCCTGTAAAGTATAAAGATGGGATTGTTAATTTATATCGGAATATGAATGTCGGAGACGTTTTTTCCCTAGCAAGTGTAGCTAGCTTACAAGTATAATGAATAAAAAAATTAAATTTTGGTAAATGTACAAATGTTTGCAACATAGTTTATATACACATATTAAATTTTAAAAATATATTTATTGTAATTCACACAGCAGCATATTATAGAGTTGAAGTAATGAGATTAACTAAAAAAGCAGTATAAAGTTGAAACTTCTACATTAAATAAGCATGAAGCAACTTTTAATTATCTGTCATTTTTATGAATTGTCATATAGTGCAGAGGCTTGCATCATAAAACATGTAATATCTTCAGATATTCAGCTTTAAATTCATAAAATCTTCGATTGTCTTCGACCGTATTGGTAAAGATTTTTTCTCGAGATAGAAAAACAACGTGGGGTGCAGATAGATACATATTGAATGTATATGTTACAACGTATGAATCTGTATACATGTGGATTTGCTTATACATCAAAAATTTTAAAATTTATTCATCATAATTTAGTCGTCAATGATATTATATAGAGCTGCGTAAATAAAATCGGCTAAATAAAGTGAATAACAAACAGAAAATTCTGCCCCAAATAGCATGAAATATTTTATTTCTATCAGCATCTGTTTTTTTGAAAACTTGGGTGCATCGCGTGACAAAATGTTTCAGAGAGGCGTTGATAGGACATTTTCCAAAGCCACGGAAAACTATACTTACTGTATAGGAAAAATAATTATTTTCCATTCGAGGTAGCCATTTCGTTTAACCTGTATATTCATTCAACGATTGTTTACCAAATTCGATCTTTATCAAAGCTGAAATTACATAACAAAACGCCATGTCGTGCGGCCAACAAATGATCAATCGATTTGGGAGACTATGGAAACTAAGCTTTCATCCTGTTAATGCCTTTGCAAACTGTTACCTCTGATGATATTGAATCTAATGAATGCTGGTGTAAATATAGACTCCGAATGTAGTTGTTTTAGTGAACCGCTGACATTCAATTTATTTCTTTTACTGGTATCTATAAAGGATACACACTTTAAGAGTATTTCATTGTAGAATTCTCATTTTTCTGTTAGTGCAGATCAGTGTTTCCCAACGCACTTTAAGAGTATTTCATTGTAGAATGCTCATTTTTCTGTTAGTCCAGATCAGTGTTTCCCATCCGGGGTCCCGATGAATCCTCCTACATCCTACGACAGCATTCGTCACTGCGTTCTACTGCATCATAAAACAAACTTGAAAATTAACTAACTTGAAAATTAACTTGAAAATTAACTAATGCTAACAATTTTATAAAAACAATTTTCTTAACACGAAATAAACACAATTGTTTTGTTTGTAACTTGTTAGCAAAATGTAAATCAAGGATTTTTATGGAACAGCGATAAATTCAATTACTCGCATCAAGCAAGACCTAGATTGTCACCTAGGTCTAGCTTGATACGAGTAATTGAAGTTGTAGACCTTTGCATTCAGCAAATAAGAAACAAAATAATTATCTTGTGGCTGTATTTTGAGTAGCTTACCAGCAAAACGCCTTTCGTAGTAAGTAATATTGGTCTGATATTTAATGAAAAATCTACTTTAACGAACCATACAGTCATACCCTCTTATATAATTTGGGGCCCTCGAAAATGTATGGTTTTTCTCTATTGCTAATGCAATTTCTCAATGTTTCGTAGGATTAATGTAATATCATACAGTAATAGCTTATATGTAAGTAGCGGTCGTTCTCACCACCTCGCTTCCTCGAAATATGGACCTCAAATTGCCTGGTCGTCTCAATAGACAAGATTAGAAATCAGGACAAGGCGTGCGTGTATTTGATCCAGTTATGAAGATATTTTATAAATGCTTATGTTACGATACATTTCATACGTACATTAATATTTTAATAATTGGCATTTTATTATTTTTATTCGTGAAATTCATCAAGATTTTCGAAAAATCAAAACTGTTTCGTAACTTTAAATACTTAACAAAAAATAAACTGATGACCAAAATCATTATGCTATCTTCAAGATCCAGATGTTATATTTACTCCATAAATCAATTCTGTATAAATTAATACTAGCGTACAAGCTATATTTATAAACAGGCAGTGTGCCATCTTAATTAAAACAAGAACGTCATATATATATATATATATATATATATGTATATAATAGTTCTAAAATCCAATAATAGATTAGAGAGACGTTGTGTTGAGAGAACCAGTGGTGTTGTCAATCGCAAAGGGTAAAAGTAGAGCTCCATTGTTGCCAATCGGGAGAAATAAATAACAGTAACGCGAATAGGCAATAGAAGGTGATATTCTAGAGTAAGAATTACATAACATTTATTAAGGCTAATGTTTAAGGGGAGGTAAATACAATGTAATGTTAATACAAGAGAATGTTGATGTCTGGCTATTATAAGATATTATGAAGAGATTTCATGAATATTCAGCTAATCCAAACTTTTTAACTATACGATTTACTAAATATGCTGGGTATTTATATAATGTGCTGGCAATTTTTAGATTATTTATATGCATAGCATGAAATTTTTTATCTGATATTCTATAAATTCTAAAAAGTTGATTAAGTTTAATATTTTTAAGTTTAATAAAAGGTGATATTCTAGAGTAAGAGTTACATAACATTTATTAAGGCTAATGTTTAAGGGGAGGTAAATACAATGTAATGTTAATACAAGGGAATGTTGATGTCTGGCTATTATAAGATACTATGAAGAGATTTCATGAATATTCAGCTAATCCAAACATTTTAACTATATGATTTACTAAATATGCTGGATATTTATATAATGTGCTGGTAATTTTTAGATTATTTATATGCATAGCATGAAATTTTTTATCTGATAATCTATAAATTCTTAAAAGTTGATTAAGTTTAATATTTTTAAACAATGGAATCGAGTTGCAGGAACTAAAGAGTAATATTTTATTAATGTTAAAATTAAAATAGTAATTTTTATCATATAAATTAGTAACTATTCCATTAGTAGGTTCAATAATTAGATTTAAATCCAAAAAATTAATGTTATTACTAATAGTGGCTTCATTAGGAATTAATACCAAATTGTTTCTATTGAAATCTATATGACATAGTCATCAGTGAATACTAAATTAATCAGATCATCAACATATTTGTACATTTTATAATCTATTGAAATAAAAAACTGTTCGTAATGATAAAGGTATTATATATAGACATATATATATATATATATATATACATATATATATATATATATATATATATATATATATATGTGTGTGTGTGTGTGTGTGTATGTGTGTGTGTGTGTGTGTCATATTTTAACGAAATTGCACTTCTAGAACTTGTATAAATGTAAGTATCTACTTAACTTTTTTTCCCGGTTTCGATTTTATGCGATAGCCTTAGGATACGTGGAAAGCAAAATAGATCGCAGTTTTGTTCTTTTTTTCCCTAGAGTTACTTTTAAATCGAATTTCATTTTGAGAGGTACAGCCTGTTTCAATCTATGATGGAAGAACACATTCTTCTGAAGAAAACAAATGTTAACTAGATAAAAAAAAATTGAGAGAACACACAATTTCCTCTCGAGTCATATTAAAGTTGCTTTTATCAGATTGAAGTCAGCCAACCGTTAGCGAGTGAGTGCCTTTGATTTTCATTATTAGAACGTAAACTCTTTGACTCGCCATGCAATTGTACTTCGAAGAATGTCTTATGGAATTCGCGTTAGTTTTAAGTGTTGAAAGTAGATAAATATTCTTAACCTCATGACAAAATATCGTAATCGCTCGAATGAAATTCAATAGATTTTTTACAAACCTGAAAAATTGTCTGAGTTTCCCTTTTTCTCTTTATATTGCCAAAAACAATTCAATTCAACGTAAAAAATCACTTTAACAATTTATTTTAACATGTATTCTCATGTTTACATAAATCACTTTGAGATGCATTTTGTTATATTACGATTCTTTTAATATTTGACGCATACAAAGTTTTTTGACACCGTTCCTTTCAATGTAGCAGATAAACTTGTTAGTCGAGATTGCAGGATACCAATCCTTCAAAATTGCCTTAATAATTTCCACGGGGTTGTTTTGGGGGTATTTTCAATCTGTATAGAAGTGTGAGTCAGTTACTCATAAAACATCTGCCTGAAATGTGTCTTTCTTTGTTAGTACTTACATTCTATGTAATTGGAAACGTGTCCCACGTTGTACCGGCATTTGCTGCCGTATAGATTGGCCTTTATTAGCACATAATGGACTAATAACTGCAGGATGATTTGAAACTCTCTGGACAGATTTTAAAGGGATATTGGGAACAATAAAACACTAATTTATCCTTAATGAATGTACGTATCAGAGACGTCACCCTCTAGAGCTAGAGGATGGATTTTGGCCAGCGCCACAGTTGGCTGACATTTGGCGGCATCATTCATGACGCGAAAATTAAACGTGTAACAGGAAGCATTTAGCGAATGCTTATATGGCTGATATGTATCGTGCATGCTGAGGTCATTGAAAACGAATGAGGTTTTGCAAGATTATACCGTCAACAGTACCTTAACAGACATATGCCAAACCAACGAATAATTGCACATATTGTCCGTCACGCATTTGAGCAACTACTGTAAAACCGTAAAACAGCTGTAAATAAAAATATTGTTCACAATTTTTGCCTTCCATTTATACTTTAACAGCACCCTCTGGCAACAAAAGGTGACATATGCGGACATACATGCTTTCATTCATTAACAAAAGAAGCTAGTTTTACCATCCCCATTAAAGTTAGTACAATGACATCGGAACAGCCATGTATTTTCCTTTGTCATTGGGAAAATAAATGTTAAAACAAGAAAGATCAATCATGCATAAAGCATTGATTAATAAACACTTTCCAACTTCAATACAATGTTAATTAAACATCTCTAAAATGCGATGCATTCTTCGGTAATATTTTTTTTAAATTATCACAATACTACATTCATTTATTATATTTGAAAGCCTAATATGGCATTGAAAAAAATGAACTTCATTCAAATGACGGCATTGACATTATAAGTTTAATTGCCTAGTTTAAACATCTCTAAAATGCGATACAATCGTCGGTAATATTTTTTAAATTATCATAATAATGCAATAATTTATTACATTTGAAAACTTCATCGAAAACAAATGAAATGTATTCAAATGACGTCATCGAAATATGAATCGCCCGGCTCTCTCTATAAAAGCAGCATTTCTTTCGTAAACTTTTTTTCATTTCTATCATTCATCACAATGCTATAATAATTTATTTCATTTAAAAGCTTAAAACCATGGAAGTACAAGTAAATTAAATCTATGCTTAAAACTTCATAAAAAAAATCATCTTCTTCTCCGTGTAAAATCAATGAATGTTTCATTCATATCAGCTATATTTCAGACTCCATGAACTAAATAATTTTGCATTGAAGAAATTCAGCAATTCTTATACAACTCATTCTACATCTTTTGGTGTTTACATCCTCCAAAAGTGAAAATTAGGCTTCGCTGTAGAAATAATCAAAGTTTGATGATCATTTAAATTCAAATATATTGTAATTGCGTTGTTTCAGCTTGTAGATGCACAGAATTTAAGCAAAATTAAAGCAGTTTTAGGACGGATACAACACTAAATATGAATTGAAAAGAATTTTAAAAATCACAATTTTGACACAAGATGGATGCCATATGTTATTCTGAAGTCAGTCAAGTGATCTCTTCATATAATGGTCACGTGATCCTTCATATAAATAGTGTAATTATTATTTTAATTTTTATATAAAAAACTACTGAATATATTTTACTGGCTTTTTTTATATATTTTATGGGACAATTGGAATATTTCTCAAAACTTTCGAAGCAATTTGTGAATTCGCTTGAAAAACTAGGTCCCATAGGATTCAATGTATTTCAATTTTTCAACCTGGGTTCAATTCTAAACTAATTGGGTAATATTATTCATTTTTATTCCTATAGGTTCTATGATAAAATCATTTTTACGCCAGTTGTCGTGCTAATGGACAAGGCAGACAGACATGCAGACAGAATGAACAAAATCCTAAACACTTTTCAAATATGTTGCAAAGTGTTAAAACGTGAGTGCTTATACAAAATATCGACATAGAAGGATTTTGTAGTTGAGATCATTGAATAGTTAATTTTATTTATCATAAAAATAACTCATCTATATTTTATTATCCTTGTAATATACTATAAATATGATTTTACTACGACGCTCTGAGCTGTATCAGGAAAATTTATGTAACCTTAAGGAAGCATCATTTAAAATTTATAAAAGAAGCTGGAAATTTGAAATTGTCTCCTACAAATTACTTGTCCAAATGCATACGTTACGATTAAACTGTTTCAGGTAGCATCCCTCAGTTTTAGTCGCAGTTGCCTTGTAAAAATTTTCCATTTTTAACACTTTACAACAAAGTTGAAAAGTGTTTATGGCTTTGTTCATTCTGTCTGTCTGTCTGTCTGCCCGTTAGTACGACAACTGCCGTAAAAATGACTTTATCAAAATGAAATTTTAGTACGTTGTTCAGACGGTCTGTGGGACCTATGGGAATATAAATGAATAATATCACCCAATTAGTTTGGGATTGAACCCGGATTGAAAAAATGAAATACATTGAACCCTATGGGACCTAATTTTTCAAACATTTTTAAGAGGATTTAAGATTGGCAAATTACTTTGAAAATTTTAGGAAATATTCAAATTACCCCATAAAATATATAAAGAAAATTTCAGCAAAATATATTCAGTAGTTTTTTAAATAAAAATTAAAATAGTAATTACACCTTTTATATGAAGCGATCACATGACCACTATATGAAAATATCACGTGACCCACTTCAAAATAAAATATGGCATCCATCTAGTGTCAAACTCGTGATTTTTAAAGTTCTTTCTAATTCATATTTAGTGTTGTATCCGTCCTAAAACCGCTTTATATTTGCTTAAATTCTGTGCATCTGCATACTGAAATAACGCAATTACAATATATTTGAGTTTAAAGGATCATCCAACTTTGACTATTTCTACAACGAAGCCTATTTTTCACTTATTTAAAATGTAAAAACCAAAAGATGTTGAATGAGTTGTACAAGAATTGATATTTCTTTAACGCAAAATTATTTAGTTCATGGAGTCTGCAATATAGCTGATATGAATGAAATATTAATTGATTTTACAGAGAGAAGGACGATTTTTTCGATGAAGTTTTAAGCATAGAGTTTAATTACTTGTATCTCATGTTGTATGTATCTTATGTATCACTTGTATCTTATGTTTTTAAATAAAATAAATTATTATAGTATTGTGATGAATGAAATGAATGGAAAAATGTTTGTCAATGAAGTGCTGCTTTTATAGAGAGAGCCAGGCTTGTTATATTTTGATGACGTCATTTGAATACATTTCATTAGTTTTCGATGAAGTTTTCAAATATAATAAATTGTTGTAGTTTTATGACGATGCTTAAACAAGGCAATTTATACTTCAATGCCGTCATTTGAATGAAGTTCATTTTTTTCGATCAAGTTTTAAGTTTTCAAATGAATGTAGTATTGTGATAAATTTAAAAATATTATTGAGGAATTCATCGCATTTTAGAGATGTTTAAATAAAATTGCATTGAAGTAGGAAAGTGTTTCATAATCAATGATTTATGCATGATTGATCTTTCTTGTTAGCACTTTACAACATAGTTGAAAAGTGTTGAAAACCCAGACCACACGACAGACCCGAAGGTTTACTGCAGCTAAGTGTGTGGCCGGGATAGTTGAAAAGTGTGTATGACTTTGTTCATTCTGTCTGTTTCTCTGTCTGTCCGTTAGCACGATAACTGCCATAAAAATGCCTTTATCAAAGTGAAATTTTAGTATGTTGTTCAAACGGTCTGTGGAACATATGGGAATATGAATGAATACTATCACTCAATTAGTTTGGGACTGAACCCGATTTGAAAATATGAAACATATTAAACCCTATGGGACTTAAATTTTCAAACATTATTTAAACGAATTTAAAATTCAAAATTAGCTTTGAAAGTTTTAAGAAATATTCAAATTATCACATAAAAATATGAAAAAAATTTCAACAAAATATATTCAGTTGTTTTTTAAATAAAAATTAAAATAATAATTACACCCATATTATATAAAGATATCACTTAACCCACTTCAAAATAAAATATGGCATCCATCTTGTGTCAAAATCGTGATTTTTAAAGTTCTTTTTAATTAACACTTTACAACAAAGTTGAAAAGTGTTTATGACTTTGTTCATTCTGTCTGTCTGTCTGTCTGTCTGTCTGTCTGTCTGTCTGTCTGTCTGTCCGTTAGCACGATAACTGCCGTAAAAATGACTTTATCAAAATGAAATTTTAGTATGTTGTTCAGACGGTCTGTAGGACCTATGGGAATATAAATAAATAATATCACCCAATTAGTTTTTTATTGAACCTGGGTTGAAAAAATGAAATACATTGAACCCTATGGGACCTAATTTTTCAAACATTTTTTAAGTAAATTTAAAATTCCCGAATTGCTTCGAAATTTTTAGGAAATATTCACATTATCCCATAGAATATATAAAAAAAAATTCAGTAAAATATGTTAAGTAGTTTTTTAATTAAAAAAATTATTTAATATAGGGAAAAAAACAAATTCAATTAAATTCTGACTTTGGGATATCTTCCAGAAAGAAAAGAGAGAGATATTATATAATAAATATCTCTCCATTTGTTTAAACGTTTTGCATATGGGAGTGGCTTCATATTTTAAAATAAATTTGGTAGATAAGAATTTTTCATTTTTTTAAAATTTTATATAACTCTTCATGATAAATTTAATTGATGGTATTTTAAATGCACTTTCCTACGTCCTAGAGAGTTAAAATTTGGTACACAGCTTAAATTTGTTGAACATTTTATTCGACAAAAATTTGATGGATCTTTAAATATAGATCATACATTTTTTTCGAAATGGCCTGAAAATAATCCCCGTTCACTTCTATAAATCATTGGTGTAATATTGTTAAAAATTCTGATGTGGACAGCACATGTCTTTCTCTGCAGACTCATATTCGTTCTCTTTATTTATTCAATGATAATTTGAGTTTATCTGCACAACATAAGTATTTTAAATGACATTGAATTTACACGTTAAACTTAAATTTGGTTCTCATTTGATAGCTGGATTTATTGTCAAAGGTGGCGTAGCGAAAACCCGAAAAAACTAGAATATCTCAAGAAAGGCTAGTCCTAGAGTAATGGGGTTAGTCTTATTCTTTTTGTTGTCAAAAATCACATATAAAATAGGAATTTAATTGATATAATTGAGCACACGTAGTCTTTTATTTTTATATATAACGATTTTTGCTGGCCAATTCGCAAAAATAGCCCGTTCCTTTTTCCCGAATCTTTGTAGAATAACCTACAAATGATTTATATACAAAATTTTGTTAAATTTGGTATATAAATCACTTGTAGGTTATTGAAATATTATACTCCAAATTTTGTTAAATTTGGTTCATTAGTTTTTAGCTAGAGTGGATAAAGGCAATTTCTGCGGCCATTTCGCAAAGAAGGCAGATTCTTTTATTACGAATCGTACTATAATCTAATGAACATCAGGATTTCCCACAAAAAACATATCTACCAAATTGTATGAAATTCGGTCCATTAGTTTTTCAATTAGAGTGGATGTAATATCCACACAGACACACAGAAACATACACAGATACACCCTTACACACACAGACGTCTTCCTAAAAGTAGTTTTTTCGTGTTCTAGAAGTCCCAAAACGTGTAGATACTTTGAAAATTCGAGTTCCGATCTTCGGCACGATTCCAATACTTTGAGTACATGCACATACACATATATATTATCTGTGTATTATCTGTGTATCTAAATTCCGTGCCTATGCAATTACAATAGTTGTGATTCTAAATGATCCCTAAACTTTTATTATTTCTTCAAGGAAGCCTAATTTTAACATATGAAGAATGCAAATATCTCAAGCGATTGTAAGATGAATTACATAAGAATTGCTGAATTTTTTTCACACAAAATTATTTAGCTCTGGAGTCTGGAATACAAGTTATATGAATGAAATATTCATTGATTTTGCATAAAGAATCAGATGATTTATATTTCGATACAGTTTTAAATATTTAAGTATAATAAATTACTGTAGTACTGTGATAATGTAAAAGATATTACCACTGAATGAATCACATTTTAGAAATTTTTAAATGAAATTACATTTCAGTTGGAAAGTGTTTCATAATCAATGCTTATGCATGATTGATCTTTCTTGTTTATATTTTATGTGGCATTCGTCCTAAAACTGCTTTATTTTTGCTTAAATTATGTGCATCTACAAGCTGAAACAACGCAATTGCAATATATTTGAGTTTAAATGATCATCAAACTTCGATTATTTCTACAACGACACATAATTTTCACTTATGGAGAATGAAAACACATCAAGATAGGATGAGTTGTATAAGAATTGCTGCATTTCTTTAACTCAAATTTATTTAGTTCTGGAGTCTGCAATATCGCTGATATGAATGACACATTCTTTGATTTTACAGACGGTTTTATAGCAAACATTTCCAATGAAGTTTTACACATAGAGTTAAATTCCTTCCCGGTCGTCCATTCTGTTGCTCCAAGTCCTCTGGACGAGCCGGACGGTCTGGGGCTTTCACATAGAGTTAAATTATTTTTACCTCTATGGTTTTAAGATTTTATGTAAAATAAATTATTGTAGTTCTGTGATGAATGAAATAAAAATGTATGAATGAAATATTTACTGATTTTACATAGAGAGCCAGACGATTTATATTTCGATGACGTCATTTGAAAAAAGTTCATTTTATTCGATTAAGTTTTACATTTTCAAATATAATAAATTTCTGTAGTATTGTGATAATTTTAAAAACATTACCTCTGACTGCATCGCATTTTAGAGATGTTTAAATAAAACTGCATGGCATTTGGAAAGCGTTTCATAATCAATGCTGTAGATATAATTGATCTTTCTTGTTTTAATATTCATGTAGCTTATTGTAATTTTTTAATGCCCGGTATCTCTTTAAGGAGATTGATTTATATAGAGCAATGCAAATTTTACAGAAATTGGATTTGTCTTTCAAAATTATGTATAATGCCATACAATTTTCTTAACCAACATTAATACTATTTCGGAAATATTGATCTTTATATTTGTATAGGTGATAACTGTCAGGGTATTTTATTGTAATTTTGGTAGGAAATGAGTAAGTAGTTCAATGTAAATGATTAATTTATATGGGTAAAGTTTCTTTCATTCTTCAAGTTTTCTTGTATTTTGAGTTTTTTAGAAGGTTTTAGGTACGAAAAATAATTTTTGTACATTATTCAAAGGTATATTACAGAAAAGATTTTATGAACTTTGTTTTGCCCGCGCCTTCTCACAAGATTACACATTTGCGGATTTCTATTGGTTGCTTTTACTTCTTCGAATTCTTATTTATATTTCTTTCTGGATTATTGGCGTATGAACTAAAATTATTTCTTGAATTTTGTTTCTTTATGAAAATATTTCATATAAATGGCATGCCTTCCACTGTTATCCCCTTGCTGATTTCAAATGTCATTTTTTTTAATGAGATACCTTATATTTTCAAAATTCAGATTTCAAAATTTCAGTATGTATCAAATTCGTGTGTATATTGGCTTCATAGTAAGTGTAATTATTTTTAATGTAAGGATATTATTTTCTTCTGATACTTTAGAAATATACGGAGGTATATGCTTTGGGAGCACAAATTGGTACTTAAATTTTAAAGAAATGTATTTTTTAATAACATTTACAAATATATATATATTTTAAATTTACGAATATGTGGATTATTAAAAGCCGTTAACTCTCAGCGTGTGTTAATTTCTAAAAAACTGATGTATAGCTATCTGTTCGCCAAAATTCGTTAACTATTATAAACTTTAACTTACAATAGTATTTCTGCACGTTTTTATCTCTGATGACTGTTTTATTAAAAATACTATATCAAGTAAAATAATGTACTTCAAGAAACTGATATGTCATTTGGAGAGCCCAATTCATTTTCTACCTCGCTACCGTCAAACTCAGGTTTCTCTAATACCACGAGATGTCCATATAGAGGGGATTTAAAAAATCCGCATCCTATCATAAGTCGTAATTATTACAGAAGATTAGGAACGAACACGTGTTTTCCATGATGGAAAAAGGAAAAAAAAAGCTGAAAATGAACTCGGTAATGAGGCTTGAAAGTACTCTTAAGAGAAATTATTGGAAATAAGGAATGCATTTCATGTGAAGCAACCTTAAATTTGGTCATTTGTAATATTATTTAAGAAGGATTCAAATTGATTGTCAATATGGTATGAAGCAATTTTTCTTCACTACTTTTCTACTTCTATTTTCTTATTATTTTTCTACTTCTTATATATATATATATATATATATATATTAAAAAATATATATATATATATTAAATATATATATATATATATATATAGAACTATATATATATTAGAAAGATATAATGACCAAATAGATTAATTAGACTAGACTATTCTTCAGGTCTGATCATCTGAGTCTAATTAACAAAAACGGATGCTTGTTTCATAATTAGCAATAGTAAGTTACTATAAATGCCAATGCACAGACTACAAGCATTAAAAGAGGAAGAATTGAAAAAAGAAAAAATAAGAAATCAAGTATTACCATGACCCGTGAGGCAGAAACCCATCGCACAGATGTGAGTGCGAGTAGCCGTAACTGAATGAAAAGGTCGAGAAGCATTCAGAAGAAGTATGGCAAAATAAACCATGGGGGTGGAACAATCGGTTGCAGTGATCTTCCCTAAAATCCGGCGAGTTATATATATATATATATATACGAGGGTAGGTTGAAAAGTAATGCACACATGCTTGTAGAGAGCGAACAAAAACAGATAGCAAGATCGGGCCAAAAGTACATTAAATTACAACTCTTAAGTTTCAAAATCATATATTTATTTTTCAACATAGTCACCGTTAAGACACCGTTACATTTCTCCCAACGTGTAACCAGTTTTTTCATTCTGTCACTGAAAAATTCTTCCGACTTCTCTCGAATCGACTTGACAGCTGCCTTCACCTCATCGCCCGAGGTGTAATGATTATCCTTGAGGTCTCTCTTGAGTAGAGGAAAAAATAAAAATCGCAAGGCGTAAGATCGGGGGAATAAGGAGGGTGTGGAATCGGTTCAAACTTCAAGTTTCGTAGAGCCTCTCCAGTTGCGCGCGAGGTTTGTGGACGAGCGTTGTCATGTTGCAAGATTATTGGCGCTAGGCTGCCTCTAACACGACAAACTCGACGTCGGAGGTGTTTTAAAGCCTGTATGTACTAA
Source organism: Amaurobius ferox (assembly GCA_951213105.1). NCBI lineage: Eukaryota > Metazoa > Arthropoda > Arachnida > Araneae > Amaurobiidae > Amaurobius > Amaurobius ferox. The sequence continues at coordinate 37,986,975 of OX578141.1, read as the reverse complement.
GGAGAATTTACCTTTACCCCTCGTTCCAGAAAATAGGTCACATAAACTCGGTGAGCGTCCCAAAACACAGTCAAAAGAAGTTTTTTGCAGATGGTTGTGTTGTGAACTTTTTCGCCTGAGGAGAAGACGGATGTCGATAATCAGCGCTCTGTCTTTTCTCTTCAGAGTCGTAATAATGGACCCATAACTCGTCCCCCGTCACAATATTCAAAAGAAAGTCGAATCCTTCGTCACTGTAGCACTGCAAATGTTGCTCGCAGCATTCCAATCGACGCTGTTTGTTCTCGTCTGTGAGACGGTGCAGTATCCGAATTGTTAAATAATGAAGCCAACACGTTCCTTGCATATTCTAATACGGTTTGCGATACGCTTTTGAGTTATTCGCTGGTCATTTTGAATCAAATCGTCGACGAGTTTGCAATGTTTATCGTCTGTGTCAGTGATCGGACGTCCGCTGCGTGTTTCATAATTTTCCAGGCTCGTAACCACGAAATTTTACTACCCATCGATTTACAGTAGATTTATCAACAGCATCGTCACCATAAACAGCCTTTAAGCGACGATGAATCTCAGCAGGAGTCACTTTTTCAGCAGGTTGGAGTCACTTTTTCAGCAGGATCACAGCACGTTGTTGAACTCGAGTTGACATAGCACCAGAACACGTCTCTAGACTTCCGCTTCTCAAAATACACTGGATGAACGCAACGACAACAAACCTGCTTATTGAGGCTTATTGAATGCTTATTGAGGGGGAATGTTACTTCCACATGCCACCTGGCGCGCTTCTGAAGGTCATTTCGGTCATTTCGCTCGCGCTCTACAAACATAAGTGCATTACTTTTCAGCCTACCTACGTATATATATATATATATATATATATATATATATATATATATATATATATATATATATATATATATATATATATATATATATATATATATATATATATATATATATATATATGTATATATACATATATATATATACACACACACACACACATATATATATATATATATATATATATATATTATTGTATTATTGAGACCATTACATTATTGTGACCACCTCCTACTTTTGACGTCAACAGCGTGTAGCCAATGAAAGAAGGTACGTGTCGTGAGATGTTATATTGTTATCGCAAATACGTATGCGTGTTAAATTCCAAGAAATTCGACTAAGTGGATTAGAGATTGATATCAAGATTTGACCCAAGTGCCAATAAAACAGTATAAAAACAATTAGTAATTCTGTGATTAATAAAATAATAAATATAACCAAATTATTAAAAATATTACATGTACACTATGTTATTAAAACTATTTTTTAGTGATTAATATTTAAATGAAAAGCCAAAATGAAACAAAAGAATGAAACACATTCAGAATAGAACGATGTAAAAAAACAAAATAACAGAATAAATAAGATTAATATAAATACAAACATTAAAAGAGCCGTGCAAAACTACTTGACCCGGTTACATTCATCGCAAAGACATTACAATCATAGACACTTATTAGATCAATAATTAAAAGGAAAGATAATTTAAATTCAAAACCTATATAAAAAATCTTGTATTTTTTCCAATGAATGCAGCTGAACAAAAATTAGTAAAGCTCATTGGATACATATTTAAATACAGAATATATAAATAATTCAACAAGCATTTAAATTGTCTTTGAAGGGTTTTACCTTTTTGAGCTAAACTTAATACCCAGAACAAACAAGACGATCGTGCGTAAAATGGTTCACTGGGTAATGATAACCTTTTCTATTAACTGTGTGACAGTTTATACAGTATAAATCTTTAAAATAACACTCCCTAGTAGGATGCTTTTTATCACATTTGCTGTAGTTCACTGATACATAGACACAGTATTTAATATAAACATGATGACTTTAAAAATTTATAAATAGCTCCAAAAAATTTGCCATGCTCACAATTCCAGTTATTTTCACAAGTAGCAAAATTGCCGAAAAGTTTTGAACCAATCCACCTTTCCACCTAAATTTCTTCAGCATGTTTTGAATATTATTCCGAAGAGGTAAGATCCGATTATCAGACAGGCACACTTTAACTGTGATCACCCTGTACACATTTCTAATATAATAATGGAATGTTACTATGTGATGCACGATTTTGGAGAATAAAATGAAAATTACATTCACGTAAATCCACATATTGGTATTAAAGTCATCTGTACAATTCTGTACATTACATTATACAGAGAGATATATCATAAAAAAAATTGCATTTTAAATAGTAAAATATATTGCAACTATTTTTTCTACTTTATATGTTAATGCAATTTTAAGATTCCGCTTACATAAAACGTATTTTCGACGTTATAAAATTTATTCAAATTCATAAAGCCACTACTTATGTCCCAATGTCACTTTTAGACATATATTTCCTAACTCTCATTTTCTATATTAACCTTGACTTTTGTTAAAGAATCTATTGTTCATGCCGGCAGAAATGGTTTCAGTATGGACTTTATTGAAGTATATACATGTATGTAAATATGTGTTTTATGCTAGTTATATACACATCATGAATCCTCTTTATTTCAACTTCGTTGGACTCTCTTAATAATGGTATTACGTCAGTGTACTTTGAACAAACAAACAAAGCAAACATGCATACCGGTAAATAACTTTTACGAGTTTTACATTTATGAAAATTTATTTCAACGTGTTTGTTCACATATGATACAAGTAAGGGTAAACTTGAGTATATATTTCATAGGAAATTCTCAGGCGCTATCTATAAAAACAAACGTGTATAATATGTAATAAAATTATATTTCAATGTGTAAAGATGAATATCTATCATGGAAAAAAAAATCTAAATGCAACAAACATGATAGACGAATATCTATCATGTTTGTTGTATTTATAATGGATTTATACAGTGGTGTATTAAATAAAGCGGCGGTTAAAAGTATAAAAACGCGGATGAGTAGACATAAAAATTATGAAAAGAAAAACTACTGAAAATACTTGGAAGGGGAGAGCAAGCACCCCACACTTGTGCATTATTTAAATAAAATATATTTAAATATATGAAAATGTATCTTATATATACTATATATACTGCAAAATACATACTATATATTTTATTAAAATATACTTTATTTTATATAATATATCATTTATTAAAATTTAAATTTAACTTAATTTGATTTCTATGGTAGCACATAAAGCAGTATATTTTCATCATTTCGGAAATCGAGTCAAACTGATACTTTACAGTCATTTGTTACTTTCAAAACTGGGTTAGACTGATGCCACGTGCAGACTATTCAAAGGCGATTTAAAAACCAGTACGCTTTTATGAGCCGTAATTACCAGAGAAAATGAGATAACGCAACGAACACATGATGTTGGAGATAGGACAATGTAAAAGCAAAATTGACTCGTTAATGATGCTTGAAAGTACTATTATGAGAAATTTTTGGAAATAATAAATGTGTGGTTTGTAAAGAACCTCTAAATAATGCCATTATTTGTACTGTAGGGCACTGTTATTGACTGATACGTAAATGTATATATATATATATATATATATATATATATATATATATATATATATATATATATATATATATATATATATATATATATATATATATATATATATATATATATACAGGGTGTCACAAAAATGACTGACACATTTGAAAAATACACTAAAAAACAGAAGGCGATAGAAATGTAGCATTTGCTGCATTGTACTTCGGAAACCAGGCTATTTTATTCAACCAATTTTCAAAATTTGTTACAAAGATCACCAACAGATGGCGCTGCGGTTGTGTGAGAGCTGCAGGGAAACGCATATTGTCAGATAGTTATTCTGTATTTTGCTCAGCATTCTGCTAGCGTGTGCTTCTCAAAGATTTCAAGTTGTTGCTTCATTCGTTGGAACAGCGGATATTTCTTGTTTTGAAGTTTCACCGCCTGGACCACAGTTTTGTTGAAACGAGGCGCAGTTTACAAGGGAAATTTAATGTAAAAACAAATACCGTCAATCAATGCAATAAAGACTATGTTCGAAAAATTTGAACGGACTGGGAATGTCAATGATGACCGTGCTGGAATTATCAGCCACCCAAATTCGGCAATGACAGAGGTGAAGTCTGAAGTCGTTCAGCAGGTGATCCAACAACGGTTCCGGGTTTCCGTACGTCTTGTTGCATCTGAGACTGGACTATGACGAACGTCCGCGCACCATATCATGCGCCACAGCCTTAACATGTTACCTTATAAGATCCAGTTTCGCCAACCCCTGAGTGATGGTCCCATGAATGCACGCGATGCTGCAGAAGCTGTAGCGAACACTATGCTGCTGCAGCAGCTGGATGCCGGCGAAATCGATGTTGGAAAAATTTGGTTCTCCAACGAGGCATATTTTCCCTCGATGGCTTTGTCCACCAGCAAAACTGGCGCATTTGGGTAACAGAATATCCTCATGTTGCAATACCTTCATCCCTGCATCCTGCAAAAGTCATGGTTTGGGCCACCATTTTCTGCAAAGGACTCATTGGGCCATTTTTCCATCACAAAACGCTTACTGCAGTACGGCATCTGGGCATTCTGCATGAATTCGTGGCGATTCAAAATACTTTGGAGGACAGTACAACAACTCGTGTTTCATGCAAGACGGTGCCCGGCCACATCGAACGCCTGAAGTGTTCGATTTCCTTAGCGAACATTTCGATGATCGTGTGACTGCCTTTGAATACGCCAGGCAAACAGGACGTGGCATAGATTGGCCTCCCTATTCACCAGATTTGACGCCATGTGACTTTTTCTGTGGGGGGTACCTGAAAGACCAAGTGTATCACTAAAATCCACAAACGATTGCGGAAATGTAACAATACATCTATGTTGCATGTGAGACCATTCCAGCTGAAATGTTTCCACAGATGTCTGCGAATTTTGTTCTCAGACTGCGCCATGTTGTTGCTGCAAATGGTGATTATTTTGAAAACATCGTTTTATAGTTTTTGCAACATGGTCATGCCGTTTATCAGTTTTTCCCATTCAGCAGCGCCATCTGCTGGTGACCTTTGCAACAAATTTTGAAAATTGGTCAAATAATATTCCCTGGTCTTCCAAGTACAATGCAGCAAACGCTACATTTCTCTCGCCTTCTGTTTTTGTAATGCATTTTTTAAATGTGTCAGTCATTTTTGTGACACTATATATATATATATATATATATATATATATATATATATATATATATATATATATATATATATATATATATATATATATATATATATAATGTTGTTGCTTTTATTAAGATGGCACACTGCCTGTCTGTTTATAACGAAAGCTAAATGTTTGAACTGTGTCTGTAAGTAGATACTAATTAGTAGTGAACCTCGTGGATTTTATGTGGTTTTGCAGTATGTAATTCTGCCATATGGTGCCATATTTATTATTCGGCCAGTAACAATACATCTACCAAATGGAATCGACATCAAATAATAAATAGTTTGGGAAGTGAGCACGTGTATCCCCAAAGATTATTAATGGTTCCATAAAATGTGTTCAATAGGTATATAGTATACGATATTTTCTTTATTCTCTTGGTCCTGCCGATACATGGAAATTTCCAAAATATTTAAATAAATTAAAGACGGAATCTTTAGGGTTTAAAGTCATTTAATAAACATCCTATTGACGTACATATAGATAAAAAGTCAGAGTTCTTTCTGGCATCAATATGCCCTTTCTCAGTGGCATTATATGAAAATCGTACCAACAAGCTTAAATACTATCCAGTCTGATAGGCAAAAATTTGCATATTACAAATCGGCATCATTACAACAAACACGATAATACATCAACATAAAACCATGAGCAAGAAATTTAAATTGAAGGTTATTATAACGCAAAATTAGGACAAATTGTCACGTTCTATATCAAGCATGGTATGTATTAAGCAATTAATTTTAAAAACATAGATAATTAAAGGCTTGACGGGCATGGAATCGAGAACGAGTCGCCAGGCATACCGCAAAAGATGCACAGGATCAAAATTACACGAAGCACGGTATAAATAAACAGGGATATAATATAGAAGCACGGTATATATAAACAGGGATTATTTATTTGTACCGTGCTTCTATCTGTAATTTTGATCCTGTGCATCTTTTGAGTTATGCCTGGCTACTCGTTTGCGATTCCATGCACGTCAAACCTAATTACTATGCGCGTTAATGTTACCTATGATTTTAACATTAATTGCTTAATACATACCATGCTTGATATAAAACTTGAAAATTTTCCCTTCTAATTATGCATTATACTAGCCTCCTATTTAAATTTCTTGCTCATGTCTTTATGTTGATGCATTAGCGTTTTTGCTGTAATGATGCCGATTTGTAATATGCAAATTTTTGCCTATCAGTGTGGATAGTATTTAAGCTTGTTGGTACGATTTTCATATAATGCCATTGAGGAAGGGTATAGTGATGTCCGAAAGCGCTTTGGCTTTTAATCTATGTACGTTTATAGGATGTTTATTAATTGACTTTTAAAATCTAAAAATTTCGTCTTTAATTTATTTAAAACAATTTACAATTTTGACGTGTTTCTAAGTATTAATTTCCAAAATATGTTTATTTTCAACCCTCATACTTTTTAGCACATTTGATTTCGAATGAAATTGTAGAAACGGGTAACTTTTACTGTACGTATATTAATTACGTGGCTTGATGTACCTTTGAAACTCTTTCTGATGTTTTCGCTTATTCTTTTTTACCAAAAATAAACAAAAAAGAAGATAGCCATTTGTATCGCCTTTTCCCCTAATGAATACCTTATAACGTGCCTAATATGATACTTCACACGAATATTTTGATTTTTTTCACACCCCACATTTTATTACCGGTCCTTTTACAATAAAATTAAAGCATGTGTCTTATTTCTACCGTTTAAGTTTGATATAGATCAGAAAATTATTTCAGGTATGTGTGCTCATTAATTTATGCATAATAAAAAAAGAAATAAATGTTGTTACATTTTATCATTCCCTTTCGCCCTAGTGACAGAAAACATTTTATTTTTTGTATTTTTATTTGTCTCGATGAGCTGGTTATTTATTGATATATTTATTTTGTACTCCACTAAAATACTATTTATTTCTATTTCAACGCCTTAACATTTAATTATTCTTTTTCCCTATGATTTATATTATTTTCATTTTGGATGAAAAGTTTTGTAAAAGTTTTTCAGATCAGTCACTTTTTCACAAAAAGTTGTGATAAAAGTTCTTCACATTTCACAACTAGCAAAAAAGAAAAAAAAAAAAACTTTTTTCCTAGTTTTGTGAAAAATTTTACAAAATGATTTTTAATGATCCCACCCATCTACTGATGACAATAATTAGAAAGTTGACATTTTTCTCTTTGACTGGATACATCGAAATTGTTTATACACCCTTTCGAATATTTTTATTACTTTATAATTTTACCACACCGAATTTTTTATTGTTTAGGCTCAAATCACCCACATTATTACTTTCCCCATATGCATTATATAGGGAAAGTATTATGACGGGGTTTAAATTTATAATTCAAGTTTTCGAATGCACACATTTTCAGCATTCCTGAACTAAGATCGGACGATGGTTATAAATAAATAATAATAATATATATATATATATATGTGTGTGTATATATGTGTATATATATATATATATATACACATATATATATACACATATATATATATATTTACATATATATATATATATATACACACATATATATATATATATATGACGTCTTTTATTTCGCATGTATGAAGGACGCATTAAAATTGAAGAATCTCAAACCTCTAATTTAATTGCGTAGTCTGCATGACAAAAATGCAATTACTGAACCATGCGATTTAATCACTTGATCACAATGAAAAGTTCCGGGAAAGAACGTCGTACAATGATTTAAAGAAACTGGAGGATCCATGTCCGAAAACAATGGGGGAAACTATTCTGTAAAACTCTTCAATTTAACGCGGCGGGGGCCTTGTTAGGAATGTTGCAGTTACAGAAACTCTCTCGATCTCAGTTGCCCCAGGTAACATAATTAAGAGGATTTTTTTAATACTTTTCTAAGTATATGTCTGGATTGTTTAACACTAAAGATTTCTTACACAATTTCTTTTTCTTTTGTCGAGCGAGCTCCCTTTTCATGGTCGATAAGCAAGCTGAGACTGTTATAATGAAAAAATAAATGCCTGGCAAAAATGCTTGAGTAAATTCCCTTTGTTATGAGAAAAAATACCTTAGTTTTATTCTGTTTATGTTATCGAGTATTGTTGCATTCCTGGTTGCATCATTTTCATGAGATTAAATAATAGCTTGGTGCTTCTGAATATTATACGAAAATAATTCGTTACTCTTTATAGAGACGAACTCAGAATTTATTCTGTCGTCTAAATGTTTTATGCATAATTCGTACAATCGGCATTGTATTATTTAAAATATTATAGATTATGACTTTACTGTTTATTATGACTTTAAAAATATTCAGATGGGAAGATGTCCTGGGTATTTAAATATATTTTGAGGGAACACAGATACCTAGGTAGATCGGATTTTTTTCTTCCCATTTTCTTAAAATGTGATGTCTCGAAACATGTTCGGTTTATATTTCATAAAAAATAGGCTCTATACGACTGCCATTATTACACTTTGACCTTTGTTCTCAAAATTTTAAAGATTTTTTTCAAAATTTTAAAAGATAATTTTCTTGAAATCAATTTTTGAAAACCAATTATCACGATCACTTGGCCAAATCTTAACCAGGTTCTCTTAATGCAACATGATTCTTTTAGTCGATATCACGCAGTTAGTTGCATAGCCGATTTTGATTAAGGCTTTTCTGTAACTTTTGATGAAAAATATAAAAATCTAATGCAGAGGAACGTTGATTTTATTTCTTATGTCTTCTATGTTTTCTCTCATTTAATAAAAAAATTCACATGCTAACTGCGAATATTATTTAACTTTAAGATTTAATTTATTTTTTTTATTTCAATTGGCATACCTCATAGAAGAGTCTTATACGAAGAAACACGTCCGACAAAAGTCACCGCCATTAACAGAATTCCACGCTACTTTCCATAACAATTTTAAAATTTTCATTTTATATGTACTTTAAAAATAACGTTTCTTAAATCAATTTTCCGTATTCTAAACCTGAAGAACCCTTTATTTTCGGGCATCCCAGGTGTATATGCCACATTAAAAACAATACTTATATTATTCCTGTGTTTTTTCTGTGAAAACTCACATTGTTTATAGTTATTGGATTGTATGAAAAAATCGTGTTTATTCCAATGAAATGTATAATATAATTAGAACAAATTACCCGCCGTTGTCCGGATCCATAAAATCCACTTTTTTTTTGTTAGAATGCTGAAGATTAAAAAAATCCCATCCTCCCGGCAAGGCCGTACATCCAAAAAGTCTTTGTTTTGCAGACGTTTAAAATTTTAATTGCTAAATGTAGAAGTCATTATGGTAGAAACTTGATTTTTTCAGGACTATTTTTAATACTGGTGCAATCTTATATTTCAAAACTCAAATCTTTATCTATAAAACTTCGGATTTTAACTTTAAGGATTTTAAAACATAGTACCGAAACGTTATTCGTCTGTAATTTCTGTTTTCGCGCGGGAAATGCTTGTCTATGATCTGGCCACCGCTTCTCAAATTAAATTCCAACTGTATTTTTCTTCTCGCTTTTCGAGGTATGTTTTTAGCGGTTCCAGAGGAAATTCGAGAGTATAAAATAACTAAAATGGTATTTCTAAAATAACTACAATTGTAATTCTAAAATAACGCAGGAGTGCACCTATTTGGGTCATGAAATATCAGTGTACCAAATTTCATGACCGTACACAGCTTAGGTTTCCCTCTACGGACTGCACCACACACACACAGACACACATTTTAATTTATATAAGATATAAATGACCATCAAATTTATTCTATAAAGGGAGTTTCAGATACGAAACGAACCTACATATATGCCCACCTAATTATAATTATCTACCGGTTGAGCGGCCATCAGTTTTATTTTCTTACCTATAAATTCGAGTACATATTCATTGTTGTGCATCAGGAAGGAAAATCGATTTAAGAGTGAAACTATATTTCTCAGATTTTTAAATTTTGTTGATATGTTGTTTTAACAACAAAGTTTGCCATACGGTTGGTATGGTATATTCAAGCATACGGATCGCCTATTTGTAACACTAATTATTGCTGTTTAATACCTGTATGTATATGAAATTTACACCTAGTACGTAAGCCCCCGGCCGTCCAATTAGTTGCTCATGTCCACTGGATGAGTCGGACGGTCTGAGTTTTCAACCTAGTACGTAGGTATATCAAAGTTAATGTTATGTGTAAGATAATTCAAGTAATTCCTCATATGATAAGAGTGGTTTTGTCGATAACACGTTTATATTGTCGCAGCGGAGTTTCCGCTCGACACGGTAGACCAGAAAAATCCTAACTTTCTCTAATTTTTACAACCCCAGGTTCAAGCCTTTCTGGTAGGTCGGTCGGTCTGGGTTTCAACAACAACAACAACCCCAGGTTCTAAACACCTCCCGGCGGTGAGTAAAACTCACCGATGACCTGTTGCAAAAACAAACCCAAAACAAAACATGAAAAACCCTTACCTTGTAAGGACATCTTCTTCCGCTGAAAAAATATTTATATACAAATTCAAGAGACACTGAGTACACAGAATAAACACACAGAAGTTAATTTAAATTCTCTCTTTTATTTAAATGCCAAAATTAGTATGGAGTTAACACATCAATAAATTAGCTAAATCTATATCAGCCCTAAAAGCACACAGGACCATTAAATTACTTAATTTCAGTCGGCTCTTGGCCGGAACAAATATACTATATAATATTAATAGTAACATGATAATATCATAAATTCTCTATTTTAGATCAAAATACTGGTATAGTCAAACAGGGAGCAACAGCACTCAAGGAATTCCCAAACTCTGCTAATTAAAATATAATTAAAGATTACTTTATAATTTATGGCAGAAATGAAGATTGAAATCAGAGGCGCCTCGAAGAGTAATCTCAGTCCGACAACTCGGCGTTCTTTCACTTAATGCCCGAACAGCAGCATTGTGACCGATTAAAGTCTTACCTCAGTCTCGGAGAGGTCACTGAAGAGACGAAACTCAACATCAGCCGCAAATACCCACGTGGAGATTTTTATTCCCCGTTCCGAAGGAATGACGGCAAACACAAATGCTGACAGTGTTCCAGCATTGGCCCGCCATGGGCCTGGTTTCATTCAAATGTTCCGCTCAGCTCCAGGACTCGAACCATCAGGCTCTCAGGAACAAGAGAAGAACTCAAAGGATCTCGGACGCTCATTCTTTCACACGGCAGTCCAACAATCGAAGTCGCTCTCAGGATCCGGCAGTCGGCAAGTTCCAGTCGTGGCCACACTCTCAACCCACGAGCTACAGTAATTCGACTTGGGAGTCGAATCCCGAGCTCAGCGTGAGTTCGTTAAGATGTCAGTCGAGAGAGTGCTCACCAAATTTTCCCACACTCGCTTTTTATATGCAAAGGGTCGATTCCGGGCCCAGGTTCCAATCGGACATCCAAGAGGATCAATTCCACAATCCGCCAATCGCAATTCTTCAACATTCAAAAATATTCCCAGGGTCGAGCTTACCAGCCGGGTCTCCAAATAAAACCGCCGAGTCTCAAAAATAAAACCAGCCGTTGATATTTCTGCAGGGTAAATGTATTGAAAATGAAACTTTGCACAATATTGCGTTATATCCCAGACATGCAGAGAGTACATATACATCCATCTTTGCAGGTGAAAAAATATGACTTCGAAGTAACGGTCATGAATTACTCGAGTGAGTTCAAGAAAATATTATTTTAAATGAAAATGGCTACAATTACTGAACAAGGTATAAATGCATTTAAAATGACAAATATATATGCATAAGACAAGAGGGTTCCGGAGCAGAATTAATATATATATAAATGTATAGAAATATAGAAGTTTACAGAATAATGTCGATTTTACAATTTACACACAAGTGACGCGAGAATAAGAAACCTCGTCACGACAATATGATATACAAGTGGTCTGTATTTGATACACGATCTGGTCAATGATTTTTAAGTGAATACAATTCGGTCTAATACTTTACACATACTACATATCTATGATTGAATACCATCCACTTCTTTCCATATACGCTATGATTCACTTTTGCCCTTTGATAAGTGGTAATAACAGCGAAATGGTTCCAAAGATTGTGGTGGGAAGCACATGCATTCATATTTATTAAATATGAACGACAGAATGGCGTTTTCATGTTCCTTTTTCATAACCTGTCAGCCAGTAGATTGTCTAACAAACTGCATATACTTTCATCTGAAGAAGTAATATGTAAAAATAAGAATACATTATTGCAGAATATAATTTATAGATAATATTGTTAAGTATTTCATTAATTTAGAAATACTGTTTGTTTCTTTTGCGATACACCCACAAATAAATGCATCGAATTTTTTAATACCATCGCCTAATAAGTATAGAAATGTGCAATTATTTTATTATTTTAATAAGAAAATAAATATCTTAAGTGGATTGTAAATGGCATTGTTGATGAGTCTTTGAAGGTTACTGATAGCAAAGATAAATTTATAAAAAATATACGCAAGTTCTATTAGATATCAGAGTCAACTATGTATTCGGTATTGAATGTCAGGATTTTACTTTTTAGCTATGGAGTTTATATCTTTATTGGTTTGTTTCATTGATTAACGCTTTTCGCTCTATATTTGAGCTGGACTCTATCGTCGCATTTTCTCCTAACCATCGGTGCCCGAATGTAATTCGATCAGAGCTTAAATCCTGCTATTTTAGTTTGACCGCACCATGTTCGTGTTAAATTGTTAAATATTGATTTTAATAAAATATAGATGGGGACACCTAATCATTTTTTTGCCAAAAAAGTTTTCTTGTTTTTATAATAATGATTTTATGTTATATATATATATATATATATATATGTGTGTGTGTGTGTGTGTTGGCGATCAATTTAAGAAATGAACGAATCACACAATGTAAAAATAGAAATATAATGATATATATTAAGTAAGTAATAATAATATTTAAATACTTCAAAGAAGTTCAGACTATTGTCTATTGTCACTCTACTATAATCAAATTTTCTCAATTTTTCGTATGTTTTACCATGAATTAAAAGGCATAGACATAACACAGTATAAATTATATCCAAGACAGCATATTTTTTATAAAAATACTTTAGAGAGCCAATGAATTTTTATCGAAAGCTTTACAGAAAATTATTATTAAATTTTTGTCTTTTAATTTTAACAAAATATTTGATAAGATAACAATATGCTATTAAAAATATCACCAAAAAACGATGATAAATTTGAAATGTCGACATAATTCTAAATGTGTGCGAATTCCATCGATGAAGAAAATATAGCTCACAAATTATACGAAAATAATCTTTTTGGGGGAAATTTGTGAACGTAGTATGTGTTTTAGTTTCCCTAACTCTGTAATACAGGCTACAAAACACCTTTAATTCGTAATTTATTTTAATTACTTTAAATTCAGATGACTGATTTTAAAAGGAAAAGAAAGCATTAGTACTTTTACAGAAATATGGAAAGTTACTGCACACAGAGCAGAAAGTTTGGTTTCCCAATCAATTATAGTGGTAGTTTCAAAAGTGCATTTGTAGCTGAAACATAAATTGTAAATGTGCCTAATGGAATAAGATATGTGCATAGCAATTAGAACTTTTTATTTGACATGTTGAGGTGATTGATTGATCTGAAACAAGAGTTATTTATTGAACCAGAGATAGGTAAATTTTTAACCACTAGTCACCACGCATGAAAAACATAGTTTAGAACCATGTAAGATGCTGTAAACCTCCATTGAAAGCAAATATCTTTACATTTTTACATTATCGAAGTTAATACTCTCGTGAAAGTGTAAGAAATTCCTCTTTATTGAAGCTCTTTTTGCGGACAAAATTCATAAACTTTCCAATCCATCAGTTTAGATAGAAGATCCAACTGGGAACTTCATAGACGACTGTCAAGCATCGGTGATGAATCTCTTCACTATCCGAGATTATTTTGAGAAGACACATATCTTTAAAGGCGGATTATATATCTCACCGTAATTTTACCATTTAATATCAATACTTAAAGCAATTCTTATAATCAATATATAGACTGCCACGTTCATTATATTTAAGGAATCAACTCAATATTTTGATTGATTATTAGATATATGTCAGTAGGAAAAAGTTTTGTATACTTTATCGGTGAACGGCAATTGCTTAAGCTGGTATGTTATTATTTGAAAAACTTTTGCGTGAAAAAATAAATAACACTGAAAATAAATAACATTTTTAGTTCTTTTATTTTGGAGAACATGATCGTTAGAGCATTTTTGTTTGGAGAAAAAGATGCCAGGCTTAAAGACAAGTCACGAAACGCTTTTACTTTTTAAGTTATTTTTTACAGCGATGTGATTTTATGAAACTTTACGTGTCAATAAAAGAATGAAGGAGCAAAAAAAAGTGAAATTATCTTTTAACTCCCTCGCTGTTTTCCAACCGGATCTATATGAAAAAGAAATATATTGTTTCTTTAATGCTTTTCCCCCTTTCTTCAATTTAGAAGTATCACTCTTTTCCGATCACACTCTCCTATATTTCGCAACATCCCAATCTTTAAAATAAAAGAAAAAGAAAAACTCAAGAATTTTATTACCTCCGCAAAAAATAACAATAAATATCATTTAAAACTAAAAGATCGGAAATTCATCTTCTAAAATATGGGGAGACAAACATTTTTTTTCCATTCTCTGTCAGAAGATTCTACCCTTTCCTGATGCACAGGAGCAAACACACAAGGAATAATAAATCCGGATTCTTTAGCTGCAGGCAACTTCAGCGATAGAGAAAGATAAACATCTCTAGTTCCCAGCTTCTGCATTATATTTTGGTCTACCACCACCCATAATGTAAATATTTCCCATGAACCCAAGATAAAAGATATTGCAATATCGCATTTGCCACCTATGTATTCGTCAACAATGAAACGCCCTATATAAAAAGCAAAACGTATCCAATACTTCTAAAGGTACTGAGGGCGTGAGTGATCTTTGATATTTTATAATAGAATCGTGTAATCGGAGATAATAAACGCTATGCAATTTTAAAATTTTCTCAGTGATAAATTTAATTTGTTCATACTATTATAGTTCAGTTTAACTATTTCCATTGGCTGATTTTTTTTCTAATTGCATTATAAATAGAAGAATGATTTTCTTTATATAAAGTTCAATTTCCAAATTTTTATTAAGCCCTGAAATTAAAGTAATTACGTCAAGTTACAATGGCGTGTTTGAATTTTAATGCTGATTGTAAATAAGCGTAAAAGTATATTATTGTTACGAACCTATCCTCATGAATCGTGTGTGTACACACAAGATACAAGAATGAGTCCAAGTTTCTCTGGATATCTTACGTTTATTCAGAAGCACAAAGTGAACAGAAAAAATATATAATCAAACAGCACTTAAATGCTCCACTAGTTTTACAAAATAAGCGATATTATTGTTGCGAAAGAACAATGTTCCGTTTGTGCGCTTCCCTCCCGTCTGTCTCGACTGTCAGGCGAAGAAAATACAGTGCATCACGTCAGCATGATGTGAACCCAATGTTTCCAGAGTTTTCTTGTCAGAATAAAGGTTACCAAAGTTGGCGATTTATCGCCAATTCGGCGACATTTGGCGACTTCCGAATTTTAATGCTGAATTAATTTTAATTTGAATGTTTCAGAAACTTCTCGATAGAACGATTAATTTCTGGGATATAGAGAATTCCAGAAGTTTCTATGGATAGACTATGAATAGGACTCATCCCTCCGTTGGAGTGGAGTTGACGGATGGATGGGATATGAGATTGGACTGTGATTTCTGTTAAAATTTTGTGAATAGTAGTTGTGTTTCGTGAAATTACTTTAGACATATTTCTGTGAGTAATATCAGTTATTCTATGAATTTAGTGAAGTATTTAAGTGTTGTTTTTCTGCGTAATGTTCCAGTTTACGTTGTGCTTGTGAATAAACGTAAGTTATCCAGAAATTTGGACTCCTTCTTGTATCCTATGTCTACACCTACGATTCTGGAGGATAATTTTCGTAACATCATTCTTAAAATACCGACAAAATTAATTTCACAATGCAGCAGCTACTATTCTCAAAACATTGACAAAAGTCATAGTTCTTTGTAGCTCGTACCTTGCTAACTCGTAAATTGAACTCCAATGGAGTGATGAGTCTTTTTATAGTCTCTCTATGCAAACGTCTGGAAATCTCTCCATATCTCCTAGACTAATCGTTATTTCGTGGAGTTTCTCGAAGATTCGAGAAGTCGGTAGAGGTCGCCAAATTGGCTATAAACCGCCAAATCTGGGAACTGGGGAAATTATGGCGACTATTGGTCCAAGTCATGCTTACGTCATACTCTGTGTATTCACTGGGCTGTGTATTCACTGTCTGGTCTTCGAGACGCGACGAAAGAAGAGGAGCCGGTGAGATAATAATACGCATTCGCAACAATATTACACTAAAGTTAATTAAGGATAAATATCAAACAGTACATCCATGACGATTGTTATTGATACGTTATATTTATCAATCCTTAAACTCATTAAAATATTTATAAGCTTACATTAACAAAACGAATGTATATATACATATTGGGCGTTATACTGACTCAGGCAAATAATAACTATTTTCATGACTGAAGTCTTTTAATTAGAATACGCCTTGCCCACAGTAATTTGGGATTGCACTAAGCACTAATCCTTTTATTAAGAAATTACTTTCGTTTCCACATAATAAATCAAGCTCAAATATAATTAGGCTTTACGTAGCTCAAATCGTCCAATAAAAAACGCATTTTATTATTTTCCCCCTTTTTCCCCTTTTCCTTTAATATTTGGTAATATATAGGTAAAGTTTAAGAGTCATGTCAAAAATTGCAACTCTAGTTTTCAACAGATCTGCACATTTTGTGCCCTTTAGAACCCGGAAAGCTGTTTTAGCGTAAAGTTTGCGTGTGGGTCTGTGTGTATGTGTATCTACCTGTGCAATTTATGTATCCACTCTAGCTGGAAAACTTATTTATCAAATTTTACAAATTTGGTAGATAAGCATTCATAATGCATAAAGATCAGAATTTATAATGCTGATTATATTTTAGTATGATTCTAAAAAAAAAAAAAATGAATCTACCTTTTCTGCAAAATGGCTTGCAAAAATCGTATGTTCCCACTCTAGTTGAAAAATAAATTGATCAAATTTTACAAAAATTTTTAGATAAGGTACTTGTGGCTTAGATTTGGGAATGATTCGAAAGAGATTAATATGGTTTTTTTGCGAAGATGCAAAAGTGGCCAAAGTCTAACATAAAAGAATACATATACTCAAATGTACCAATTAAATGCTTGTTTTAATTGTAATTTTTGACGATTAAAGGAATAAGACCAACTTATAAGACTCCAGAACGTTCTCGAGATATTTTTATTTCTCGCATTTTTGTCGCCGCCGGATAAATGAAAACAAAAATTTAATTGAAACTGAAATTTCTGTTTCACTTCAAACAATTATTTAAGTTATTTTGTGAAACAAACACAATTTAA
Source organism: Amaurobius ferox (assembly GCA_951213105.1). Lineage (NCBI taxonomy): Eukaryota > Metazoa > Arthropoda > Arachnida > Araneae > Amaurobiidae > Amaurobius > Amaurobius ferox. Next base: position 37,969,177 of record OX578141.1, on the reverse strand, counting down.
TGAATGGTGAAGTAAATGGAAATTTAATTTAAGTTTGTAAGGAAAGTTATGCTCATCCCACATCAGTTTTTTCCTTTTCTAGTTTATTAGAATGTGACAATTTGCTTACAGGTGGGCCAGCGTCAATCCCAAACGAAGAACCTCTCAAAAAGACAGGTATTTGACATACCCTATCCCAAACAGTTTGATCCCCCCTTTGAAGACATTGGTGTCCATGGATGCCAATGCCTGCAAAGGGGGATCGAATTGTTTAGGATAGGGTATGAAAAATACCTGACTTTTTGACCGGTTCTACATTTGAGATTGACGTTATCCCACCCGTAAGCAAAAGGTTAAGGTACACAAAAAGAATACACTAAATAAATATTCTCTAGACACAGATTCGTTTATTGGACTCCTATGGGATTTGATAATACTACCTGCGGTAGAAAAGCTGAAACATTTTTCACAAATTACTATTACACTTTGATCAATTTTTTTATGCATCCTTACTTTCATTTCCAGTGCTTATTACAAGGCTGACTGCCCTGTTCTCACTTTGCACAAATACGCCTAACTGAATCATAAATCATTCTTTGGAATAGCTACAGTCTGCAATCTTAAAAATGATAATAATGCAATATATTTTTTAGCCAGTAAGGAGCCAGGGTTCTTACACTTTTTTCAATGATCCACGTGTGCATTTAATGTCTACATTAAAATTATTTGACACAGCCCTTCTTTATACTTGTAGTTTTCTCTTACTGCTACAGTCGAAATTTAACGATAATTGAAATTCAACAAAATCTTAAATAAGAGAAATTTATAAATGTAATCAAAAACAGTTGCTGCCATTAGAAATTTCGGGAATAGTGGAAAGATTCAGATAATTTAAATGCATATTGACATATTAATAATAAATAAATTGGCTCCATGGTTTAAAATGTATAAATATATTTTTTCGGTTAACCACGTGGTAACTTTGAGATTTCCTGTTCTGTTTCCAGGTAGATTACATTTAACTCAAAGTAATGAATAGAAATAGTGTTCTTTTTCATGCCAGTTTATCGTCAAAGGACATGAAAGCAGTGAACCCTAATGCAACTAATTTAGAGGAATGTCATATATCAGTAAAATTAATCTAATACTTTTAAACGTGTTTGTTTATAACATTGCGTCTATAGGAATAATTGGACTTACTACTCGCTTTATTAGTACTTCAAATTTGTATTACTTCTGTAGAATTATTACTTTCATTTTCTATCAATAATTGACACCTACACTGCCTTCCAAACGTTAAGCACATGATGCAGAATCTCAAATAGCAAACGCATCCGTGAATTTTTGGCGTGAAATTTGCTGTTGTCGTCTATTGGGATATGCAAATATCAAATGATGTGTCTGTTCAATACCTATTTACTCCTAAAACAATATCAAAATTTTAGTGTGGGTGAAAACGATTCGTTTGCGCTGAAGAAATTTAATGCTTAAAAAATATTTTTCAAAGAGTGTCGGGGTTGTATTTGGGTTAGATTATGCTTGTTGTGACAGAAATAATACGTTTAGGAAATTCCTAATGCTAGCGTGATGTTGGGAGCCTTGAAGAAAGACAAGCTACTACGGAAGTCGCTAATTTATTTTCAATGAACCACATTTATCATGTATGGATACATTTCCAATAAGTGGAACAATTGTCTAGGGAACCATTCTAAGTCGTTCTAGGGCAGCAATATTTTCTGATGACCAGTATATCGCACGGCTGACCAAACGCAATTGCCAAGCGACGGCAACCACAGAAATAAGAAAGTCAATATCCTGACACGACTAAAATGGTGTCCTCTGCATGCGACTTGAACAAAAGCGCAATGGTCCAATGTACTCTTCACGGATGAGTCACAATTTGTCTTAGATTCTGACAATAAAGGTGTAAGGCTTGGAGAAAACAATTATCATTTGATCAGCTCAATATTATCATTGAACATCACGCCTTTATTTATGGTTAGGTGGTGGTATTGACTGAATTTTCTTTGGGATATCTCACCGATCTTCGAGCGTTTGCAGGGGGTACTGTGACGGCGGAAAGGTATTGAGATCAACTCCTTCTTCGTAAAACCATACGCGGCAATAATGAGTCCAGATTTTCTTTTAGTAGACAGTAACACTCATTTACATAGAGAAGCGCCGATAGGCGAGTAATTTAAGAGTGAAGGTATTGCATGTAAGCGGTGGCCAGCGTATTCTTAGGACCTCAGTCTCAATGAAAATTTTTTAATGCGTTTCTAAAAGCTGTCTCTGCCCGTCTACCCATTCCCCCTTCAACTACTGTTCAATTACCGTCCAAATTGAAAACTGCCCTTCTACATGAATGGTCGTTATTGCCGTTAGCTGCGCTGGATCACCTGATTTCATGGATGAAACGTCAATGCGAAGTTTGTGTCAAAGTCAGGGGAAGTCGCGTCCTATATTAAAGCTTGTTTAGGTTGTGTGTATAGCATACAAAACTTTTTCTGAATGCACTGTGATGACAAAAAATAGACGTGGTTTGTTGCTATGAAGCTGAAAGGTATGTGTAACACAGGTGTGCCATCTGGAAATAATGACGGCGCCAGGTGGTTTCCAACAAAGATACAGTTTGACTGCGTTGAGTAATAGCAGTATAAATAGTAATTCAAGTTAAGACATGTGATCAGTGATCAACCAGCCAGGAGGTGTCTCCATAGACTTACCGCATATGTAGTGTCAAGAGATCTCCACACAACCAACGAGTTAGGGTGGACTAAAGGTGCCTGCAGCTTGAGGAGGTGGGAAAAATGAGTGACGCTACAGTGAAGAGTGATCGTCAGAGAACCTAAGAGAAAATGTAACTAGAGATACTTTCAGAGAGGAGGGGGGGTAATGAAGTAAAAAAATGGGAAACATATATAATATGAAAGATTCATTGAAACATTGAGGCTAGATTTAACACAAGAGGTAAGCAAGAATTTGCAAGAGACAAAACAAGAATTTGCAAATCTTTAATGATACTAGAGAATAAGCTGAACTGATGATAGAGGTATTAAATAGTAAAACAGAATAGATAAATGTAATTATTAATGTAATTATAAATGTAATTATTAAAAATTAAAATACAAATCAGAACTTATCTTATATGCTTATGTCAGCGCACATAAAATATTTAAAAAGAGAAATAGATAAGTTAAAAATAAAAAAACAAGAGAATAAAAAAACAAACAACTCACACAACAAATTTAAGTAGTAACTTCATCGGATGCTGTAAGACAGGACATATGTGGATAAACACAAAGTTGAGCATTTTGATTTATTCCAGATTTGTTGCTCTATGCTTAACTTTTGGAAGACCGTCTAAAAGTTCCCCTTGTAGCATTGTATGAAATAATTAGCTTATTATTCTTCTGCAAAGCAATTTGGAATTCAAGTTCCTTTAAGGATTTCTTAATAGGTTCTTATAGACCTTCTCTGTCTGTTACTTTATCCAGCAAATATTCTATATTAATGTCATCAGATATTTTATTAGATATTTTTTATTCTTTGCAATACATTAAAAGATTTACCCAGCTCAATCAAAAGAGATTATATACTTCGAGACCAGACTCATACTCTTCCGCCATTGGTCGGTGAGACTCAAAACTTCCATGTCAAATCCACACAGGGTAACACAAATATTTTCGCAAATATAGTTCGGAAATACATTTAAAACATAATTGCTAATCAAATTTATATTAAAAAGCATTTTTAGGTGTTATGCCAAGCTTCCTTGGATTATAAAGAGTTTGCGAATTAGATTAACATAAAGTTAACCAAGCAACCTGATCAAATCTGAGACCAGGAATGTTGCCGATAGTCATTACTCTGTGAATATAAATAACATCGTTGGTCTCAATCTGTTGCCTGTCAATCTATAAAATCAGCATTGGCAGACATAAATTTTATACACTATCTTCATTTTACAACTTAAAAATAGAGTCAGGTTGGCAGGTTTTGGCTTAGTGAAATTGAGTTTTAATAATGTCCAGTGTTTTGTAAGTACCAGTAAATCATTTATCCGCTAATGTATTCTTTGCATAATAAAATGAAGATTTTGAAGGATTTCTTTTATGAAAATTGGCATATTTCATTGCGAGAATTCCCTGACCGTTTCAAATAACTTTGACAACAAAAGAAAATAAGGCATTAGTAATGCAGCTTTTAGGGTGAAATTGTATTTAATAATAAAATTTTCTTTTTCTTTAATGAATTATAAATTATTTTAAAAGTTCTTTCCATACAACCCAAAATATATTGAATAAAATGTCCCTCTGTACTATACTAATGATATTTGAATTATTCATACGACAGTGATAATGGAAACAAGTATCGTCCGAGGAAAGGAAATGCAAAAACGTCCTATTCAATCATTCCTTTAAAATACTAAAATATTAACCATTAAATGAAACAGAATGAACAGTGCGGCAGCATTTTTTTCGTATATTTAAAATTCATTTCAGGCTGACAGATATATTTAATCTCCAAGAAAATGGACGAATAAAATATTTTAAGAAAATGTGAATGATAGTTCACAATGCCAGGCAACGTTTTTTTTCACCCTCACATCCATGATTAATAACGTTTCATATTTTATATCTTAAAAGTGAGCAAGAAGAGAATCCAGGAAAAAATACAGAGCTAGAACAAAAACTGCGGAACAGCGACATTTGAAATGATTTTTTTGACAAAACTCACAGAATGTAGAATTATAATGAGACGCTCGCACTTTTCCTTTTTTTTCGCTGAAACGAACTTCGCTAAGCATCATTTATTATCAATGTTTTCTGTTTGAATAGTTTTTCGTCGGTGCTCACAGTATGCTAATTAACAGAAATAATGTTTTTAAATTAAAAAGGTAGGAATTAGTAGATCTAGAATTTAAGTAATAAAGGTATTCGTCGTCTCGATCAGTAAAGCAAGTTCATCTCTTTTTAAAGATACGATGAAAACATACTGACACAGCTGGGAGGAAAACAGGAAGATTGAAATAATATTAAAACATTTTAACAAAACTTTATTATTGCAGCAAGTATTTAAGATTTAAGTTAGAACTTGCTTATGAAAATATTACATATGAACGGCTTAGGACAACCATATTATATATATATACATATATATATATATATATATATACCTATACATATATATATATATATATATATATATATATATATATATATATATATATATATATATATATATATATATATATACATATATATATGTATATACATGTATATGTATATACATATATGTATATACATATATATATATATATATATATATATATATATATATATATATATATATATATATATATATATATATATATATATATATATATATATATATATATATATATATATACATATATATATATATATATATATATATATATATATATATGTATATACATATATATACATATATATATATATATATATATATATGTATATATATGCATATATATATATATATATATATATATATATATATATATATATATGTATATACATATATGTATATACATGTATATGTATATACATATATGTATATACATATATATATATATATATATATATATATATATATATATATATATATATATATATATATATATATATATATATATATATATATATATATATATATATGTATATACATATATGTATATACATATACATGTATATACATATATGTATATACATATATATATATATATATATATATATATGTATATATATATATATATATATATATATATATATATATATATATATATATATATATATATATATATATATATATATATATGTGAGCGTTTGCCTAGCGTTGCCGTGAGCGTTTGCCTAGGCTGGAAAAGCAGCTTTAAACGGGAGGGGGAGTCGCAATCCTCCCCAACCATTAAATGCAAAGCATTTGGTTATCCCAAGTTCCTTTAAATCTTCTTTTTCTTGGATTACATTCTGCTTCGGAGTATAGAGCGGCTTGGCGCCTTTTCCTGAGTAGTGCCTTTGATTTTTGTGGATATGCATAGGAATTCTTTTTGAATTTGTTTTCTGGATTTTATATGTGTATATATATATATATATATATATATATATATATATATATATATATATATATATATATATATATATATATATATATATATATATATATATATATATATATATATATATATATATATATATATATATATATACATACATATATATATATACATATAAAATGAAAGTTATGAATACTTTTCAATTACAAACATCAACTACTGTGAGTACAAAAAACCCATCTGTAGCATATCAGTTACAAATAAGTAACTACTATATACGGGATGTCCAGTGCTATCGGTGCCCAATGGCTATTTACTCAACTGTTAGCCACAGAGATATACTTCCAATTGCAAAAATGTTTTAAATTTTAAAATATACTATCTTAGAAACTGTTTAAATCAATAAATGCATTTCTAAAAGAAATACGAAATATAATTTTTTATACGGCCCCCCGGTCCTACCAGATATATTTAGGAAAATCCTTCTCATACAATTTCATGCAAAATAAAAAAAATCATCCTTTTACGACCAAAATTCATAGAGGTATGAAGCATTAAATTTTGTGACTTAAGTAGCTTTTCCAAGCATAAAAATATCCCGTTTCAGGCAACCAACTAATCAGGGACCGTATTGACCATTTCTCAGCAAAAAAGCGCTCCAACTTTAAACAGCTATAAGTCGGCCAATTTTGGTCGTAAAAGGATGATTTTTTTTTAATTATGCATAAAATTGTATGAGGATGATTTTCCTAAATATAACTGGTAGGACCGGGAGGCCGTATAAAAATTTATATTTCGTATTTCTTTTAGAAATATATTTATTGCTTTTAACTGTTTCTAAGATAATAGATTTTAAAATGTGAAACATTTTTGCAATTGGAAGTACATCTCTGTGACTAACGGTTGAGGAAGCGATTGAGCACCAATAGCACTGGACACATTGTATATATATATATATATATATATATATATATATATTGTAAATAACAAAGTACGAAACGTACCCGATTGTAAACCAATATAAATTGCCAAGTCATATAGGCGCAATGCAGCTCTATTAATGTCTTGTATATAAGAAGATCAAAAAAGATCGAGATGTGAAATAAGTGCCAACAGGGAAATAACAAATGGCCAAGGGGGATTGTGACCCCTTGTTCCCGTTTATAGCCAGCTATTACTCCTGAGGAAACACTCACGAAAAATATGATTTTAGAGTCATATCAATCTCATCTCCGGAAGGAATGAAAACGATGCCTAAGTAATTTTTTTTTAGATTAAAAAATAGCCTTAACGGTTCCGTGAGTGTTTCCTCAGGAGTAATAGCTGGCTATAAACGGGAACAAGGGGTCACAATCCCCCTTGGCCATTTGTTATTTCCCTGTTGGCACTTATTTCACATCTCGATCTTTTTTGATCTTCTTATATATATATATATATACACGAGGGCATTGAACTTTTTGAGTTATGGTTAAGTAGTACAAGTCAAACTTACCAACTCTTAGGAATGTTCAAAGTACTCCACTCCAACATCAATGCAATTTTACAGACGAATTTTCCAAATAGTAAATGCTTCGTTTCTTGGAATTGACGAAAAATATGATTTTAGAGTCATATCAATCTCATCTCCGGAAGGAATGAAAACGATGCCTAAGTAATTTTTTTTTAGATTAAAAAATAGCCAAAAGTCACACATAGCAAGATCAGGAGAATAGGGTGGATATTCCATCACTTTGATATTTTTGGTCAAGATATTCGTCTGTCATTCTTGCTGAATGAGAAGCTACATTGTCATGGTGAAGCATGAGTCCCTTAGCATTCACATTCTGAAGAATTTCTGAAAGACACTTGGAGTGCCAGTGGAGTACCAGTTATCTGTAACTGTCTTCTGTTCCTCTAGCTTTATGGCTTTGACCAGATCTGTACTTCTACAGAACACGGTATACATAACTATTTTCATTGCTCATTGTCTTTTCACCATTGCTGGTTTGGGACCATCCTCAAAGACCCATACTTTACTTTCTTGACGTGATGGAACATCAAAAAACGATGTGTATATTTCATCACCAGTTACGATTTTAGAAATAATGCTGTGTTCACCATCATTAAGTAATTTTAGGGTTTCTTTTCTGATTTTGACAAGCTCCGCTTTTTGATAATCTGTTAAATTATGGGAGACCCAACGACAAACTATTTTTTTCATATGCAGTTCTTGATGAATAATTTTATATATAGCTGCGGATCCTATGTTAAGTTCCTTCTGTATCATTCGGTAGGTACAGCGATTATCATCGTTTAACATTTTTCTAAAGGCCGATGCATTTTGACACTACAGCTGACAAAGGTCTTCCTGTGTGTTTTTCATTCAGGAGATACATTTTACCTCTTCTAAAATCTGTACACCATCTGAATACAGAGGCATGAGATGGAGCATCATCTCCATATGATAATTGTAGACGTTGAAGACATTCTTCTTGATTTAGCCCCACTTGAAGATCATAGAAAATCATAGCTCGATAATGCTCTCGCGTCAACTCCATTTTCTTTTCTTTCAAAATTTAGACTACAATATCTAAATTGCAATTATCGGCTGCGGACATAGAATTGTTCAAATTTTAATATCCGACCAATAATATTTTAGAGCATATTGATTGCTCCTGTCTCAAAAATTTCAGTGTGACCCTCGTATTATATATATAAAAAATTACGTGACAGTGAAATTGAGACACCAAGAAGTAGTGGGCAGAAATATATGCAAATTGCAGGGTAGCCACAGCTCACCGAGTAATATAAATGATGCAAAATGTGCAGCTGTCCCGCGCAGGTTGAGTGATATATAAGGGGAGGGATCTGCAGAATAGACAATAGCCGCACTGTCTCCCAGGATAACTTGGATATTTAGGGTATGATGTGTGCTAAAAACTTTTGTGTTTACAGCAAGACTGTGTTTGACTGCCATTATGGACGAACTTTGCCCCAAAAGGAAACATGCCAATTACAAAGTTGAAATTCGAACAATTTTTTCGAACTGTACTGGTGGTTTTTTTTTGTTGTTGTTTTTATCCGAAGGGAGATATGTGAGACGAGAAATAGATCTCACATTTAATGAGACAGTTTTATGAGAATATTTATGGTGGCCAAAACGGCGAACAACACTTGTAGTCTGGATGGCACCGAGTTTTACAACCCGTGAACCTATAGGTCAGAAAACCACAAATTTTGGGGTGCCATGACAGAGAGGCCAAGCTGACCCTTACGATGATGTGGAATAGTTCCATTGGTTAAATAAGTAACCAATGGAAAAGGAGCTTGTTGCGTCACACTGAATGCTACAAATGAAAACAAGGGGGAAAGTGACACCCCCGAAAAAGAGGGAACCACAACTTGTGACCTAAAAAGGACACTGGTCAACGACTAGAGCAGTGATGATTTAATACGACTTAAGATGACTTCGACATTATGACTTGTGCAGATACTACAGATATGACTTGATATACTAAGAGAATAAAATAAGTTCGAGTGCTGGACTCAGCAGTACAATATGATCGACGAAGTTACGACTGGATGCATTACACTACGAGTTGATGCGGGTAATAAAGACGACATCAAATACGTGCTGCGAACAAAGTCCGAGACAGATTTGAAGATATGTGCATAAATAAAAAAGATGTAACTTTAAAGTTATAATTAACATTATATTATTATTAATCATCTTATCTTAACATTGCCGTAAATTATCATATTAGTGGACTTATTATTGAAATCGTACATTGCTAGTTGTGCCGCTATATAAAACCCTCCAATTATTTAACTTTCGCCTGAGTCCTGTAAAGGAATTATTAATTATTATAATACTCATTTTGACTGCACCATTTAAACTTTAACAATAAAACATTTATTAACAATATAAATCTTAATTCAATTACAATATTTAATTATATCATTTCAGCGGAGGGCACATATGTGACCAAAACGGAAACGCCTGAATAGTAGTTAGGACCAGATATCATTTTCAATGGGCACATACCTTCAAATCTGTCTTGGACTTTGTTCGCAGCACGTATTTGATGTCGTCTTTATTACCTGTATCAACTCGTAGTGTAATGCATACACTCGTAACTTCGTCGATCATATTGTACTGCTGAGTCCACCACTCGCACTTATTTCATTCTCTTAGTATATCAAGTCATCTCTGTAGTATCTGCACAAGTCATAATATCGAAGTTATCTTAAGTCCTATTAAATCATCACTGCTCTAGTCGTTGATCAGTGCCCTTTTTAGGTCACAAGTTGTGGTTCCCTCTTTTTCGGGGATGTCACTTTCCCCCTTGTTTTTATTAGTAGAATTCAGTGTGATGCAACAAGCTCCTTTTTTTATTTGTTACTTATTTAACCAATGGAACCATTCCACATCCTCGTAAGGGTCAGCTCGGCCCCTCTGTCATGGCACACCTAAATTTGTGGTTTTCTGACCTTTGGCTTCACGGGTTGCAAAACACGGTGCCAGCCAGACTACAACTATTGTTCGCCGTTTTAGCCACCATAAATATTCTCATAAAACTGTCACATCAAATGTGAGATCTATGTCTGGTCTCACAGATAGCGATTTCACTAGAGGTATGGTGATCGGATTCCGAAGGGCAGGTTGGTCCATACATCAAATCTCAGCGAACACTCACCTACATGCGTCCACGGTGCACCGGCTGTGGCGAAGATGGTTGGTGCAAGAGAATGTGGCAAGTTTGTAGGGTGCAGGTACGGCTAGAACGACGTCAGCTATCTTGGACAGACACATCCGCCGGCAAACGCTGGCTGCCCCACAGGCCACTTCGCCCTTTTGCAGCATGTGCAGGGCACACTTGATGCTCCCATATCGACCAGGACCTTTATCCTCCGATTGGTCGCCGACGACTTGCACTCGTGGGGCCCGTTAAGAAGACTGTCATTGACCCAACAGCACAAACACCTCCATTTGCAATGGTGTCGGGATAAAGCCAAGTGGACGGCGAAATGGCACAGGGTCGTGTTCTCAGAAGAGTCACTCTCTGCTTTAGCAATAACAGTCGCCGTGTAAGAGTCTGGTGCCGTAGTGGTGACAGGGTCAATACATCCACAGGTCCAATCCAGGCTGCATCTGTGGATCGCCACACCTCAGCACCATGGTTTGGGAAGCCATCACCTAAGATAGCAGGTCACCTCTGTCCGTATTGGGGGCACTATGGCGACCCAACGATACTTGAATGACGTGCTGAGAACGGTGACACTACCTTTCCTTCCTGGGTCCCCAGTACCATTTACCAGCAGGATAACGCCCGAACACACACTGCACGCAGCAGCCACTGCACTGCAATGTACGCAGGTGCTTCCCTGGCTACCAGTCTCCCCTGATCTCTCACCTATCGAACACGTCTGGGACGTGATTGAACGAGCTGCCAACAGCGCGTTTAGAGGGCGAACTCTGGCAAATGGTTGGCAGGGAATGGGTAGCTATCCCTCAGGACACTATCCACATACTTATTGACGCTGTACTTTTGCTGTTTATATCGCCGCCCGCGGTGGTCTACAGCCTACTGATCAGATGGTATTATTGCTCAGGGTATAGGCGTACCATGTTGCAATAAACATCACTCATTATTCGTTGCTGTCTCTCACTGCTTGCAGATTTTTATCACTTTCTGCTGCTCACTCCTTCTCCCCACTACTGGTGTCTCATTTTCACTGTCACGTGGTATATATATATATATATATATATATATATATATATATATATATATATATGTGTGTGTGTGTGTGTGTGTGTGTGTGTGTGTGTGTGTGTTTGTGTGTGTGTGTGTGTGTGTGTGTGTGTATGTGTGTACTGCTACATAATTTAAATGTGATAACTGATAGTTTACGTTTTTCTGGAAATATAACTACCTTATTCTAAATAATAGTAAAGAATTAAAGAATAAATTAACATCACTTGGTAAATTAATTTGATTTCAAACTTTTGATTTTAAAGATAATTTTAATAATATTATAATCTCTGATCTTTAGTAATTTTAGCTCTATATAATACTAATCATTCTACTCATATTATATTTACCAATTTTCCTAAGTTTCTTCACTTTGTTCATTTCAACAATTATTAGTTCATTTCAAATATTTCAAGGTGATAAATTATACATACAAGTCTCATGGGTTCCACAAGGTGGCTGTAGTAGCAGTATATTAGCTAATTTATACCTTTATCTTTGTGAAAAATCTTTTATTCCAACAGATTGTAAATTTTACAGATATGTTGAGGATCTGATATGTTTGGTCTTAACAGACATCTGTGTCATAGATATAGATTCCGGATGTCTATCAGGATAATTTGGAACTAATTCCTAATGAAGCCACTATAAGTAAAACATTAATTTTTTGGATTTAACTCTTATTATTGAACCTACTAATAGGATAGTTACTAATTTATATTATAAAAAAGACTATTTTAACTGTAACATAAAATATTACAATTTAATTCCTGCAACTCGATTCAATTGTTTAAAAATATTATTCTAAATCAACTTTTTAGAATTTATAGAATATCAGATAAAAAGTTTCATGCTCTGCATATTAATAAGCTAAAAATTACTACCAAATCATATAAAAGTTAATTCGCTAGTTAAAAAGTTTGGAATGGTGGAATATATTCAAATTCTCTCCTTAGTATCTTATAATAGTCAGACATCCACTTTCTCTTGAATATGCATTACCATGTATTTAAATCCCCTTATAAATTAGCCTCTATGTTTTCTATTATCATCTGTCCCAATATTTTGTAGCTCTTACTGTTGAATATCATATTTTATCGTCTTTTCGCATTACTGTTATTTATGTCTCAAGATTGGCAACAGCAGATCTCAACTTTTTATTTTTTACTATTGGCAACATTGGTCTCTTTATTCAAGGCTCCAAATGATCAGACATATGCAGTATTTTTTCAGGTATTCTTGATTCCTATAATTTTTCAATCTTTATGCATGTAGTCCAAGTTATAAAGGTGTACAGATATAATCTATTACTGATATCAGAAACATGCATTTTGTGTTCATTTTGATAAAATATTTGGACTTGACGAATAGTTTTATCGAAATGAACAATTCATTTGTTTAGACCTAGGGCTTGTCCACGTGCAAAGCTTTAAAGCTTGGATTTTATTTGATTCGCCATTATCGATTCTTTTCCATTGATGTTTCCATGTAGTCCAAGATATAAAGGTGTATAGATATAATCTATCACTGATATCAGAAACATGCATTTCGTGTTCATTTTGATAAAATACTTGGACTTGACGAATAGTTTTATCGAAATGAACAATTCATTTGCTTAGACCTAGGGCTTGTCCACGTGTAAAGCTTTAATGCTTGGATTTTATCTGATTCACCATTATCGATTCTTTCCATTGATGTCTGTTGTTTATCAACTTGATGACTAGAGGTTTGCATTTTATTTTCCGCTTGCTTGATCATTCTCTGTTTGATATTTTTTTATTTGTTAGGTTTATGTTTTTATTTTTGGGTTTTTTTTAGTTACTCTCTATTCTATCATTGGATTTTCAAATTATTATATATGTATATATATATATATATATATATATATATATATATATATATATATATATATATATATATATATATATATATATATATATATATATATATATATATATATATATATATATATATATATATATATATATATATATATATATATATATATATATATATATATATATGTGGCTAGAGAGAGAGAGAGATAAATAGATAGTAAGGGGGGTAAGTCTTTTCTGAAAAGTAACACACTTCCAAGAACTGTTGACGTGTTTGGACGTAACAATGGACGCAACTGAAAGTGGTCGGATATAAAATTAAATGACAACTGAAGGACCAGCTGTTCAGAAATAGTGATGCGAAAAGAATTATTTTCTTCTACTCTGTATAGAAATGCACCGTTTTTGTTGTGAAAATAGAATAAAATTGTTCAGTATATTTTGCAGAACGTATTGCGGAAAATGTCAAAAGAGCAGATGGGAAAAATTGTTGAACAAGAAATGGATCGAATAGAGATAGAAGTTAATAAATTAGATCTGTCATCTCTCATATTTTTGTAGACACCAGGGACTGATTTTTTAAAATATAACTAGAGAATGTAAGAGCATGTTCCTGAAAACCGGTTTCCAAAAAAAATATAGCTATATTAATTTATAAGATTTATATCTGTACTAGACATTTTTAAAATATAACTAATACGTTTCATAGACAGGTAAGCTCGAATCTATAATCAATATTGATTTGATTTAAAATAGAACTTATTGGTGTTTCTTCTAAATACATGTATCATAGTTATGATCAAACATTATGACTTTTTATGTCTGGTATTTCTCTTTCTGATACTTCTTATCCCAAACTTAATGCTTGAATATATCCTTAGTTCTGATATTAAGTTATTTTACTAAGCTTTATATTTGAAGCAATTGCAAAAATATTATGTGCAGCACTTGATATTCCATTCAATTGTAAGCGATTATGTATGATATTTCTTCTATTTTTTACCGAAAATTATGAAAGATATTTGCTATTTGAATGCTGTTAAAATGTTTTTGCTATTTGTTATAGAAATCTATTGGATTTCATTTCCACGTTATTCCTTCGAACCTCTATTTTTATAAATAATCTTTTATAAATAATGATATTTTAGCATGATGGAGTTTAATTATTGCAATATTGAAGCATAAATTTATTGGGGTTTTGTAAAAATAAATTCTTCGATGGCCAAGAACAAATCAAAACTGATAAATATAACTAATATACAAGGTCAGGGATTCACATAGAACATTACATTTAGGTTCCATTTAGATTACATTCAACAGATGTAATCTGGATTATCTGAAACAGATCCAAAATCCAGTGATTGACGTGCATTGATGTCTGATGGAACCCAAAATTTATGGGCGTAAATTAGACGAGGAATGCAGAATTGGTTCATTTATCACCATGGTGGATGTAATATGGACTATATCGTCCGTTACGTACATGTTTCAAATTTTGTAGCGTATTTGTTTAATATGCCATACATTCTCATAGTTAGTTTCTACAAAATTCTTAGGTCAGGATGCAACACAGTAAAATCTGACAATTGTACTAAAAAATATTTTAACTAAAAAATTTACACATGTTTGGGACTTGGGAATACACAGCTATTGTAAACAAGTTCATTTATTCATCTTATATAATTAATGAGATTATAGTTATTTAACTAGAACTTAACATTTATACATATGTTTTCTAACTCTGCTTTACATTCACAATATTTTTACGGTGTTTGTATAAATAAAGACATCATTTCCTTTAAAACGTATAGTTGATTGGAAATAAAAATCAATTTGATATAAAAATCAGTCAATCAAATATGTATTCCTTTCGGTCGTGTCATCTTTCGTGTGTCAGCTGCCCGGCTGCTGAGCTCAATGCCTCAGTACGTTTCATTTAATTTAAAAATATACAAACCAAGAAAGATAAGTAACATTTATTTCTCTTCATATATATCTGTCATTCGGGAGCACGAGCAAAAGAAATAATACTTACATAAATGTAACCAACTAAATATTAACCAAATAAAAATAATAATCAACTAACAAATAGATTATGTGCCATTTACATCTTACACTCTATATTTATTAACTTAAATTGATAAAAATAAAACTTATAAGGAGTACATATATAATTCATAAAGACCAGAACAATATATGTATATACAACACCAATGAGAATATATATATATATATATATATATATATATACAGCTGATAGAATGTTCTTTGAAAACTGCTATAAGAAATCAAATTGTACTCTTTTTCCATTTGGATTAAATCAATTATATCTCAATGCTAATATTGTAAAAATAATTTTGTAGACAATAAATATTTCATTTTAATCACCTATTTTTGAATCCTCTTTTACATAATAGAAATTCGGTTAAACTTAAAAGATTTAAACGCGGTAAAGGAAACTCCCCTCATCATGATTTTAAAGCTGAGATTAAAAGTATGCATCAACATTTTAACAACACATTTCAATGGAAATTTATAAAATCATGGGTATTTTCAGTTAAGAAAAACAATTAAATACAGTTTATTCTATATTCTTAAAATTAAATCTAACTAATGAACATTTTAATCATATTTTCTATCATTTGCTCATTACTAGATTAAAGTATTTAAAAATAAAACTTAATCATTTTCATAATAATAATTGTTCTAATTCTTATTGTGTAACATCTTTTAAGCATCCCATTTATAATTCTACAAATTTTAGGAATTTATTTAATGGATTTCATCATTTATTGCCTGTTAAGGATTTGAATGTCCCTAAGACTTTTAAAATGCAACAAGCCTATTGGAAGAACAAATTTTAATTACAATGAAATTTCACAATCTCTATTAGTCCATAAAGATTCCTTAACAAATTTGGATGGTGAATGTATTTGTAGAGTTGATAATAATGCTAATTTTATAAATCCACACTTGGGGTATATAGTTACTGGAGACTTAGCCATAGTTAAAGACAAATCTTTAAGAACCATAATGTCATTTGGTACAAAATTCTGGTTACCTTCTTGTAATAATTCTAATAGTCTTAAAATCAACAAATCTTGACCTTGATAAATATATTTATGGATTAGCTTCTAAATATGCTCATTCTTTAGAGGCATTTAATATGTAGAAATTTACTATTTTAAAATCTGTTAAAAATGCCATTTGGAATATCAATTTATGTAGATCTATATATAATATGGATAATATAAAACACTCTATAAAAGATTTACATAAATCTTTTGCTATTACTTATGTTGATAAAGCCTCTAATAATTATGATATTATCTGTAAAAATTTCTATATACAATTTCTGTTAGATTATTTAACTAACAATAGTCTATTTACACTTGATTCACACTCTGTTAATAGTATCAAATTGAAAATTATCAATATGTATAGTGATTTAGATATTAATAATAAATTTTTGACATTTCCATATATTGTGCTTATTTTTCCTCTTAAATTTCATAAAAATCCTATTAAATTTATAACTGTAACTAGTGGTCATATTTCATAACTACTACTGCTAGTTAATTATTACTAAATTATTTGAATGTACTAAATAGTAATTTACGTGATATATATAACTATACTATTCTAAATATTAGTAAAGAATTAAAAAATAAATTAACATCACTAGGTAAAATAATAGGATTTCAAACTTTTGATTTTAAAGATTTATTTAATAATATTAAGATCACTGATCTTTATGATGTCATTTTAGCTTCATATAATGCTTATATTACTAATCAATTTCATCTAACTAAATTTATCAATTTTCCTAAACTTTTTCATTTTGTTCTTTTCAATAATTTTATTTTTCAAGGTAATAAATTATATTTACAAGTTTCAGGGGTACCACAAGGTGGCTGTAGTAGCAGTATGTTAGCTAATTTATACCTATATCATTATGAAAAATTCTTTACTTCTACAGATTATAAAATTTACAGATATGTAGCTGATCTGATTTGTTTAGTATTTACTGATAATTATGTCATAGATATAGATTTCTATCCGGATAATTTGGAATTAATACCTAATAAAATTACTATTAGTAAAAATATCAATTATTTGAATTTAAATCTAATTATAGAACCTACTAATGGGATAGTTACTAATTTATATGATATATATTTCTTTTAAATTCAATATTAGTAAAATATTATAATTTAATTCCAGCAACTTGATTCAATTGTTTAGACATATTATACTTAATCAACTTTTTAGAACTTATAGATTATCTGATAAAAAACTTCATGCTTTGCACATTAATAACCTCAAAATCACCAGTAAATTATATGAATATCCAGCATATTTAGTAAATGGTATAGTTAATAACTTTGGATTAGCCTAAAATTCTTAATAATCTCTCCTTAGTAGTACCTTATTTTAGTCATACTTCTAAATTCTTCTATATTAGTCATGCTTCCACATGGTATAGTTTATAAGTTTCAATTAGTCTAAAATTCTTAATAATCTTTCCTTAGTATCGTATTTTAGCCATACTTCTACATTCTTTTGTTTTTACATTACAATATATTTTCATCTATTTATTTTGCAGCTTTTACTGTAGAATATCACATTTTACTGTCATTACGCAGTACGGTTTTTATTACTCACTTTGGCAACAGTAGATCACTTCTTTACTTTTTTGCGAATGGCAACATTGGTCTAGTCATTTTTTACTCGTCATGGTTGTAAATTTGAGGTGTATTTCAAGGTATTTATCTTTCCTCTCTATTTTTTCAATCTTTATGCTTGTCGTCCTAATAACACATGTTTATAGATAAAATATAAAATATAACTTCTGTTTCAGAAACAAGCATTTTTGTGTTCAATTCGTTTAAATATTAGGACTTGAAAAATAATTTTTCGAAATGAACTATTCTTAAGCCTAGAGCTCTTCCACGTGCAAGCTTTAGTGCTTAATTATTTTTGTATTCCTTTTTTCGATTCCTCACCATTGACATTTGTTGATTATCTTTAGCTTTCTGAACTGTTATATGTATTATAATTTCCTCATTATTGAATTTCATTTTATTTGATTGTATTTTGTAGGCAAATTTTAAGATAGTGTATTATGGGTTACCACTTCCATTCTACCATTGGATTTACAATTTTAATATTATATATATATATATATATATATATATATATATATATATATATATATATATATATATATATATATATATATATATATATATATATATATATATATATACTTACTGCATGCATCTATACATATGTATACCGCACTGTACAGTGACCGCCGCTTATAAGAAACACGTTCGTTTCGCTCGTTTTGTTTCTTATAAGCAGTTGTTTCTTAAATCCGGAAATTTTTTAAATATCGTTCTTCCATTGTAAATACTAACTATTGAACACAGTTTTACAGAATTTAAAAGATAAATGTATATAAGTAAAATATTAGTACGTACATAATACATTTGTAAATTAAGTTTTGCATTCAAAAATATTTCTCATTTTACAAATTAAGCCTTACAACTTAAATTATTATCTATATGCATATAGTATGCAGTTAAATAAGAATAAAAAGTAAAACTCATAGGTCGTTCATTTATGTATAAGAGCATAGTACATTTTCATACATACCGTAATCTATTACTGAAGAATAGCAAAAAACTTATCCAGTATTGTTTGTGCTAACGAGTCTGTGATTAGTTTACGTACATCCATTTCTAAATCATAAAACAGTCCATAAACTTTTTCTGATGCCCCTCTGTGTTCAAGAGTTTTTCTAATTATAGTTAGGGCTTCTCGCGACTGTTTGGCTGTAGGAAAATTTTCTTCTTGTGGAACGTCGTCTTCATTTTCTTCTTCATTGCAAACATTCTGAATTTCCGCACTATGTCATCATCATTGTTTTCTTCAGATGTTTGTAAATTTTCGTCGATGTAAATCCATTCTTCGAAAGGTGCTTTAAATTCTTCTTCATCTTCTGCTGGTATGGCAACATTATTTTTCAAAAATCCTGCTTTACGGAAGCAATTAAAAATGCATATGTCAGAAACTTTTTTCCATGCGCCTGCGATCATATGGATAGCATCAAGCAAGGTTGTTTTCTTGCTTATTGACTACACGGAGGTGGAGAATCATACTTTTTAAGTAAACTTTGCTTTTCAAGCAAAGTAAGGGTTTGCGACATGCTTCACTAGCAAAACATAAAATGACTAACTAAAGCTGTACGAATCTTATTTGAGTGCATAAGCAAAGATGCCGTTCCTTATCAGTACGTTTCCTTAACTGCCAAAAGATTAAAGCTCGATTCTTACTGGTTTGGGGTTGTACTCCCCAAGTCTTTCTGCGGAGAAATCCTCTGTCATCCTTTGTTACATAGCAAACTCCCACCCCCTCCCCGTACGCCCAGAGACAAGAGATAACAACTCGTCCTTCAGTTAACCTTAAACAAATCGATTTTTTTTTTTTTACACCAGCGTCGCAAGGAAATCAACAAATTTTCTGTAGAAAACTGTTTCTTATAAGCGGAATCGTGTTTCTTATAAGCGACACAATTTTAATGTTAAAACGAAGTTTGTATTTGTTTCTGTCGTTTTGAGTCTTATAAACGGCTGTTTCTTATAACCACTGAATCTTATAACCGGCGGTCACTGTATAACATACTACTAATATGCTACTTAAATAACCTTCTATGGTTATTAAACTTCTAACTACTGCAATACAACACTTATACCACTGGAATGCTATTCCCAAGAAACTGTTCTGGTACAATGTTTGTACAAGCGTTTATCACCCACCCCCTTTTCTGGAGGAGAAGATGCAAGTCTATTGTCCCCTGTTCAAGAGGTGAGGGGACTTCTATTGTTAGAATTTTAATCCCGACATGGGATGGGTATTAGAAGAAGGAACAGGTTATACACAAAAGACTAGGTATTTTCAGGGAGGGATGGAATTTCAGTCATTCTGCCGTTATGAAGTTGAAATAGAAAACTCTAAAGAGCCGAAATGTAAAGGTTAAAAACTAAAATTATTTTAATTACGCGGTATGCTTTTAATTAAAATCCATTAATATGGAGGAATGGAATTAATTAAAAATATTTCACGTGCAGCTTACATATGATTAAAGTCCTTTATTTTAATCAAAGAAAACTAATAACATGCCTGTGACTTATAGAATTCGATATTTAATATACCCTTTAAAATGCTTTTGAATAGAGATTATGAAGTTAAATTTTGTATTAAAATCACTGAAACTTAACTCCATGAAACACATTTTTGTATGTTAAAATAAGTAGCTTATACGGTACATTCTCAATAAGTGCTGAAAAGAGTGAAAAATTCATTTTGATGAAAAGTTGGTTTATAAGAATTATCTAAAATGATTTCCAAATACACAATTAAAACTAATTTTACTTAAGCATGCTGTCTATGAAATTGACCGGATAAAAATTAGTATAAAGTTATGAAAATGGTAAAATATTATTAGTTACATTTTTATATCGCGTAGAGGGGAGGGGGTTGCGTTATATCGGAAACAATACTTGTTGGGAGAACATTTCAGTGACAAACAATAGACGTACCAGGATTAAGTACTTACTACTGCATTTCATATATTATGTTACAATAAGTATTTTCTTACATGAAAACTAAATGAATGAATCAAATGCCTTGCGACTGTCTATAATAATAGCGCAGGAGTTTAAAATCACCAGAAAGTGAAAAACGACGTGGGAGATCCGAAGAGGTAAGTTGATCGCGGCTTAACCAGCTTGTGGGTATGTATGCATCTTTTGGTTCAGATATAGTAATTTTGATCGAGATTCAACTTGTGGAGAATTTAGTTAACTGTAGATTGGTGTGTGCGTAATTGATTTTTATTAACACTTTACAACATAGTTGAGAAAATGGTTATGAATTTGGTCATTCTGTCTGTCTGTTTGTCTATCCGATAACTGCCGTAAAAATGACAAATGCCATTCAAATTGAAATTTTAGTATGTTGTTGAGACGGTCTGTGGGACATATATGGAAATGTTAATGAATAATATCACCCAATTAGTTTTGGATTTAACCCGGGTTGAAAAAATGAAATACATTGAACCCTATGGGATCTAATGTTTCAAACATTTTTTAAGAAGAAATAAATTTCCCAAATTGCTTCGAAAATTTTAGAAAATATTCAAGTTATCTTATAAAGTATATAAAAACAATTTCAGCAAAATGTGTTCGGTAGTTTTCAAAATAAGAATTTAAATAATAATTGCGCCCATATGATATGATGAGATCACGTAACCCACTTCAAACTGAAATATAGCATCCATCTTGTCTCAAAATCGTGATTTAAAAAATTCATTTAAATTTATATTTAGTGTTACATCCGTCCTAAAACAGCTTTATTTTTGCGCATTGTCTGCGCATGTATATTCTGTGCCAACGCAATTACAATATTTCTGAGTTTAAATCATCATCACTCTGATTATTTCTACAATGAAACATAATTCTAATGGATGCAGATTGCAAACAAGTGATTGTAAGATGAGTTGTATAAGAATTGCTGGATTTTTTTCGCTCAAAACTACTTAACTCTGGAGGCTAGAATAAAAGTGTACGAATGAAATATTCACAGCTTTTACATAGAGAACCAGACGATTTATATTTCGATATCGTCATTTGAATGAAGTTAATTTTTTTGGATGAAGTTTTAAGTTTTCAAATATAATAAATTATTGAAGTACTGTGATAATTTAAATATATATCAGCGCTGAATGTATCGCTATTGAGAGATGTTAAAATAAAATTGCATTTGAGTTGGAAAGTGTTTTACAATCAATGTTTCATGTATGATTGATCTTTTTTGTTTGGTGTGTGCGTGTTCTTCCTCCGAGGCAACCAATTTGATTGTGCCAGAGACATAAATTAAGTGCAACGTGTGATAGGTAAGTGAACCTTTTGGCATTGATCAAAACGTTCACCTAGTTCAAGGTATTTGATGCGGCTCTATACAATAATACATTTTTTAAATATAAAAATATACACATATTGATTAAAAACCTATATAGATCCATAAATAATATCACATATATTATTGGCCATATATAACTACTAGGTATTTCAAAATGTTTATCCTTTCTATAAAACATTTATGCTAATTTCTCTATTAAGTAAGTCCCGTAAAAAATTTAGGCTATGAAATTAATTTTTATCGCCTTTAAACAAGTTTCCACAAAGGCCCTATTGTCAAAACTAACAAATTGTACGTTATAAAATAAAGAATGCCTTCAAAATATTGAAAGAATTACGGAATTTATTTTAATATTTAATAATTTTAGAAATAGACAATTTTCTCAACCAATGGAAATGTTTTACTGAATTATTCATTTTAAAAGAAAAATACAAAATTAATAAAATACAAACAAAACAGAATTTCGAACTATCAAAATTCGAATAAAGAATGTTTTTGGGTACATGAATTTAACAAGAAACCTGAACCATTCATGTTATATATTTTATTTCTCAACAACAGTTCAAAATTGAAGATGGGATTATAGTTTGTTGCACTAAATCTTAAATCTAAAATAATTATTAAATAAACAACGCAATCAAACGTGAAAACTTTTTCTTAGACGCAGTTAATCATAAAATATTGATTCAAATATTTCCGCTTTATTAACAAGGAAGATAACTTTTAATTTCCCCAAAGGTTTTGCTATGCTCTAAATTTACACAGAGGAGCTACCAATTAACATTCTTCCGCTGCACGTAAATCAAAATATTTTTAAGCTCCTGTGTAAGCTTATTAAAATTATTTTTCATCGTCAATATGCCTATAAATCCTAAAGCAGTGTCTACAGCAGTCGTTAAAATTTGGGAAATGGTACCGAAATATTCATTATGGTAATCGGAACATTTTCTGAAGTACACTGCAGAGCTAAGCATGGATACTAGACGTTCATTTGATGGCCTATTTTTACCCCTTCAAAAATATACATATTTATGAATTAATAATTTTTATACATTTTAAATTAATTTTAAGTAATGAATTTTAAAATGAAGCTTTCCCAGAAAGAGACGATGAGTAGCATGAAGCGTAAAATTTTGAACTGCGACGTTTACTAGGGGTTATTTTACGAATAGATAGATAGAAATGTATACATACTATTACGAATATAAGAAAATACAACTATTTTGAAGCCGGTTTATTTTTTCAGTGTTATGACTAATCTCATGCTGATATCATACAAGAAACTGTTATGAAATATTTATGTTACACAAGCCCAAAACTGATGCACAGAAAATAAGTAAAACTATTCATCTAAATAAATTTGTCGATAAAGAATGCAATATATTTTGTTTTTCAAAATATATTTTTATCAGAGAAAAACTACTCAAGTTTATTTGTACATTTTTGCTGCAATTGATTTTCTTGCGAGATATTTATTTAAAATGATTATAAGTGTGACTCTTCAAACTTTCATGACACCTTTTTATTTCTTCTTAATAGTTCGAAATGCATAATTCATATACTAGAAGATATATATATATATATATATATATATTAGAAATATGTAATAATAAAAAAAATAAATAAATAAATAAATAAAAAAATAGAAAACAATATCAACACCACCATAGAAGCAAATCCAAGGCCACAAGAGTAGAGAACAGCACCAGCCCAAATTCGATGATTAGTCAGAGTTAAATTCCTCCTCAGGTCTGAGTATTTAACTCTAACCAACCCAAACATATGCCTGTTTCAGATTGGGCAGTAGTACATTACTATAAATACCCAAACTCAGACTACAGACATCAAAAAATGAAAACATGAAAATAGGATACATTAAGAAAATTTGTATTGCCATGCGGCATGAACCCTTCTTCTTCCACCACGTGTATACACGATCAACCTCAACAGCTTAATTATCTAGAAGCACCGGAATGAAAAAGTCGAAATTCTACCAGGGAGGCAGTAGGAACCTTCACAGTAATACTCCCAGACCCGTCCAGTGAGTCTAAGCTGAAGACCGGACAAGCAATTCCGAAAATGAACAACCCATATATGCAATCATGAATATGAACATGAATCACAGATGATAATTCTTACTAAACAAGTAATTCATAGGAAAACTGGATAAACGAGAATGCCAGTATACACAATTATAAGGGCGCTCAAATCGTAGTTTCAATACTGGCAAAAGTTACAATTTTTTTGCGAAAATAAAATTCAAAACATTAATGTCAATGCATCTTATTTTCCGATTTTTTGATTTTTCTCATTTTTTTGACTTAGTTTATTATTTTTCATTTTTATTTATTTGTATAATTAATAAATAATTATATATAATATATTTTTTTTAATTTATGTTAGTCACTATAAATGGGAAAGTTTTCTAGGATGTTATCGAGTGAAAGTTGATACACTGAGTTGATAATTTTAATAACAAACTTGGGAGGATATGCATTATTAGTCGCTGTACTCAATAATTCCATAAAAAGCGCTAATTTATAATATTCATCACAAATTTTATTGATTCTAAGAGCCTGGTATATTATAATATTTCTAAATACAGATATATGCAAACAAGAGTCAAAATGTTGAATTTTTGATGTATTAAATTTAAAATCCTGTCTTTTATCATGCAAGTTTATAACCATATTACAATTTTGTAAATTTAAATTTACATCTAAAAAGTTTGCAACATTTGAGTCATTATTACTTGCATTTAATTGTAAATTTTTTGAATAAAAGTTTAATACTATAGGGATATTATTTGGGGATACACATAATATGTCATCTAAATATCTAAACAAGTGCATATTATACAAGCTCGGATTACTGTTTTTTTCATAGAAGAATAAATACAGATTATCTAACAATGAAGAGGCACACACCCAGTGGCGGACATTGGGGGAGCCGCGAGTACGCGCGACACCATTGAGTAAACACCCCAAATTATTTTTTTAGTTATACAGATTTATTACAATTTCTATTGAAAAAATCTGAATTTTTGGTTCAATTAAATCGAGAATTATTAAAAAGGTGTTATGAAAAAAGTCACTAGATGGCAGCACTACACCTTTCTTCGGAGAAAGTCGACTCACGAAAGCTGTATTGCACAGAATTTTCAACGCATAGGGGAAAATACAGGGATATATTTAAAGCCGCGTCTCTGCCGTCGGCATCTCCTGAGTAAAAGAATGGTATAGGAGCAATATTAGAAATTTGGCGTGAAAAAAAACCAGACATTGCAGGTTTACTAGTAGATTGTGTCGCGGGACTGAGCGCGCCCCCAGCCAAAAAGAAACAGGAGAGTGGAAAAACACGAAGAGGGACTTCTCAAATTGGTTCAGTTTCGCTAATTTGGGTTCAATTTTCTACATTTAAGAATGTGTTTGTTCTTATTCTCGTCTTTGTTATAAATTTGGAAGTTTAAATAAACATTTGAACAAATGAGAGAATTAAGTGTACGTGTGTGGGGATGGGAAGGGGGGGTATGATATTTTAGGGGTTTTTGGCTATAGTGAATAAAGTGCCTTGTTTAGGACACTCAGTTTGAGGGATCGCTTGACCCACCCAGCTGTCTTAATTTTTGAAGTTGTTTCGCATTTCGTCATTTCTGATGTAGTTTGTCTGTTGTTCTGTTCTTCCGGAAGGGATTTATTTCTATGCTCTGGTTGATCTGCTGGTGACAAATTTCAATATGTTTGACTTCAAAATAATTCTTTAAACGTCACGAGTTTCCAATTTTTGGCACACTGTGACATATAGGTTATTTTTAGTGACACTTTCATAAATGTGTTGTTTCGGATATTTAGTTTGAGTTGGCTTACCCAGCTGTTTTACTTTTTCAGCTATTTAACATTAAAAAATGCCTAAAAATTAAAGAAATTCTAAGTATTTGTTAAAAAATTTAAAAATTAAATTTTCAACATGATCCTTTTATCTGACGTCGTTTGTCTGCAAATTTTGGCCCGACCGCTGGCGACTATAGTGGTAGCCCCCAAATTGAGTCTAGACTTATAATATTGGCCCTAGGCTTATATTTAAATTGAGGTAGCCCCCAAATTTCTTATCTCGGCTTCTAATTCAGCGAGTTTGATTCTAATCATGATTATAGTCTCTGCACCATCTGTACGTGTCACTTGAATATATATTTTGTGCCAACCCCCTGGACGTAACTTTTAGCTTAGCTCCCTCAATTTTACAACTCTTTTCCTAACTGAGAGATTTTGGTTCTGCCAGTGGCTATAGCCTCTGCACCATTTGTACATGTCACCTGGATATGCATCGTTGTGAGAAATCCCTGAGATTAACTTTTACTTCAGTTACGCCCCCCCTCCAATTTCCCATCTCACCTCTTAATTGAGCGATTTTGATTTTACTGATGGCTATAGTCTCTGCACCATCTGTATCACCGTGATATACATATTTGATGGATATAATATACATACGTTTCTTGTGTCAACCCCTGGGCGTAACTTTTATCCACCACAGTTTTACATCGCTGTTCCTAATTGAGCGATTTTGGTTTTGCTAGTAGCTATAGTCTCAGCAGCATTAGCACATGTCACCTGGATCTGCATCTTTATGGTGATAAATCTCTGAGCGTAACTTTTACTTCAAATAGCACCCCCCCCACACACACACACACACACACTTATCCATCTCGACTCCTAATAAAGCGATTTTGATTCAGATGGTGGTTATAGTCTCTGACCCACATGTACGTATTAACTTGATATACATATTTGATGGATATAATATACATACGTTTTTTGCGTCAACCCCTAGGCTTAACTTTTATTTTAACTAGTCCCCATAATTTTACATTTCAATTCCTAATTGAGCGATTTTGATTCTGCAGGTGAATATATAGTCTGAGCAACATTTGTACATTTCACTTGGATACACATATTTTTGTGTCAACCCCTGGGTATAACTTTTAGTTTAACTAGTCCCCAGAATTTTACATTTCTGCTCCTAATTGAGCGATTTTGGTTCGGCTTGTCGCTATAGTGAGTCTCTCTATTATTTGTACATGTCACTTGGATATGCAACTTTAATATAGCAAATCCTCGAGCGTAACTCATACTTTGGTTACCCCCCCCCCCCCCTCCAATTTTCTATCTCACCTCCTAATCCACCGATTTTGATTTTACGGGTGGCTATATTGTCTGAACCATCAGTACGTATCGCCAGAATATGCATAATTTTAGTCAACTCCCTGGGCATAACTTTTAGTTTAACTAGACCCTACAATTTTACTTTAACGTAAATTAGGACTATGTAATGTTTTTCACTAGGAAAGATACGTTCCATGTGTCCAGGATTTTTATGAACGAGCTAGCAGGTGGGAGGTACGTTATTTTATTTAATACATCCGTCGCTTATATTTTTAATACTCCCGTTGCTATGCCCAAAATACGTATATGTATATACATATGCTTTATATATACATATATATATAATATATATAATATATATATATATATATATATATATGTATATATATATATTACTAACATATATATAGGCATAAATACATAGATGAGCGCCCCCCTCTACATGTCGCTCACGAGCCGCCACTGCACACACCCCTTGTGGGATACCAACCTGTTGTTTGAAAAAAGTACCACCATGTTGAATATAATTCTCATAAAGAGTGAAATTACGTAATTTTTTAAAAAGAAAATTTGAATATTTTAGGTTGATATTATATTTTTCAAAAATTCTTAAAATAATTCTATACAGATCCTCTGTATTAATATTATTAAACAAATCTTTGAAATCAAAGGTATAAATACTTTGAATATTAGTAAGAGTTTTTAATTTCTTAACTAATTCAAAACTGTTTTTTACAATATGACAATTATTTGAGATTTCATCTGACAAGGATACTTCATGTAATATCTTTAATAATAATTTTATAGCATTAGTAATGTAAGAATTATGCCCACTGGTAATGGTTCTAAAAGCAACAAAGGATTTATGAAACTTGGGTACTAGAAAAATATATGGAATGTTATTACAACTATTTTTTAGATGGATATGTTTCTATTTGGCTGAAATTATATTGGATAAGATTTTAAGGTTAGTTTTATGTAAATTATAGATTTGATTATTAAGTAAGTGTGACTGAAGGGTACTTTTGTAGTAATATTTACAAATAATTGAGTAGTTACCACTTGCCTTATCGACATATGTAATGACAAAATCATTTTGTATTTATTTAATATCATTTTTAATTAAATTATATATATATATATATATATATATATATATATATATATATATATATATATATATATATATATATATATATATATATATATATATATATATATATATATATATATATATATATATATATATATTACTATTTAATGTGCAACCAAAGCACAATCTGCTCTATTAATATGTGTGCGACTTAATTATTTCATAATACTCTTACATGCATTTTTCTCAGAATACAAATTTCACATTTATTATTTTATTGTAACTGTTAAGGTTTTTTTAAATTTACACTAATCATAAATATTTTGGTATATTTATAATGTTCTATATCGACTATAATGTTATAATCTGTTATAATGTTATAATCTGTTATAATCTACTATTAAAGCATGCGTGTTACTTTAATGTAACATTATAATTTTTAAAAATAATTATATATCCGAATAAAATATTTTTCGACAAAATTTTTGTATGATAAATATAAGTGTATGGTGATTTTATTTTGCAGACGAATATTAAAATTCATTGTTGTACATACATTGCTGGAATTTCATTATTGTAAATTGTCAGAATAAAATTCAAAATATATTCTGAATTAGCCGTATTTTATAACTATTTATAACTGGTCTGTCTAAATACGAAATATAATTGCCTTGCCAAGTATTTTAAGCTGTGATGTATTTTTGAAAGGAAAACGAGTCGGAAAGAATATTTTACCTTTTACGGTTACGTGAATTTTTGACTAATTCTTTTGCAAATGTCAAATAAACCCTATTCCATTACCATCTGGCAATATTTTTCAAACTTGTTTCCAAATATAAAATCTTAAAACTGCTTCTTGTTTACTGCAAAATGAATGATTTATTAATTTAGCCTTCGATATGCAGTTTAATTATTTGCTTTGGAGTTGTAAAAATATAATCTGTTATTAAGTATTTATTTTTGTTTCTTGATTTCAGATGGATTTTTATTTATCATATATTATTACAATTAATAAACATAAAAATTTCAATTATGGATTCTTATGTACCGGGATTTTTGTACTTCTACAAAGGCTATTCTTAGTCCCGCTGAGTTTGAGTAACTTAAGAAAAAGTACAACATGCGTGGGGTATTTTACATCTTAGGACTAATATTATAGCTGAAGTTAACATGCTGATTCTAAAAAATACCTTGTGTTATGATATATTAAAACTGCTTTATTTTATTGTTTTAACACATTTTCTGGTTTATGGGGATGCTTATTTCGCGAAGTAAGAAAACTCCGTATCCTCAAAGATAAAGGGTGGACTAGTTCTTCGATAAGAAGATCCATATAAAATGCTTTATATACATTTTTTCATGTTCAAGAGACACAGAAAATATCATATTAAAATTATATTTATGAAAAAAAAATACAACTATTATATAGAAAAATGGCAATAAAATCCAACATTGTCCGCATGCGGCTTGAGAGCAGTGTTGTGAAAACAAAAAATGAACGAGTTCCGGCTAAAAATTCCTCTTTTGAAAAAGAAATTTGTTCGAATCAAAAGTCCTTACCCGACATTCAAGTTGTAGTTTATGTTCCAGAAAAAAAAATGAGAAACGTTCTTAACATTCAAAATTGCGTTCCTTTCTACTTTCTTTTAAAAAAATTGACGAAACTTATAATTCGTTTTTTACCTCTGTATTTAAAGATATAGACAAGTGGACATGAATTTGAATTTATATTTTTTTTCGTTAAATGTATTTCAGTTAGCATTTTCAGAATTATTTATTTCTTAAATTTATGTTTATTCGTTACATGTATATCATTTAGCATATTCAGAATAAGTTTACTTACAGCAGGACGATTTGCTGTGAGATTAATGGAGTTAAAACTTTTAGTTCTGTTCTGAATTAATAGAAATGTTCCTAGAGGTCAAGGTTTGCATGGTTATATATCTATGCATTAAAAATATATTTAATTTCACTCAAACTGCTATCGGAATTCATTTGCAAATATCTATAAAAATTATCAACCTGTTTCAAATACAAAATAGAACAATTATCAAATGAATAATGATAGCAACTACTCCAGCAAAATTCTACGGTTACCTTACACTTTTCTGGTAGGTCGGACGGTCTGGGTCTCAACAACAACAACCATCAAAATTCTAACGCACATGAACCGAATCGTGCTCGCCTTCTGCTGATGTAGTTGGACTGTCTTTAAATCTTGTGGCGGATGAAGGATGTTGCCAGGCCCGAACCAGGGACCTGGTGCTTATGAGACCGACATTATACGATTAGAGCAAAAGCTAGCTTCTACTCCGTTCTTATAATTCGGGTACAGGTTCCAAGCATCTTTGATTAGATGTCTTTGCTGACGCACACTCCCCATTGTGGCGGATGGAGGATGTTGCCAGGCCCGAACCAGGGATCTGGTGCTTACAAGATCGACATCATACGATTAGAGCAGAAGCTAGCTTTTGCTCTATGCTTATAATGTCGGAGGAAGCACCAGGTCCCTGGTTCGGGCCTGGTAACATCCTCTTCGCCACAATCTTGATACTCTTTTTACTGCTTTTGTATTTTAAAGCTATAATGTTGTCCTATTTCAGCCTATAAAACAATAGAGTGGCATATTTGCCTAGCCACGATATCTAAAAAGGAAAGCTAACCAAATAGTGAATGGGGGGCAGTAGGGTGCTAAATTTAGTTTTGCTGAATTCGTTTTCCAACTGTGAGGAATTTATGAAATTTTCTACCAATTGTGAGAAGGTGAAACGTTATGACCCATAAAAAATCCCTTGTCTACGTCTATGCAGTGATATATGGGGCCAAGGAACATACACGCCATCCCATTATCGTCGAACCCTACCCTCTACTACTTTCCGATATATGGCAGAAAACGAAATAGAGATCAGTGCAAATTTCCAAATGAGACGGAATGGTTTCATTTCAAGTAGCATATACATCATCATCTTACATTCAACTCAAGTAGCATTTACATCATCATCTTACATTCAACTGAACATTGTTCGAGAAGTCCAGTTTCCGGGGCTGTTGACGTTGAAGTTGGCCCATGGCACATTGAAAACTAGCCAATACCAGAATCAAAT
The DNA here is from genome assembly GCA_951213105.1 of Amaurobius ferox. Classification (NCBI taxonomy): domain Eukaryota; kingdom Metazoa; phylum Arthropoda; class Arachnida; order Araneae; family Amaurobiidae; genus Amaurobius; species Amaurobius ferox. The sequence goes on along the minus strand of OX578141.1, from coordinate 37,937,187 downwards.
AATGGTAAATTTTAAAATACATAATGTTTCTTTATTTCATTTCTGAAAAGACAAAGATTCCGAAAGCGACAAAAACACGCCAAGGCAAATTAATATAATTTCTATAAATTATAGTTACATCAAAATTGTAGTTTAACTCATTTTTAAACAATAATTTATTTTTTCTTCAAAAATGTGCTGTATAAAGCACTTTGACAAAATATGTTACAATTATTTTTTATTCAAAAACACATTCATATAAAACTCGGGATCGTACGTGGGCTTTTTGGATTGAATAAATTATGAAATATGCCTAAAACGTGTCTAATAATTAAGAAAACATATTAAGAGATCAAGAAAATATATTAATCAAATCTGCTCAAAACCGAAACGTTACTAAACTGAAAGAATCTGATGTAGGCAGTATATGACTTTCCTTCTATAAAGCAATGAATTTGCTCCTTTTACAGTCAAAAATGTATAAGAATAACGGTGCTGTGTTTTTAACACTTTACAACATAGTTGAAAAGTGTTTTATGACTTTGTTCATTCTTTCTGTCTGTCTGTCTGCCTGACCGTTCGCACGATAACTGACGTAAAAATGACATTATCAAAATGAAATTTCAGAATGTTGTTGAGACGGTCTGTGGGACATATGAGAAGGTAAATGAATAACATCACCCAATTAGTTTTGGATTGAACCCAGGTTGAAAAATATAAATACATTGAACCCTATGGGACCTAAATTTTCAAACATTTTTAAACGAATTTAAAATTCACAAATTGCTTCAGAAATGTTAGAAAGTATTCAAATTATCCAATAAAATATATAACAAAATTTCAGCAAAATATGTTCGGTAGTTTTTAAAATAAAAATTAAGATAATAATTACACCCATATAATATGAAGAAATCACGTGACCCACTTCAAAATAAAATGTGGCATTCATATTGTCTCAAAATCGTGATTTTTAAAGTTCTTTTTAATTTACATTTAGTGTTCTATCTGTCCTAAAACCGCTTTATTTTTTATTCTTTTCTGTGCATCTATAAACTGCACCAACGCTATTACGATATTTTTTATTTTAAATGATCATCAAAGTTTGATTATTTCTACAACGAAAGCCTAATTTTCCCGTATGGAGAATGTAAACAGATCAAGTTGTAAGATGAATTGTATAAGAATTTCTGAATTTCTTTAACGCAGAATTATTTAGCTCTGGAGTCTGCAATATAGCTGATATGAATGAAATATTGATTGATTTCACATAGAGAAGCAGACGCTTCTATAGTATTGCTTTTTGTATGAAGTTTTAAGCATGGAGTTAGAAAGTAGTAGTTAGAAAGTAGAGAATATGTAATACTATTTCAAAGTACCCAATTAACTTATATTTCACGCAACTCTAAACTAATAATTATCAATATTGACAGCATCCTCAATAAGCGATATGTATTAAAATATTTAATAATTAATTTATCAATCAATCGTCACTTTTATTAACTTAGCATTTTTGAAATTATGATAAAATTTTCGTCAATCTGGATGGAAATAGCTATATTCCGGGGCGGAATATCGCCAAGTGGGCGACACTTTGAAGTTCGTCGCCAAAATATACCCATGCATTATTCGCAGAGAAATAAATTATTCTTATAGCAGATAAATGACTATTGGCATCCACCTACAAAAATATTACCCACAGTATAATTTCTCATGAATAGAATGAGCTAATTCCACCAGAATTACATCACCAAGTTAATCGCATGAACTTACATATGAAAAGTGAACATATTTCACAATAGTTAATAGTTCTTTGTATATTTTATGTTATTTTATGATAAAAGTATTTGAAAAATATGTAATATCTGGAGAACGGTGAATGCTAGCCTTCTAAAATATAAGTCAATCGTTTTCTAATGATGAATTACATAAGAGATGACCATTTGCGTAACTTTATTAATGCTTTTGATTTTTGGATGATTTGTTCAAAATTTCACTCGAAAATTCAGTGGGATTCTGAACATTCGATTTTGTGTAAAAACAACAGATTTCCAATTTCACGTATTGTAATTTTTGTACCAAATTTCTTTCGAATCTATTCATTCGTTCGTCAGATATCGTATCCACACACACACACATATATACATACATACACAGATATCACCTCAAAAACGTTTGGTTCATTCGTGTTCAGGGATCCTTGAAACGTACTCTCAAATTCGAATTTTCGACATACATCCCAATAGTTTCCTTATAAATTATACTATGTATATAAGGAAAGCATCACAAAAACTTTAAAATTTTCTGAATAAAAACATCAAAATTTGTCATCGCAATGTGTCAAGTCATGCTTCTCGAGAACTTCTATTCTTGTTGTCGTTTTTTTTTTCTCGCTATATTTTAAAATTAAATTAACGACGTCTTAACTTTGATTTCAAGCAACGTAATGCTGAAAGTTGATTATATCAATAGTGACTCCTTGAGGTAGGGCCCTCATATTCATGTGGATACCACATTTGTAACAGTTGATCAATATGATGTTAATATACTACAATAAAGACACCTTCTGATTTGAAAATATTGATATAATTAAATTTAAAATTTATGTTACTACCTGGTTTTGGATTTCATTTCGTTCTTTCACAAAAAGTAAGCAAGGTCCACAAAATTAAGCAAGGTCCACAAAAATTAACCAAGGTCAACAAAAATTAACCAAGGTCCACAAAAATTAAGCAAGGTCCACAAAAATTAAGCAAGGTCCACAAAAATTAAGCAAGGTCCACAAAAATTAAGCAAGGTCAACAAAAATTAAGCATTGAGTCAACGATACCTTTCGGAGAATTTTAAGAAAGTTATAGATCGAGTAATTATAAAATAAAAGCTTTATCTGTCTTTCCTCTCCACTGCATTTTATCTGCTAATGCTATTGGAAAAAAAACAACATGTTTCTAAACTGAGAACTTGAAGATTCACTAAAGTCGAAGAATATGGCGTAGCAAGTGCTATTAATATTGCTAGCTTCCTGTCGCCTCAAATAAATATTAAAACATTACAACAATATTTATCTTATTATCTAGTCAACCTTTTCGTCTCCCCCAGCGAAATCTGTTACAAAATCTTCTATGCATACAACAAAATACGATAGAAATGATTTATTTGATTGAGCACCAATTAATTCACGAAGTTGTATGCCGAACTTTTAGCATAAGAGTGATTTCATGCTATAAGAGGATTTTTTTTTAAATACAAACAAGTAAAAGTCCTGTGCTTGCAAATGATCAACACTTTTAAGCATAACGGTTTGCAATTCGGAAATCAAAACATATTTTATTTTATCAGAAGAAACCCCTCAATGTTTAAGAAATGAAGGCGGTTATGTGTTGCGTGAAAGTCATTTTGCAGGTAGGTGAGCTCTGTGTCGTTTTAATGTATGATATAGTCTACAGATGCATAGTGGATGTATGTACATACTGTAATAATGCACATAATGTACATATTTTATTAAAAATAAAAAATGAGTTATGAAATAGTCTAATATTGGTTTAAACTAATAAATGAAATGAAGTTCGGGATAAAAGTAGGCTCAAATACAAAGCTTTTTATGTTTTCATTTTTAAGTAAAACGTAAGAATTTTCAAAGAATAAAGGGTATTCAAATACGAAAATGAAATTTTCTGTAATTATCGCTTATAAAAAGAGTTAATGTTTCAACAAAATCGTAATTGGATTGATTGAAATATATTTTGAAAATTGATAAATTTTAGTTTTTCGGAAACTGGTATACTTTGTCAGAATAGAAGCTATTAATTGAAAAAAAATGAAAATTTTGCTTATATGTCAGTATGCGTTTACCACGCTACAGCTGAGTTTCTCCAAAAATCGATTGTTTGGAAAAGTCAAATATATACAGAAATTTCACTGAGGATTTTTAATTTATGTTTCACGAAATTAATGTATTAAACCAGTAAAATGGTTGATGTGGGCTGCATATGACTTTCCCTACAGACTCAAATACATTTTTTTCTTTCTTTCTTTTATAATTCATTAAATTACGTTTTGTAGCACAAAATCATACAGATAACAATATGAAATTACATTGAATTTGCAGTTTTATTCCAATTTTCGCTTTCGTTCTGCGTCTGGCTGTATTTTTAAAGATACGAATATAATATAAAATCTCGAAAACGGCGTATGGTGTACCTTTATGGGGTTAATACTAATGCAATTAACGTTATGAGGTTGGTCTTATTACTTTCGTCGTCAAAAATTACTTATAAAACAAACATTTATTGATACATTTATAGTTTTTTATTTTAGATCTTGACAATTTTTGCTAGCTATTTTACAAAAAAATATTTTTTTTTCAAATCGTACAAAAATCATCACCACGGTAGCCCACAACTGACTTGTCTACCAAATTTTGGAGAAATTGCGTTAACTAGTTTTTAACTAGAATGGGTGCATAAGTTTTTGTGGGCCATTTCGCTAAAAAAATGCAGTTTTCTCGAATCATGCCAAAATATACTCAGCACAAGTGTAATCTACAATTGTCTTATCTACCAAATTTTGTAAAATTTATTGAATTAGTTTTTGAGCTAAAGTGGATACACACGATTTCGTAAAAAAAGCTATTGAAATTTGAAAATAGCTATTTTGTAAAAACAACAACAAAAAAAGAACTTAGTTTTCTTTTTCCCGTTTCGTTCCAAATTTTTATCAGCACCAGGGAAAATCACAAGTGGCTTAATTCCCAAATTTTAGGAACGTTGGTCAATTTAATTGAGTTAGAGTGGATACACATACATTACACAGAGACACACACATATACATACGTTACGGTAAAAATAGTTTTGTCAAGATCTAGGGTGCTCGAATCGTGCATATTAGTCGAAAACACGAGTTGAATTTTCGACACGATTCCCATACATTACTATGTATTGTAGGGAAAGTGACAATTGCAAAAATATACTGATTTTAATCTTAACGCATCTCTGATGATTTGTTAAAGCGATTAAAAATAATTAGTTTTAATCACATTTCGAATTAGTAATCCGTAAATTGTATTATCGCATCAGAACATTAAGTAACGTATTAGATTCTTTTATGCAATGAACAGATGTGGCGAAGGTGGTAAAAGGTGTTTGCTACAATTAATGTGAAAATAAAGGAGACTTTGTTGAACTTTACCGAAAACCTCAAAGTGGGGTCAGATGTACATTATACAGTAGGGTGGAGTGAAAGTACAGGCAAAAAATATTTTTTCGAAATGCAATTTTTAATAGCGCGGAAAAGTTGTCATTTGGTACCATAAAGACAGAACTAAAATAGTTTTATTCTACCTTTACATCTTGAAGGTCCACTCTGACCTTGACTTCTACAGAACTTACTTTATTTTTGTAACACTGTGACGTTGATAAGTTTTTTTTTTCTCCAGAAATCCAATTTCTATAATCGCGGAAATATTTTCATTTGGTATCACTAAGACAGAGCTGAAATAGCTTTATTTTACCTATTCATTCATCTCGAGGGTTTCGTTATGACTTAGAAAGAGTCCACTTCAACATCACTGCCCGTGCGCGCTCATTTCGCCACTACCTCACACCGGGTATGAGGCATGAATTCATCCAAAAGCACGTTGCGGTTATTCAATGCCATGTCACCTATCACCGTAGCGACAGTAGACAACGACATACATTACTTGAGTTTGTGTCTACGTACTCATACATTGCCACTGTGATAATGTGTATTGTCGAATGTCGATCGATTGTAGAGTCGAGGCGCTGACTAAATTGTGAAAAATGGCTACCACTAGCAAAGTTAAAGCAAGAACTGGATTAAAGTGCCCTGTGTTTGGAGCACCGATGAAGTTAAGTAAGATTATTTTTCCCACGTATGAAGACATGATGATAAAGTATTATTTATACGTGAGACACGATTTAAAGCCAGATGAACCGACGAAAGAACCGACCGTAACTGAAATCTCAGAGGTAGTTGCTTCAGAGATAGAAGAACAGTGGACGAGAGCTTTAATATCCATAGTAACCCACTTGCGAATTCTTCAACTCATTCGTTCATACCATACCAAGTACAGAGGGCTGTTAAAATCAACTAAAGGGAAACAAATCAGTGAATATTACCAGGCCAAGTTCCAAGTATTCAGAGAGGAATCTAAACTAAAATTGTTCGATATTTCGGCCTGTAAATGTGAAGTTTCCTCTTGCTGTTGTGAAAAATCTAGCAAAGTTCTTGTTGAGGAATTAACGTTTCTTCATGACCAAAGAACTTTTAGAAAAATAGTCATCAGTACTGTTAACATAGCCACAACAAAGATCCTCCAACGGAAGTCCGAACGAAAAGGACAAGAAAATGCTCGACTTTTTGAAGTTGCTAAAATAATTGAGAGTACAGCACCAGTGTTAGTTCGGGTTCATCAGAAATGGAGATAAACGATGACATTTTCGTGGCTTCTACTTAAAAGAAATCAACCTTTAGAACAATAATTAATGAACCACCATATTCAGCGATACCACCACCCAGTTCACAACAAATGCGACTTCCTTTAACAGCGGTGGCAAGGGCATGTAACAGATACGGTGTGTCCGACAGAGCAGCAACAGCAATCTCAAGTGATGTGCTTCAAGTTGTGGGTTTAGTTCCGGAACAATATCCTTCAAGCGTAGTCGACCGCAGCAAAATAATGAGAGAGAAAAAAGAAGCAAAGGAAGAATATACAACAGATAGAAAGGCCGATATTAGTACGTGGATTTTACATCGATAGCAGAAAGAACAATGCGTTACAACTTGCAAGTTTAGATGGAAAAATACAGCAAAACAGTAGTTGAAGAGCATGTTGCTATGATTCATGAACCTGATTCTAAGTATCTTGATCATGTGACTCCATCCAGTGGCACAGCGAAGAGCAACACCAAAGGCTTAACTGACTATCTAACAGAGAACGAAATTTCTGCTGATAACATTGTAGCCGTCAAATGTGACGGAACCAGCGTAAATACTGGAAGAAATGGCGGAGTAATAAGGCTTCTCGAAGTTTATTTTATAAAACCCTTACAATGGTTTGTATGTCAGCTCCATTCAAACGACCCTCCGTTACGGCATCTACTGCAACACTGAGACGGCACAACTACAGGGCCATCGTGCATTCTCTGGTATTATTGGAAAAGCATTGACTACTTGTGAACAGTTGCCAGTTGTATCGTTTGAGACAATTCAAGTTAATCTGTCAAAATTAAATAGAAAAGCCTTAAGCACTGATCAACAGGACTTATTTGATGTTTGCCAAACTGTGACTATCAGCCAGTGATCAACAAGTGTGTCAAGACGAGAACCTGGAGCATTACCCCACTCAAGGTGGTTAACGACTGCAAATCGCATTTTTCGTTTACACATGGCAACCGATAATCCATCACAGAATTTATACACGTTAGCAGAATGCGTTATGAAGGTTTATGCACCAATGTGGTTTAGTATTAAAACTCACAACTCCTGCAAGGATGGTTTCAAACACATTTTTGAAACAATAAAGAAATCACGTTATCTCTCTGCTAAAATGAAAACTGTGATCGATCCCGTGATTCAGCGCAGTAGTTTCTTTGGGAGTCCAGAAAATATACTATTTGCAATAATTGCAGATGATTAAAAATTCATCAAGGAGAGTATATTAGTACAAAATTATCCGTACTATAATATGCGTTTCTAAATTATTTGCCAAAACAAAACAAATCACGTAATAAATTGAAAACATCAAAACCCCCGTCATCTATAAATCTGAAGGATGTAATTGATATAATCCAGTAAAAAATGCAATTTTGATAAAATGGATTTTATATACAATTCTTTATTATTTAAGCCGTTGCTAAGCGACATGATATAATTTTCTTCAAATAAATCGCCGGAAAAAATACCGTCCACATATTGCTATATCTATGGGAATTTTAAATGTGGGTTTTTAATTAATATCTCAACAACCCCACCTCCTAGAAACTCGAAACATGGAATAAATTTTAATTGGGGCTATTTCACGGATATCCTCAAAATTTTATGAAATCCGGTGCAGCCGTTCTTCTGTGATGATGAGACAAATACACACACACACACATACACACACAGACAGACAGATTTTCAATTTTATTTATATAGACTGAATACAGAAAAACAAAATTGAATCCATATGCATAATACATTAATATTTTGATCTAGACAATTCGTATACGTGTTGTTAGTGCGAACTTTTTGAAGGTATGTATGTCGTTATTAAGTATTTTCATAAAGGTTTGAACATTCCAGATCCATATTTATTTCACAGAGTATTAAATTTAACATTGCACCTGCATTAAGCCGAGTACATTCAACAATTCTGCTTCATTCTTCATGAACTATTATTTCATGATTTTTTTTCTTAAAATGTCTCATTCAGTAACCACACTTGCATAGAAATATTCTAGTTACAAGATACAACTACGTTTACTTTTAATAGAAAATCACAAAAATAATCTACTCTCTCAGAAGGCTTTAGGCAACGCTGTAAGATTAGATCTTTGTAACTTTTGCCTAAAAGTCAGGAAGATGTACAATATGAACTTCTGCAAATGACAGAAAAAGGTGCACATACGTTCCGTATAAATGCATTCATACGTGATGATTACAAAAAAAAAGAAAAAAACCTGTGTAATTATATATTAAATTAGTATACTGCAAATGGTATGAACCGGCGAATTACTTTCTTTGACAATTATATGTCTTTATCTTTTTACTTTCCCTACGATACATGGTAATGTATTGGGAAGGAATTAGAAACAGGAGAAAATCGGAACTCGAATTTTCGACTGTTCAGCACGTTTCGTGCCCTAAGAGAAAAACTATTTTAGCGTGACGTCTGTGTGTGTATCTGCTTGTCTGTATGGTTGTATGTATGTCTGTCTGTGCAATGCAGGTATCCATTCTAGCTCGAAAACTATTTCTAAAAATGGGTAGGTAAAAGTATTTTGTAAATTATCTTGACTCTTGTAGATTATATGTAGATGAGCCTTGTAGATGGTTAAATGATGATTGCAGATTAGATTCTGGTATCCACTTTAGTTGAAAAACTAATTGACCAGATTTTACAAAATTTGGTTGATAAGTCAGTTGTGGGTTACCCTGGTGCCGATTAGATTTCGGTATGATTTAAAATAGAATAATATTTTTTCTTGCAAAATGATCCTATCAAAAATGTTCAAAAGTTAAAATAGAAGACTACATATGCTCAAATGTGTCAATTAAATGCTAATTTTATACTTAATTTCTGACGACGAAATTAATAAGACCATAGCCATACCTCTATCACTAACCGTCCTTAAGATATTTTTATTGCTTTAGCATTTTACCACGTCGCTTTTGAAAATACACCTAGTCGCTAAATGAAAACGAAAATTGAAATAAAACTTCAAATTCAGTGTCACTTCAAATAACTATCCGTGTTATTTTGTACTCAATTCAATGAATTATGAACGAAAGAGAAAATGAATGACTCTGTAGGGAAAGTCATGTGCTGTCCACATCAGATTTTTTAAATATGTGTTTATGTTTACGGTACTATTTACTATGGAGTACGCTTTTTTTTCTATTCGACCTACACAAAGACGTACGTTCTTTGCTTGGACTTGAGGTTTGCTTGTACCTTTGTAGTTACTCTTTCGAGTACCATTCTAGGGTAAAATCACTTTCTTATATAATGAAAATCTAGCAGAGCCATTTAGTTCTCACTACTCAGTGTTTAAAATCTTGATTTACTTTACTTGATTAGTATGCATTCTAACTAAGTTGGATGCACACAAATGATAAGTACCGTTTTAATATGTCAAAATCAGAGGACTTGATTGTGGATAATTATATTGAGTTATGGCTATTTCTGTATTATTTTGAATGATGTATTTATTTATTTGTGGCACATAGTAGTAATTTTGATGTCGGTAGATATGTTAAATATCAGTATTGCTCATATATTATACATAGTTTTTCTTTTTTCTTGCAGGTTCCTTACTAAACCGCTTCGACCACACTTTCCCCATTGCAATGGAATACAAACACAAAGCATCTCATTACTATGGTTGACATCAGGGTGGAGTTCTGAATGTTTTTGCATTTCTAATGGTGCGCATTAATTTGTTTTGAAATTTAGATCTCCTTCAACATGCATTCAGCTTGCAAATTAATTTCGATAACATTTGTGCTAATAGCCTGTATTCGATCATGCATTATGTGCCCCAGCATATGTACCTGCAAATGGAAAAATGGGAAACAAACAGCAGAATGTGCTGGTAAAGGTCTCACTATTATACCAGCTGATCTCGATGCTGGAACACAAGTTATTGATCTGAGTAGAAACAGTTTTACTGAAATCATGAATGAAGCGTTTCGAAAGAAAGGACTTGTTAATCTTCAAAAAATCTTCATAAGTGAGTGTGGAATCACTCGCATTGCTTCTGATGCTTTTTCGCAGTTGAGTAATTTGATAGAGTTGGATTTAAGTGGAAATGCACTTCAAAATGTTCCCTCAAATGTTCTTAATAATTGCCCAAGCCTGCGACGTTTACAACTTGCGCACAACCCAATTTCGATTATCGAAAGTGGAGCATTTTCATCTTTGTCTCTTTTAACGTACTTAGGGCTTTCCAAATGTCAAATTAAAGAAGTACAACCTGGAGCTTTAAATGGATTGCAGAATATCGAAGTGATAGAGTTGAATGAAAATCAGCTTACCACTTTGTCCATTGATGTATTTAAATCTGTTACACACTTGGTTGGACTTAATCTCCATAACAACACCTGGTACTGTGATTGTAAAATTCGTGAAATCAGAACATGGATGTTGGATCACAACATTCCATTAAGTTATTCACCTCAGTGTGACGGTCCCCCACATTTGGAAGGAAAGTTGTGGAATAATTTGATGTTAGAAGATTTTGCGTGTGCTCCTAAAATGTTAAACGTCCCTAAAGAGTCTAAAGTAATATCAGGTCACAACGCGTCCATTCATTGTCAAGTTAAGGCTATTCCAAAAGCTTCAATACACTGGGAAGTAGATGGTAAAATTTTATTGAATTTAAATAATTCTCCAGAATTAAAGATAAAGTATAATGTAGAAAATGAAGAGTTACCATCTCGACAGTCGAGTGTCTTGACCATTTATAATGCTACTGAAAATGATAGCGATATGTATTCTTGCATCGCAGAAAATAAAGCAGGAACTTCATCTATGAATTTTACATTAACTGTAATTTGTCAGAGTCATCTCAATAGTGCTTGGAGTAATACACAAATTACTATGCTTCTTTTCGGAGTTTTATTTGTTATTTTCTTAGCTGCGGCTATTATATGCTTACTTGTTTATCATCCAACATTGCTATCATTTGGTTCTAAGATAAATCGAAAGAATGTACTTCAGCATCTTTCAAAGAAACAAGATGCGGTGGAAATGAATGACGTTAGAGAAGATAAAGAAGAAAAAGATATCAAAGTTACAGATAAGCAACCCCGTCATGAAACAGGTAGCAGTGGATACGGATCTGATCAACTGACGCCAGATCTTGTCAGTAAAATAGCAGATATGAATAATGGTCCCTCTTTATCGACATCTACTGTCAGTTGTAATCATTTGGATGCTGACAACCCAACACTCCTTGACGGATTTGGATCAACTATTGACCACTGGTCTCATGGGAAATCCAAAGCCCCGAGATATGATGGCTCTTCTCCAGTTAGGAGTAACGTATATTCAGAAATTTATCTGAATCCTTGTTATGGTAAAGATGAAGACGTATATAACTACGCTTTACAATCAGCTGGCGTTCATCAGTTGCCAGACTGTGCTTCAGGAGACAGATACATACCTCAAAATGATAGAGTCCGAACCTTGAGGGGAGGATACGATTGCGTTCCAGGTGAATCAACAAATGAGTCGTGTACTAGTCCTTGTCATGATGATGGGTATAAGCGGTATCCTTTAGTGGTCGCTAACTCTTCTGGTCATTATACTCTTCCTCCTAAATCTAGATTCTCCCCTGATGAAGGATATGCCGAAGAAGGACTGGAAGGTACTGAAGTGTAATACTTGACAGCGTTTCGCTTTCCCGTGGATCCAAAGAGTGCTTAAAATAAACTATATAATAAGCAACATGATGAAATTTCCTTAATATCCGTAACAAAAGAAGAACAGTGCTGCATAAAATCCACAGTATTACCACTAGCTGAATCCAGAAAAGCAAACTGAAAGAATTGATATAGCCTTTTTGTTGATTATTTTTTACAAAGTTGAAGGACAAGTATTTTAACAATTATCGCTTGCTTTATTTGCATGCATAATTTTTCGGCGAATGAATAAAGCATAGACATGAAGTTTTTATACGAGACGAATATTCCGTTGAAAGTTGATCATCCTCATCATTGATGTATCTATATAAATTCTTTTATCGGCGGAACGAGAACTGTATTTTGTACAAGAGTATGGAAATTGCTACTTCGGCATAGTCGTGATTCTGACAAGTTAATGTTGAATGTGAGTTCTTTGTTCTGAAAAATATACTAAAAACTGTTTCATGAAATTATTGCTATTTTGTATGAAAAGTGGTGCAAAAATATATTTGTTGTAAGCTATGTAAAAGTACGTAGAAACAGCCCATAACTACACGCATCAAGCATCTTTGCTTTGTAAAGATATTTTTATGATCACAATTGTTAGATGTTGTTGTATACAAAACTTCATTTGAAATTAATAAAGGTCAACAAATTTTACTATTTTTTTATTTGAACCGTTGAATTTCATCAGAAATCAAAAGGTGTGTGCTTCAAATAAAGAAGTTCAATGTGAAGTAGTTTGATTAAAATTCTGGGGCTTTAATACAAAAAATGAAAGTATTAAAAATTTATAAAATTACAAATTTAATCAAAAAAATTGCATTAAAATATTTCAAACCACTGTGACTCCAATGACTGTATACAACCGTTTTAGGCAGAGTGTAACAAAAGATGAATGCGCATTTATGCTGCTTTCTCGCACATTAAAATATGTTGTTAATTTCAGCAAAATATTCTACATTTAGATTTCAAATTCCTATCTCCTGCTTAATGCTTTGAACTGTGAACAAAACTTTTAATTTTGTATCTGCAAAGCCTTTCCCATGGTGCTATTTGGATTTTGCAACATTATTTCAATATCATTTGTGAAAAGCAGCTATTTACCTGTTTAACACTTTCATATATTTATATTTTTAAAAACATATTGCCATAATTTCAACCATTATATGATTATTTACTTACTATGGGCTGTATTTAAAAGTATTTGATTTCAGGTGATGTGGTTTTTAATTTAGAAATGAAATTGAGAAATTGTATCATTTTATTGAGGAATCTTTATTTCATAATTTGTATTGCTGATTTACTGAAATTTTTAAAAATGTCAAGTGATTAATACTTTCAAGACATTAAGTTTTTATTTTTATTCCTACAAATTTATGAGATTATTTTTTTAAAGCTAAAACATTTACGCGGTGATGGAAGGGTAAAAAGTCTTGACAATTTTGAAAATGTTGACGCGTGAATAAACTTTAAGCCAAAGACGATTTATAAATGTTTCATGAGGTATGGCCATTAAGCATATCATGCCTGTATTGCACAAGTGATTTATAAGCCACAATGTGTTTTACCGTTTGTACTTGAATTTGAAGACGCCTGAGAGCGCTTTTGTAGGGTAAAATGAAGCATCATAACACCCCATCATTCGCGATCTAAACTCTCTTCCAAAATTTTGTTTGCTAAGGAACGCAACATCTTACGCCCTATCTGAAAACAAAATTGTCATGTGGCTTTATAATCTTGTATATCAAAATCGGGTATTTCTTGACAAAATACTTCGCACCTTACGATTTTGTTCATCTGGAGCTTAATCATCCAACACATCCATTCATTGTGTAATGAATTTTATATGTTTTGAAATGTTCATATCCTATATTTATGAGATGTCTTACGTTCAAGTATAAGCGGTAATTAATTTTAAAACACTATTTACTGATGCGTGTTTTAATTTCTTATTTGTCTATTTCTGTTTTGTAGTGTATTATGACCGTGTCTGTGATGTTTTCTCTGTAACAATATTATTATGATGAACAACTGATCATATTTGTCAGTTTTTATTAATATTCTTATGCTTGTGAAACAATGTTATTAATATTGTATACTTTTGTTCAGTCTGTCCATTAGCTTTTTTTTTCTTAGAAGATTTAAAAAACTTGTAGTAGCTGTGCTTCACTTGTGTTTATAAACTAAGAATATCAGAATTATTTGTATATGTTTCGATGTGCAAACAAAAATCTTTCTTTACCATGTATACAAGTGAATGGAACTGAAATATAAAACTGCTCAAATTGAGTCTTGATTATTACAAAGTTGTTATTTTTTATTTTAACTTATATGTCATATGAAACACTTTGGTTCATAAAAGCGTTCTTGGAACATATAAAACTTTTTATATAAACATAATATACTTCTGCTATAGAAAATAGAACAAAAATATAAATATCTCCATAAAAATGAATCTTTTATTTCTGTTCTTATCAATATTTGGCAGATTAAGTATACAATTTTGAAAGTTAATGACGAGTTGACGGTAGTTGATTAGTTATTTATTAAACAGGACTCAGTCAAGTTCTCTGATCTTCCAAGAAAATAACGTACCCAGTTTAATTTTTTCTCAAAGGTTCTCTGCAGATTATCAGTACATTTGATATAGTTCCTTTCAACATATAACCATTCATTCATAAATGCATTTGTGTGGTGAAAAAATAATTTCATATATACTGAGTTTTCCAACACCAGGAATAGGGATGAAGTCATTGCAACTGCAGAGTCCATCATATCCTCTATGCAACTTATCGAGAAAAATACAAAATGGCGTATTTAATAATCAAACAAGCAGCCAATCGATATCATCTACACAGTACGAAGTAGTCTTCAAAAAAGAAAAATTATAAAATAATTGTCCCTATGTAATAAACATGAGTGTCAGACTCTAATTATAATCGATAAAAAAATGGAATATATGATAGTGATATATATTATCTGCATGCCATAATCACATATACAATATTTAAGTTCATACAAATATTTTGCACCATATAGTACCTTTTATATGAACACAATGTGGATCTGATTTATCATAGATAAATTTGCGAAAAAATAAATATATCCTACATTGGATGTAGCCTCATTACTCAAGTTTGATTGTAAGCAAGTTTGATTGTAACCTCCTTGCTCGCAATCAAGTTTGCCACACTAGAAAACTATACGACTTGTTTTGAAATACTACTTATACTTATATGTTTGAATCTAAATACATTCTAGAATGATAAAAGGGATGGAATGAATCATACACTATCTCAATACCTACTGTTTCTTTAAAATAGCATCAAACGTCTAACTTCACAAATGCAGAAAGTTATCTCAGATATGTACATAATATAGCGTCCTATCAACAAACTCTTCATTCCCCAATTATCAATATGTGTCAACTGTGAAGAACAGTGGTATCCTTCGGAAACACACTTCTGAAGAATAATGTCTCCAGAAGCATCTACCTTGACACCTTTATTTAAGTGAAGAAAACAAGTAATACATTATGCATTACATGAGAGACAATCAAATTATTATTCTAGATATGGAGAATCCTAGAAGACATACCTAGGGATAGAAATCAACTAGTAACTCTACACAAATAATACGAGAGAATTTGCATAGAAATTATAAAAGAGTAAGGAAATAATATAACAGTATGTAATAGATATACTCTACATAAAAAAAATACATTTTTTTATGAAGCAATGGTGGAATACATTAGGGATCTTTAATCAGATTCTTTTAATATAGCAGACATTTTCAACATATCAGACCTTTTCTAAATATATTTACATGGAAATATTTTGCCTTAAATAAAAAAATACCAGATTTTTATTATGACACCTTTTTAAAGAAATTAACTAGCTCAACCTTTCAGCAAGAAATCGTTTGTGAAGAAAACCGATGCTTTTTTCATGATCTGTTCTTCGAAATCTGAAAAGTCTAAAAGTAGAAGAACGTTTACTTTGCAAACATTTAAAGGCGATTATTTCTTTTTATATGAAAACAATAACACACATGCATATAACTGACAAGTTTACAATTGGTTGTGGATTAATTACATACGATTAAATGACATCTTCGATGAATTCATGGTTTAGTGATGCGGATTTGTTTTTAATTTATGCTTTATAATAGCATCTAAATGACTTTTGAATCATATTTATGACTAGCCGCCTTTGGCGACCAGCCTGTTCGCAACCCTTGAAAATGCTGATCGTGGCAAATTCCAACCGTGGCAAACTCGTTGGCGCGACCTACCAGAAAGGTGTGAGGTAACTGGTTGGACGGCCAGGATGTGCCACCCAATTTAGACCGGAACCCAGTGGGGGAGGCATCCACAGGGAACGTACCCTCCTTCCCCTACCACCAACCTCTCGGAAATACATACGGACCCATATGTTTAACATGATCGTACTCCGTGTCAGTGGCGGAAATCGAACCCGGGCCTACCGAGTGCAATTCTCGCGCGCTAAATTAAATCTTATAATGACCATATGATAAGCGCTTAATTCCATCATCCTCGTTCCATCGTTCCATTATTTAAAATATACATAAAATTAAAATATCAATTTAAAATATCTATAAATTAAAATATCCATTTAAAATATCCATACCAGAAAGGTGTAAGGTAACTGTTTGGATGGCCAGGAAATGCCACCCAATTCAGACAGGAACTCAGTGGGGGAGGCATCCACAGAGACCGTACGTTCCTTCCCCTACCACCAACCTCTCTGAAGGACTTACGATCCCACATGTTTAACGTGATCGTACTCCGCGTGAACGCGGCAGCAGTTTTGGCAGTGGCGGGAATCGAACCCGGACCTACCGAGAGAAATTCCCGCGCGCTAGTGCAAATCCCGCGCGCTAACGACTGGGATACTTCGCCCTCCGCGACATTTTCCATAACTTTCTTTTTATTTACCGAATTTAGACCGGAACCCAGTGGGAGGGGCACCCACGGGGACCGTACCCTCCTTCCCCAACCACCAACCTCTCGAAAGGACTTACAGACCTACATGTTTATTCCGCGTGATCGTACTCCGCGTGAACACGGCGGCAATTTTGGAAATCGAACCCGGGCCTACCGCATGCAATTCCCGCGCGCTAACCACTGGGCTACTTCGCCCTCCACGACAATCTCCATAACTTTCTTTTTATTCACCCAATTTAGACCGTACCCTCCTTCCCCTACCACCAACCGCTCGGAAGGACACACGAATCCACATGTTTAATGTGATCGTACTCTGCGTGAACGTGGCGTAAGTTTTGGCAGTGGCGGGAATCGAACCCGGGCCTACTGAGTGCAATTCCCGCGCGCTAACCACTGGGCTGCCGCACCCTCCGAGACAATCTCCATAACTTTCTATATATTCACCCAATTTAGACGGGAACCCAGTGGGGGAGGCATCCACAGGGGCCGTATCCTCCTTCCCCTACCACCAACCTCTCGGAAGAGCTTACGGACCCACATATTTAACGTGATCGTATTCCACGTAAACACGGCGGCAGTTTTGGCAGTGGCGAGAATCGAACCCGGGACTACCGCTAACTTCCCGCACGCTAATTTGCAATTTAAAATGACCATATGCTTAATTCCATCATCCTCATTCCATTGTTTCATTGTTCCATCATTTAAAACATCCATAAAATTAAAATATCCATTTAAAATACCCAAAAGTTAAAATATACATTTAAAAAATCCATATCGTTCCATCATTTAAAATATAAATATAATAATTTATATGGAGTAAAGGAGCTGCATTCAGAACCGTGACGTCACCTCCACCTTGACGTCCCCACCCACCACCTTCCCTCCTTCTGCGGGGGAGAAACGCTGGTTAAGAAGCGGCATGCCGAGCGGAACGCCGAGAAATTGAAATTCGGAAACTTTTAAAATCTCGATCCTGTGGGCAATACGGAATATTTCCTGACCAGATTGGACTTGTAAGAATGCCAGATGTTTGACCTTTCTAAAAATGTAAATTATTAGTCGAAATTATGAGTAGTTTTTACGATGGAAGGATTTAAAAACGAAAGTTGGTTTTTTTGAACAGAAAGTAACTTTTGTTTTAAAATCTTTAAAAAATATTAGAAATCGAAATTGAAATTTGAAATTGATATATTTTTACTCGCAATTGTCTGCTCTTTCCGATGGTGTGATTTGTTTTTTTCTACGACGTCCGGATCGTGGAGGAAATAGGGCAAAAAGGTCAAAAAACGGTCGAAATCGCATAAAACATTAAATAACAAAAAAAATAATTAAAATTTTAAAAATCGGTTTTCACGTGTCCCCTTCTCACCCCCCAGGGTCTCCGATTGCCAAATTTCATAACTCTCCGACGCGCGGTCGCGAAACGTATAGTGTATAAGACAGACACACAGACATTGCCTTTTATTATATAGACTGAGGGACCGTTATGGACGAAAATTTTATATATTTTGTGATGTATGTGAAATTTAAACTATTTTAAATAAATTTAAAATATTTTATTTTAAAATACAATATAGAGTTAAAAATTTCTAAACAAAACAACTTTTTAATGTATTTAATATATCATTCTAAAAGTGTTTTGAAACATATCTATGACTGAGAATCTTTTGTTAAAAAAGGCTCAATTTATTTTGTGAAATAAATGAAATACAGTGTTTAAAAATATTTATTTCAAATTAATTTAAGGTTAAATATTTCGCAATATTTCGCAATATTTAACCTTAAATTAATTTAAAATAAACATCAAAATAAATATAAGCAGTAAAATATTCTAAAATATAATTTGATATAACTTTCTACAGACTTTTGAATCACATCCATGACTAAGAAATCGTCAAGGAGGGCAGTTTCGTTTATTTTGTGACGTAAGTGAAAAACAAGATTTTCAAAATATTTCAGTTTAAATTCTCTTAGAGAGTTTATTAAAGTTATTTTTTTAACAGAAAATTTTCCAACTAATGTTTCAATATTAGATTGTAAACAAACGTTCTATTACATCGACGTCTGAAAAGGAATCAAGAAAAATTATTCCCTTTATTTTGTGGCTTAAGTGAAAGTTAAATTTTAAAATACATGTATTTTTTAAATATTTTAAAGCTGTTAAACTTTTCTTAACTGTAAAACATTTTAACATTTTCTTCAATATTACAGTGTACACTACTTTTAAATTATAACCATGATTAAGTAACTGGTACAGAAAGTAATTCCATTCATAATGTGCATATTAGAAAATGTCACAATTTAAAAATTACACTAATCATTACAAGGAGTTAAAGTTAAAATGCTTTTCTAATTACTAAACATTTTAACATATGCTACCATTATATTCTAATGTATCTTTTAATCTTATCCACGGCTGAGACATAGTTGAATTATAAAACTCCACTTACTTTATGACATAATTGAAATTAAAAATTTTTAAATATTTTAACTTAGATTACGTTAAGGAGATTAAAGTTTTATTAAAGGTAAAACCTTTTATCCCATGCATTAATATTAGAAACATTAAAGTTTTAATATAGTCAATAACTTAATTAAGAATAACTACAAAATCATATCTAAGGACAAGAAACCGATAAGGAAGAAATTTTTGTGATCTTTATTTGGTGATATAAGTAAATGTTCAGATTAAAAAAGTTTAAATGATTTTAATAAGGCTAAAGATATTTTGCAATTATAAAATTTTATCTTACGTTTCAATTATTGTGTTGTTACTATTTGGATTATATTGCTGGCCGATAACGCCATTAATTTTATGATATAAGTAAATGTCAAAAATTTTAAAAATATTTAGTTTATAAATTTTTAATAAGGTTAAATGTTCCTTAAATCCAAAACCTTTTACCAAACTTTTTCATACCATTTTTTAAATGACTATTTAATCTTATCCATTGGGGAATAGCACCTAAGAAAGAAATTTCGATTTATTTCCTGACATAAGTGAAAGTCAAAATTTCAAAAATATTTAATTTTAAAACATTTGAAATAAGTTATCGTTTGCTTTAACTGCAAAACATTTTACTTATGATTTAATATTAGGTTTTAAACGATATGGGAATCATAATCACGACTAAATAACTATTAAGTAAAAAAATTGGTATAAGTGAATGTCAAAAATTTAAAAGTATTTCATTTATTTTTATTAAAGTAGCTAAAGATTTCATAACAACAAAATATTTAACTTATGTTTTAATATTACATTCCAAATACATGTTGAATCACATCCATTACAAAGGAATAATGGAAGTTCTTAACTTATTTTTTCTTAACAGAGAAACATAGAAAAAAATTTCAATGTTGGAATGTAAGCGAATTTTGTATTACATCGATGGTTGAGGAAGAATTTAGGAAGACAATTCCATTTATATATTGTCATACGAGAAAGCCAAAATTTAATATATCTGTTTAATATATTTTAAAGTGGCTAAACTTTTCTTACCCAATTCTACAAACACAATTATTTTTACATTTGCTGTGAATACTACATTTTAAATAATTTTGAATTATACACATGGCAGAGAAATATTAAAAGAAGTAAAATCAATTATTTTGTGACATAAGTGATAGTAAAGAAGTTTAAATATTTTAATTTATTTTAAAGTGTTTGAAAATTTAAATTAATATAAATAAATTAAAGTTTTATTAACTGCAAAACCTTTTAGCTTTTTAACTTCTGTTTTAATTTTACATTATAAAGGACTTCTGAAGCATATCTTAAAGCTTAGAAATCGCTAGAATGAAATATTTATTTAATTCGTGAAATAAATGAAAGTTATAATTTTTAAAATATTACTTTTTAAATATATGAAATCGGTTTCTTAAAGACAAAACCATTTAAATCATGTTTCATCATTACATTCTACATGAATTTATGATTTTGTCAAAGTAACGAGAAAGTAACAAAAAGAAAACTCTATTTCTGTGATATAAGTGAAACTCAAAAATGGTTTAGTAACTTTCTATTTTAAAATTTTTTATGCATATGAAAGTTTTTAATAGTAAAACATTTTAAATCATACTGATACATTCCTTCTAAATGACTTTTGAATCCCATACATGACTGAGGATCTGTTGAGGAGGAAATTTCTATTAATTTTGTGACAAAAGTGAAAGTCAAAAATTTAAATATATCTCCGTTTTAATTATTTTAAGGATATCAATTTTTCATAAACATAAAACCTTTTAACTTCTACTTTAATATTGCATTATAAAGGACTTTTGAATCAATGAAAATGCTTATAAACCGTTAAGATTAAAAATTTCATGTATTTTGTAACATAAGTTAAAATCAAAATTTTAAAAACATCTGATTTTAAATTATTGTGCAGGCGTTTAAATATTCTTAACATCAAATCCTATTAACGTACGTCTTACGCTTACACTCTAAACGAATTTTAGACTATATCGATGGCAAAGTATCGGCTGAGAAAAAATTTACCATTTATTTTCTAACATCAGTTAAAGTCAACATATAAAAAATAGCTAAAAGATCAAGCACACAACTTTGATAAAAGGTATTTATTACATTTCTTATAAGACGAACAAACATGATAAATGCCAGAGCGCTTTCTAACTTAAATACGCTCTTCATCAGTGGCTACATGGAAATTAAAATGATCGTTCATATATAGACCAGAAAAGATGACAAATTTGCATAAATACAATTAGTAAATGAACTTTCGATTATCAAAGGAAAATTTCACAATAAATATAAGAAAAAATATATCACAATAAATATAATATAAATATATCACAATAAATATAAATAAAAGAAAAAAAATATTTTTTAACAGATTCAAAAAACGAGTATATCTTAAGAAAAGTATAATTAAAAATAATATTTTTTATTACAGGAATGCAAATTCAAGAATGACAGTCAGGTTCAATCCCCAAAAAGATGACGTCAAAGATAACTATGAAAAGACTTGAATTGCATGGATTCGAGAATGAGTCGACAAGCATAACTTAAAATTTGAACGGGGTCAAAATTACAAATCGACGCGAGGTAGATATAAATAAAAATGGATTCAAAAAGGAGAATATTACGGGGTTATTACAACGCATTAAAAAGAAAGTTTTTTTTCAAAAATAGGCAGAAATTTATCTTTAACAACATAGTGAGCAAGGGCCGTATAAAGTTTACTACCTTTGACATCCCGAGCGTGTTCTGCTAAACGGATGCCAACATTGGGTTTGGTACTGCCAATATAAAATTTATAGTTACCATCGGTGGACAACAGGGAAACCACATACACCCCAGCAAAGTTTTTAAAGTCACCCATATCCCCAAGTTTATCAGACCGAACATGGTTAAATAAAGTAGTAATATTAGAGAGAGCAGGCCTGAAACCAAACTCATGACAGAACTGAATAAGATTTTCTGCCATTTTATTCAGTCCTGTCATGAGTTTGGTATGTATGTACGTATTTAAAATATTTGAAAAATTTTCTTCTAATTTTTATTTCCACGTATGCCGCAAAGAATATATCTTCTTCCAACAGTGCGTCTTGTAATATTAAAAAATGTACTTTGTAATATTAAAAAATGCTTTTCAGTATTAAGCAGTTAAAAAATATTTAGCCTATTTAAACAATTTATAAAAGTACTTCTTATATTTTGATTTTTACATACTTCACAAATAAATGCAATTTTTTTTTCTTAACGATTCTTATGCAATGGTGATGTTTCAAAATTATTTTAAAATTTAATAATATAGCACATGTTTAAGTATTTTGCTGGTGAGAAACATTTTAATATAATTAAAATATTATAAAATGAAATAGTTTAAAAATTTTGACTTTCAATTATGTCGCAAATCAAATGAAAATTAGCTCTGCAATAGATCCTCAGCCATAGATACAACCCAAAAATTGTTTAGAATCTGATTTAAAAACATAAATTAAAATGATTTGCTTTTAAGAAAATTGCAACTCTTTAAAATATTTCAAAATGATTTACAATTTTTAATTTTAGCATTTACATATCCACAAAATAAATATCAATTTCTGCCTTAACGGTACCTAAATCATATATATTATCTGAAATTCATTTATAATGTAATATTTAAACGTAAGTTAAATAATTTTTAACCTCTTTAAAATAATTTAAAATGGTTTATTTCAAAATTTTGGTTGTGACTTATATCACAAAATATTAAAGTACGTTAAAGATGTTAAAAGTTTTCTTACAACCCTTAAAATTATGCTATATTATTACATTCTCAACTACTTTTGAAGCATAACCTTGGCATAATAACGGTAAAAGAAGGAGATTCCATTTAATTTGTGACATATGTGAAAGTCAAAATTTAAATTATATTTTATTTTAAAATATTTTATAGAGGTAAATATTGTCTTAACTGCGAAATATAGTAAAATATATTTGATATTATACTATGAAAGACTGTTGTATCTTGTCCAGGGCTGAGGCACCGTTGAGGGGATAAACATTTCATTTATTTTGTTACACAAGTCCAAATTTATCTTACTACATTACATTCTATATTAATTTATGATTATTTCTATGTTAGGGTAATAGTTGGAGGGTGAACATTATGGGAAGAGCCCATATAAAAACATGATCTCACTTCACCACATATACCGTTGATGCTTTTTATTTCTAATAAAATAGAAATCGAGTCTCAAAGTCACTAAGAAATGACAATAAATGTTCCATTTGTAAGCAATAGCGTGTCTGTATTTCAGCAACAATGTGGTAAATCTATAAAACACGGTGTCTTCTTATGTGTCGTAATAATCCTTAAAATATTCAATATCAGAACCAAATTATTTTGATCTATTTAATATGTAGGGCAACATAGATTACCCATGTTATGTTATGTTTCTGAGGTTGCTAAAAGCTCAAAAGTTAGTTTTATGCGCTTACTTCGTAATTATTTTACTTAATTACTATTATTAAGTAACTATCGCCTTTTGTATACCATTGTGTTGGTCAAATGAACAGCACCGATAAATTTTTATTTAAAAATTCCTTTCAAATGAAATAAACAGGCTATCTTGATATTAAAATACATCAATACACTTTTTATATTTTGACCATTTTTATTTACCGTTTTGTTGCTCAAAACAAAATATAATTTTCATAAGATTAAAAGATCAAATTAAAAATTATACTTTCTGCAAAAATAAAAGTATACTAATTAAATTGTATAAAATAACATTTCTTATAATATACCAATATCTTAATACAGCAAAGTCCAATTATGATCACAAGCAAAAGAAGGGAGCGCCTTCAAAATGCTAAACTAGTTTAAAAAATCACCATGCAATTCAAGTGAAACTTGCATTTCATAAAAAATTGGCTGATATTATATAGCTTGGAGACCTCATTTTACCACTTTCTAGGCACTTTATTTCTCTAATAGGATACCAATATCTCAATAGGCCAAAGCCCAATTATGATCAAAGATGAACAAGGAAACGCAATCAAAATGCTAAAACAGTTAAAATGCTACTACGTAATTCAAGGGAAACTTATATTTGAGAAACAAATTGATTGATATCGCATCTCTTTTAAGCTATATTACACATTTTCTTAGATGCTTATACACCATATACATTTTTCAGCCTTGAATCACAAGTTTTTAGAGATAAAGATTTGTTTGGAAAACTGCTGTCTATTTGACAGACAATGGCAAGTCTACCTAAAGTAAATTTAGCAAAATTAATTATTGATTATAGCATTTTTTTTTCTCTTACATATAACTTCAAATTAGTGTTTCAATATTTCGTGTTTGTAGCTTTTATCTGTAGTAATAAAATCGCAAGTCGCATATATATGTATTATTATATATTTCCTAATTCTACTGTCTCTAATAAGAATATTATCATGAAACTTGGCACAATTTCAGCAGGATTGAATTGATTAAACATGATAACTTCAATGTAGAAAAAAACCTTAATTTATGTATCTGTTAAAAAATTCATTTTTCTTCTAAAATTCATACCAATGGTAGTCAACGATATATTCGTCCATGCTCTGCAGAAAGGAAAAAAACACTTATTTTCTGACATTTTGTGACTAAATAACTGGATATATCTTATTTCATTAACCTTAAATTATATCAGAATTTAATATTAAAACATAAATTAAAGGGTTTTGCTGTTAAGAGAACTTTATAGTTAAATTTTGTCTCTCACATTTGTCAATAAATAACTATATAATTCTATTTTTACAGATACCTAAGGTAGGAAAATATTTCTAAATTTATTTTATTGTAATACCAAAAACTGATTCGAAATGTTCCTCTCTTTAGGGATCTTTAACTCATTTAAAATATTTTAAAATGTTATATTTTAACATTTCGACTCAACACTTTGACTTAAAATGGATGAAAATTGAAGATGAAAATTTCATTGATTCTCTGAAATGAGTGAAAGTCAAATATTTAAAAATATCTCGTTTTGAATATATTTAGAGATAATAAAGTTTAAATGTATTTAAGGAGAATAAAGTTATGATTACATTATAAAGGACTTTTGAAGTATCTCTAAGGGAAAAGAATCGTTATGAAAAATGTTTATAGCCTTTACGTTATGAGTCAAGTCAAAGATGAAAAATTAAAACATACCATTTAAAATGCATTTTAAATGATAAACGAATTCTTAACAGCAAATTATTCTAAATTATAATTGAATATTACAGTATAAATAAATTTCGGAAATTTTCCATGGATTGTGTTTCTTTATGGAAGAAATTAACATACCAAAATTCAAAGTCAAATTTAAAATATTATACTTCATGTTAAATTATTTTAAGGAGATTAATGTTAATGTTCACAAATTATTTTAAAATATTCTTTAATATAACATTTTAAATGACTATTGAATCTTACCCATGGTTGAAGCACCGTTAGGGATGAAAATTCAGTTTAGTGTGGGACACAAGAGTTTAACTTCTGCATTAATATTACAAGATAAAGAACGACTTTTTATTCATATCCAAGGCTTAGGAACCATAAATAATTCAAAATAATTTTTTGGCAAACGAGAAAATCAAAATTCAAAAATATTTACATTTTATAATTTCTTTAAATCGCTAAATCTTTTGGAAATGAAAACAATCTATATTTCAATATTATAAACTAATCGAAATTATTATTATAACGATGTAAATGTAACAAATATGGAATATTCCATTTAATTTGTGACACAATTGAAAGCCAAAATGTAAAATATATTTTATTTTAAGTTATTTTATAGACGTTAAAATTATTAATACCAAAACCATTCAACTCTTGTTGATTTACTACATTCTAAAGAATTTTCGAATTATATCTGTGACTGAGAAGCGCATACAGAAGAAATTTTCATTTACTAATCGAAATTATTAATTTTCATAAACTAATCGAAATTATTATTATAACGATGTAAAAGTAACAAATATGGAAGAATATTCCGTTTAATTTGTGACACAATTAAAAGTCAAAATGTAAAATATATTTTATTTTAAGTTATTTTATAGATGTTAAAATTATTAATACCAAAACCATTCAACTCTTATTGATTTATTACATTCTAAAGGATTTCCGAATTATATCTGTGACTGAGAAGCGCATACAGAAGAAATTTTCATTTACTAATCGAAATTATTAATTTTCATAAACTAATCGAAATTATTATTATAACGATGTAAAAGTAACAAATATGGAAGAATATTCCGTTTAATTTGTGACACAATTGAAAGTCAAAATGTAAAATATATTTTATTTTAAGTTATTTTATAGATGTTAAAATTATTAATATCCAAACCATTCAACTCTTGTTGATTTATTACATTCTAAAGGATTTTCGAATTATATCTGTGACTGAGAAGCGCATACAGAAGAAATTTTCATATACTAATCGAAATTATTAATTTTCATAAACTAATCGAAACTATTATTATAACGATGTAAAAGTAACAAATATGGAAGAATATTCCGTTAAATTTGTGACACAATTGAAAGTCAAAATGTAAAATATATTTTATTTTAAGTTAATTTATAGATGTTAAAATTATTAATACCAAAACCATTCAACTCTTGTTGATTTATTACATTCTAAAGGATTTTCGAATTATATCTGTGACTGAGAAGCGCATACAGAAGAAATTTTCATTTACTTTGTGGTATAAATGAAAGTCAAAATTATAAAAATATTTTATTTTAAATAATTTTAAAAGTATTAAATATGCAACACTTTAAATTCCTGATTTTATATTCAATTTTAAATAACATTTTAATCATAGCCAATTTTTTTATATAATTGAAATTAAAAAAATTAAAATTATCTCATTTTAAATTACTTCGAGTGAAGACAAAATTTATCTTTACAGTAAAACCATGAGATATATGTTATAGTATTACATCCTAAACGAATTTTTAAACATTATCGTGGCATAAGAATAAATAAAGACAATTCTATTTACTTTGGAAAATATGTGAAAATCAAAATGTAATATATATTTCATTTTCAATTATTCTAAAGGATTTAAAAGCTTTTAAACTGCAAAATATTATTTAATATTATATTCTACATGTCTTTTGATTCTCATTCGTGGTTAAAACACAATAAAGGAAGATTATTTAATTTATTTTCTAACAAAAATTAACGTCAAAATTTTATTTAAAATAATTTTAAAGACACTAACATTTTATTAGAGACAACTTATTTTAACCTCTTTAATAATATAGGAAAATCAGATGACATACAGGGGGAAATAATGTCTTGGTAATGAAGACAAAACCGTTATGTTTGCTAATTTTCATAGTTTCTGAGCATCTATAAATAACTACCTAGGCTCTGCTTTGTTTTTCCAGTTAGGGTGACGTGTATGCTATTGATAGGCATGAAGTAGACACTCTGTGGAATTGTCATTATTACTTATATATATTTGTGTTTTTAAGGATGGTTATGGGAACTGTATTTATTTTCCTTGGATACTCAACACATTCTATAAATTTTGCACATATGGCAAAGATCGAGTTAATTGTTTTTCCAGTTAGGGGGATGTGTAAGTTATTGTTAGGATTGAAATAGACACTCTGTTGAAGTGGCATTATTACCTATATATGTTTGTGTTCTTAAGGATGGTTATGGGGATTATATTTATTCTCCTTGGATACTCAACAAATTCTATAAATTTTGTACATATGGCAAAGATCGAGTGAGTTGTTTTTCCAGTTAGGGTGACTTGTTCGTTATTGTTAGACTTGAAGGAGGCACTGTGTGGAATTGGCATTATTACCTATATATGTCTGTGTTTTTAAGGATGGTTATGGGGACTATATTTATTCTCTTTGGATACTTAAGAAATTCTACAAATTTTGTACATATGG
This sequence comes from Amaurobius ferox, assembly GCA_951213105.1. Lineage (NCBI taxonomy): Eukaryota > Metazoa > Arthropoda > Arachnida > Araneae > Amaurobiidae > Amaurobius > Amaurobius ferox. The sequence continues at coordinate 37,908,714 of OX578141.1, read as the reverse complement.
CAAAGATCGGGTTAGTTATTTTTCCAGTTAGGGTGACGTGTATGTTATTTTTAGGCTTGAAATAGACACTCTGTGGACTTGGCATTATTATATATATATGTTTGTGTTTTTAAGGATGGTTATGGGTATTATATTTATTCTTCTTGTATACTCAACAAATTCTATAAATTTTGCAGATATGGCAAAGATCGAGTTAGTTGCTCTGAGTACATAAAAACAAGGAGGATCAGTCATACATAAAGCATTGATTATGAAACCTATTCCAGTTTCAATGCAATTTCATTTAAACATCTTTAAAATGCAATACATTGAGCTGTTATATTTTCAAAATTATCACAATACTACAATAATTCATTATAGTTGAAAACTTCATCGAAAATAAAGGAACTTTATTCAAATAACTTCATCGAAATATAAATTGCCTGGCTTTCTACATAAAAGCAGTGAGTATTTCATTCATAAACTTTTTTTGCATTCCTTTCCTTCACAGTCGATATCTCTCTATATTGAAAAAAAGTAGCTGCCGTCGCCGTCTCTGCCGCTGTTTGACAAATTTCTGGTTTCTCGAAATTCTTTCCTTCATACCGCAATAACTATTGTATATAAAAATATGAAATTTGGTATACTTGTAGAAAGAGTTTTGGGGGAAACGCTGAAATAAACCGTTTTTTGATATATATTGCAGTTTAAGAAATATTTAACGTCAAATTCAAAGACAAAATATTTGAGCTGCGAGTTCGCGTCCTGGATAGACTAACAATAGCAAGACCACGAATTTTTGCTGGCAAGTACCTACATGAGTAAATTTTTGCAGAACGGAGCCCCTTTTTAACACTTTACAACAAAGTTGAAAAGTGTTTATGACTTTGTTCATTCTGTCTGTCTGTCTGTCTGTCTGTCTGTCTGTCTGTCTGTCTGTCCGTTAGCACGATAACTGCCGTAAAAATGAGTTTATCAAAATGAAATTTTAGTATGTTGTTCAGACGGTCTGTAGGACCTATGGGAATATAAATAAATAATATCACCCAATTAGTTTTTTATTGAACCCGGGTTGAAAAAATGAAATACATTGAACCCTATGGGACCTAATTTTTCAAACATTTTTTAAGTAAATTTAAAATTCACGAATTGCTTCGAAATTTTTAGGAAATATTCACATTATCCCATAGAATATATAAAAAAAATTCAGTAAAATATGTTAAGTAGTTTTTTAATTAAAAAAATTATTTGATATAGGGAAAAAAACAAATTCAATTAAATTCTGACTTTGGGATATCTTCCAGAAAGAAAAGAGAGAGATATTATATAATAAATATCTCTCCATTTGTTAAAACGTTTTGCATATGGGAGTGGCTTCATATTTTAAAATAATTTGGTAGATAACAATTTTTCATTTTTTTTAAAATTTTATATAACTCTTCATGATAAATTTAATTGATGGCATTTTAAATGCACTTTCCTACGTCCTAGAGAGTTAAAATTTGGTACACAGCTTAAATTTGTAGAACATTTTATTCAACAGCAATTTGGTGGATCTTTAAATATAGATCATACATTTTTTTCGAAATGACCCGCAATTAATCCCCGTTCACTTTTATAAATCATTGTTGTAATATTGTTAAAAATTCTGATGTGGACAGCACATGTCTTTCCCTGCAGACTCATATTCGTTCTCTTTATTTATTCAATGATAATTTGAGTTTATCTGCACAACATAAGTATTTTAAATGACATTGAATTTACACGTTAAACTTAAATTTGGTTCTCATTTGATAACTGGACTTATTGTCAAAGGTGGCGTAGCGAAAACGCGAAAAAACTAGAATATCTCAAGAACGGCTAGTCCTAGAGTAATGGGGTTAGTCTTATTCTTTTTGTTGTCAAAAATCACATATAAAATAGGAATTTAATTGATATAATTGAGCACACGTAGTCTTTTATTTTTATATATAACGATTTTTGCTGGCCATTTCGCAAAAATAGCCCGTTCCTTTTTCCCGAATCGTAGTAGAATAACCTACAAATGATTTATATACAAAATTTTGTTAAATTTGGTATATAAATCACATGTAGGTTATTGAAATATTATACTCCAAATTTTGTTAAATTTGGTTCATTAGTTTTTAGCTAGAGTGGATAAAGGCAATTTCTGATGCCATTTCGCAAAGAAGGCAGATTCTTTTATTACGAATCGTACTATAATCTAATGAACATCAGGATTTCCCACAAAAAACATACCTACCAAATTGTATGAAATTCGGTCCATTAGTTTTTCAATTAGAGTGGATGTAATATCCACACAGACACACAGAAACATACACAGATACACCCTTACACACACAGACGTCTTCCTAAAAGTAGTTTTTTCGTGTTCTAGAAGTCCCAAAACATGTAGATACTTTGAAAATTCGAGTTCCGATCTTCGGCACGATTCCAATACTTTGAGTACATACACATACACATATATATTATCTGTGTATTATCTGTGTATCTAAATTCCGTGCCTATGCAATTACAATAGTTGTGATTTTAAATGATCCCTAAACTTTTATTATTTCTTCAAGGAAGCCTAATTTTAACATATGCAGAATGCAAATATCTCAAGCGATTGTAAGATGAATTACATAAGAATTGCTGAATTTTTTTCACACAAAATTATTTAGCTCTGGAGTTTGGAATACAAGTTATATGAATGAAATATTAATTGATTTTGCATAAAGAATCAGATGATTTATATTTCGATACAGTTTTAAATATTTAAGTATAATAAATTACTGTAGTACTGTGATAATGTAAAAGATATTACCACTGAATGAATCACATTTTAGAAATTTTTAAATGAAATTACATTTCAGTTGGAATGTGTTTCATAATCAATGCTTATGCATGATTGATCTTTTTTGTTCATTTTGATGTAGTTTATGAGATATTTTACTTTGTATGCATTTCTAAAGTGAACTTTTTTCATATAGGCACGTCTAGCGATTTCCCTATCTGGTACAGTAAAAAGTATAGCAGTATAGCATTCAAAAATATGAAATTTAGTACATTTATAGAGAAATAAAAGGGTAACATTATGAAATAAACCGTTTACCGATTTAAACTTTAGTTTAGCATGAAATAGCTCGCGAAGCGAGCTCTTGATCGAAGAATTAAGTTTTTGGATTCACGCATAAGAAAAATCCCTGCTTTTCCGTTCAAGAAATTGACAGAGATAGAAAAGAGATTTTGAAAGTAGAATTTTTAGGAAATATAGATATGAAGTAAGCTCAGCGAGCGCAACGAGTAGGAGGCGAAGCCTCCAGAAGGAGGTTACGCAAGCGGAGCAAGCAGGGGCAGAGCCCCTAGTTTTTACAATTATCACAATACTACAGTAATTTATTTTACTTAAAAACATAAAAACCATGGCCGGAAAAGTAGTTTCTAACTCCATGATTAAAACTTCATCTAAAAACGCAAAACTATCGAATCGTCTGCTTCTCTGTGGAAAATTAATGAGTGTTTCATTCATATCAGCTATATTGTAGACTCTAGAGCTAAATAAATCAGCAATTCTTATACAACTTATCTTACAGCTTGACGTATTTGCATTCTCCATACGTGAAAATCAGGCTTCGTTGTAGAAATAATCAAAGTTTTATAACAATTTAAACTCAAATATATATAATTGCGTTGGCTCAATATATAGATGCATAGAAAAAATAAAAAAATAAAGCGGTTTCAGGACGGATGCAACACTAAATATCTCTCTATATTAAAATGAAGTAACTGATGCAGCAGCCGCCTCCGCCGGTGTTTGACAAATTTCTTGTTTCTCGAGATTCTTTGCTTCGCACCGCAACACTATTGCATATAAAAATATGAAATTTGGTACACTTATAGAAAAAGCATTGCGAAATACGCTGAATAAATCATTTTTGATATATATTGTAGTTTAAGAAATATTTAATGTCCAAATCAAAGACAAAATGTTTGAGCTGCGAGTTCGCGTCCTGGACAGACTAACAATAGCAAGACCACGGAACTTTGCTGTCAGGTACTTACATGGGTGAATTTTTGCAAGACGGGGCCCCTTTTTTTATTTCAATGTAGTTTTCGAGATATTTTACTTTTTATGCACTTCTTAAGTGAACTTTTTTTTCGCATCGGCATGTCTAGGGACTTTTCTGTCTCGTACCGCAAAACCTATAGCATACAGAAATATGAAATTTGGTACATTTATAGAGAAATAATATAGTAACACTATGAAATAAACCTTTCATCTATTTAATCTTTAGTTTGGCATGAAATAGCTGGCGAAACGAGCTCATGTTCAAGGAATTCACTTTTTGGATTCCTGGGCTAAGAAAAATCCCCGCTTTTTCCTTCCTGCGGAATATAGGCAGGGATAGAAAAAAAATTTTGAAAGTAGAAGTTTTAGGAAAGATAAATATGAAGTGAGCTCTGCGAGCTCAGCGTGTAGGGGGTTGCGCGAGCGGCACAAGCAGGGGGCAGAGCCACCTTGTAAATTAAAAATAAATTTAAAAATCACCATTTGGATACAAGATGGATACCATATTTTGTTTTGAAGTGGATCACGTGATCTCTTCATATAATTTTTTGGATATTTTTATATATTTTATTGGATAATTTGAATATTTCCTAAAATTTTCGAAGCAATTTATGATAATTAAATTTGCTTAAAAAATGTTTGAAAAATTAGGTCTCATATAGGGTTCAATGCATTTCAATTTTTAACCCGGGCTCAGTCCGAAACCAATTGTGTAATATTATTCATTTGCATTCCCATATGTCCCACAGACCGTCTCAAAAAATTTTTACTCAGATCAATGTTCAGCTATAACTTCATGAATCCGTAACATATTTTGCATACATGTATTTATGGCATATTATGCAATTCACAATCGAATATTTTTTCGCTTTAGAATCCTTTTTTCACAGAGTACATAAATTCTGACTCATACATAAATTCAAGTGGCCAACACTTTATATTTTCATCATATTCTATTGGTTTAATCCCACGGTAGAGAAGACCGGGACGGATTAGGGTATCTGACGTTTAGACCAAATTTTGAAAGTGTGAATGATTAAAAAGAAATTAGAAAACAAAGTAATTGATTCAAATATTTTAAAACTCACATAAATTACATGAAGTAAAAAATAATAAAACTTTCGATTATCTAAATTTTTATACGAAATATATAAAAGAATTACATTTTGTTTCATATGCTTAGCAGAATGGCACCTTCGTTTTACTTTATAATTGAAAATAAGTATGGATTCATCATCGTTGCTTTGTATCTTGGCACATGCGTTATGGGCTCAATTTTTGCACTATTTACATAAAATCCAATCTTCATTTGAGGTTGGATACTGTGGTCTACAGTACAAACATGCTACGTCTCCATTTTTCTCAATTTTATTCTCTTCTATACCCCCTTTTTCCTACTTTCTTAATTGAAGATTTTTCTGCAGTTGTCTTCTCTTTTTTTATCCAACTGCTTTCTCCTCGTTCTACTTTCTTCCACTTGTAATTTCTTGGCCTTTTCCACTCATTAATTTAGCTCTACTTTGTAAGGAAATAATGTAAAAATTGCGGTCTTTCCCCTTGTTATTCGTTTCTATCCCTGTTCCACTTTATGTACTTTCATGGCATTTTTCGGGGCAAAACCCGATAAACTTGCCACACCACAGTTTTTAATATCAGTTATCCATAAAATTGAGGTTTAGGATCTGGGGATGGTTTTGATGATGGATCAATGAAAACATCAGTAGCAGAATATGCTGATGTGTACACTGATTATCCAGTTGATCAGCATAGTGTTTCCATTTGTCTATATTACGTGAATAGAAATGGGTTTAATCCGTTCAACAAAAATAACAGTAAACGTGTTTGGTTTCAAACACTTTGTCTGAGAAAATGTGATATGGGCGCAGACCAATTTTTTTCTAGATTGAATCCTGCAAAAACTTACTCAAAATATACAGACCATATATCTTAAGATATATATTAAAAACATGTTGTAATAAGTGCGTTAAACGTTAATAGTAATCAACATGCGTTAATAGTAATCAACTATTATTCATGCGTAATGCGTAAAAAAATTTGAGAGAATACCAGACAAATCCAGCACCACTTGTCGGAAACCGATACCCTTCACCATTGTAATCCAGTACTCCATTTCGCTTTCGTCGCTCCTACTTGTATAAAACAGTTTACATTAAAACAAAATTAATTCAATACACTAATAAATAAACTGCAATATCCATTAAAACTAATATTTTGACTTTATCTAAAACACATATGACGTAATGTATAAATGGTATCTTATTCTATGTGAATTATTAATGAGGTATATACGAAATGCGTCTTAAAATATTATCCAAACGTTTTCTACATTGAAATAATATTATCAAAACGAAAATGTACACAGAGCATATGTCATGAATTTCGATGCATACATTCTAACGAGATATTTCTCGTAAGATAGTTCTTTATTATTTTTATACGTCACGTATGGAATTGTAATGTCAAGAGATATAATATTTCTGAAATATGACAACAATAGCTAGATGGCTTCATAGTACATTTTGCTCCAAGTAGTATGTTGCTTCGACGTAATTTTTCCTTCAGGAATGTAACTTTCTGGTTCCCGTTAACTGGTTTAGCAGAACATGTCACAATAAACTCTTTTTTCTAAAAGTCTTAACATGATGATTTTCTGAACATCTTTAAAGAATATTGAAAGAAAAATAATATTTGAAAACTATATGATCAAAAGTTTATTAGTTTGAATCGATTGGAGAAGAGGGTTCTATTTCTATATTTTCTTCAAATTTAAAATTCAAGTAATTCAAGTAAATTTATTAAGATGATAAGAAACATAAAAATAAAAAGGAGAAAGCTTCCATAGTAAAGGAAATTATTTGAATTTTTGTTTCCATTAATTTCCAGTAACATCAAGTCCTTGAGGATTCTTATAATATATATATATATATATATATATATATATATAT